>CM077448.1:15504166-15844166 GCA_039654765.1 Mylopharyngodon piceus | reverse complement strand
TGGAAAAAGCCGACTTGTGCATCGAGAACCCGCTCTACGGGTCAGATCTGCAGTACACTAACAGAGTGAGGCTTTCTTTATGATAATAACCAGAAAAAGTAGGTTATGTTTTGCATTAACATGCTCATAATTCAACAAACCTAAGTGTACACTACCGTTCAAACATTTGGGGTCAGTAAGATGTGAATAAAATCATCATATTAGAATGATTTCTGAAGGATCATGTGACACTGAAGACTGGAGTAATGATGCTGAAAATTCAGCTTTGATCACAGGAATAAATTACACTTTACTATATATTCACATAGAAATCAGATATTTTAAATTGTAAAAATATTTCAGTTTTTACTGTATTTTTGATCAAATAAATGCAGCCTTGGTACGCAGGAGACACTTCTTTCAAAAACATTTAAAAAAATTACCCAAAGTTTTGAATGGTAGTGTATAGAAATTATAGTCCTGTGCAATAATACCTTTTTAATTGACATCTTGAATACATAAGATTTGAGGGGCAGTATTAATCTAATAAACTCTTGCGTGAAGGTGGACAAAGTCATCATCAACCCTTACTTTGGCTTGGGAGCGCCAGATTATTCCAAAATCCAGATTCCAAAAAGAGACAAATGGCAGCACAGTATGACCAGCGTCACAGAAGACAAGTCAGTATATGTTACACTTACTATGCTGATGTTCTGTGTATTACATTATTAAAGGATTAGTTCACTTCAGAATTAAAATTTCCTGATAATTTACTCACCCCCATGTCATCCAAGATGTTTATGTCTTTCTTTCTTCAGTTGAAAAGTAATTAAGGTTTTTGAGGAAAACATCCAGGATTTTTCTCCATATAGTGGACTTCACTGGGGTTCAACGGGTTGAAGGTCCAAATGTCAGTTTCAGTGCAGCTTCAAAGAGCTCTACACGATCCCAGACGAGGAATAAGGGTCTTATCTAGTGAAACCATCAGCCATTTTTAACCACAAATGCTCGTCTTGCACTGCTCTGCAATGTGCCACGCATTACATAATCACGTTGGAAAGGTCATCTCATTTTCTCCTCCAACTTCAAAATCATCTGACATCTTTGTTTTACCTTTTCTTTTTTTTTTTTTTTTTGTAAAGGCCGTTTGACTTTGTCTTTGCACGTTCGCGTGACCTTTCAAACGTGATTACGTAATGCATGTTGCATCGCAGAGTAGTGCAAGACGAGCATTTGTGGTTAAAAAGTATATACATTTTTATTTTTTTTAGAAAATGGCCGATGGTTTCTCTAGATAAGACTCTTATTCCTCGTCTGGGATCGTGTAGAGCTCTTTGAAGCTGCACTGAAACTGACATTTGGACCTTCAACCCGTTGGTCCCTGTTGAAGTCCACTATATGGAGAAAAATCCTGGAATGTTTTCCTCAAAAACCTTCATTTCTTTTCGACTGAAGAAAGAAAGACATGAACATCTTGGATGACATGGGGGTGAGTAAATTATCAGGAGATTTTAATTCTGAAGTGAACTAATCTTTTCAGCTGCTAGACTTTATCAAGTACTAAAGCTATCCATTTTAAGAATCCAAAGATAATAGACTTTCTACTAACTATACATAACTTTTGCAAATACATGTCAACTTATTCTACTAACCCTAACCCTAACAGTCTACTAGTACTGTAATGAGAGTTAGATGACTATCAAAATAAAGTGTAACCACTCTTTTGGTACCACTCTGTGTCCTGTAGAGAGCGCCAGTGGGTGGATGATTTCCCTCTGCACCGCAGTGCCTGTGAAGGAGACACTGAGCTTCTGTCCAAACTGCTGGACAGCGGCTTCTCGGTTAAACAGCTGGACAGTGACCACTGGGCACCCATTCATTATGCATGCTGGTATATATCAACTTCCTGTTTCTTTAAGTTACTTTAAGACAGTAAGTGTTTAAGTTTCCTTATTCCATAGACCTGGACACACTCCGTGGTCCGTGTCATGTCTTCTGCCCATCATCTCTCCACTTTCATCAGTTCAATGACTTTAATATGCTTTTCCTCTGACTGCAGGCATGGAAAGGTGGAGGCCACCAAGCTTCTGTTGGAGAAAGGGAACTGTAACCCCAATCTGCTGAACGGGCAGCTGAGCTCTCCTTTACACTTCGCAGCCGTCGGGGGTCATGCAGAAATTGTACAGATCCTTCTGCAGCACCCGGAGATAGACAGAGTGAGAAATACAGTCTTTTATATTTAATTTCCATGCTTATCTTCCCTGTTTATACATTTCCTCCTATTTATACATTCAGATACCTTTGCCTTCACTGTCACGTAGAATTAATGTTTAAAAACACTTTTATTTTAAGAACAAATCTCAAAATTAATTTGCATTTTTAAGACTGTACATATAATGTTGTGATACCTAAATTCACTTGGAGCATTTAAAATAAGTGGTATTATTTTTTAGCATTTTTTAATTTTTAATTTAGACTAAATAGTGTAGAATGTAATTATTTGCAAAGAGATTTTGCAAAAAATATAATAATTTATTTTTTTAGTATATTTACTTTTTTTGAAAGAAAAATGAAGTTTTTTTTTTTTTTTTTATAGAAACTTTAAAATGTATATTTATTTATTGTTTGTATATGTGTGTGTGTGTATGTATGTGTATATATATATATTATATTACACACACACACACACACACACACACAATAAATAAATATGTGAATATATATGTATAATATTGGAAAAATGTTATAATATTTTATATATCATGTATATTAAAAACATATATAATATAATATAATATAATATAATATAATATAATATAATATAATGTTGATTTAGACTAAATAGTGTGTAATGTTAATTTTGCAGAGATTTTGTGAAAATGAATATTTCTTAAAATAAATTATTATATTTGGTTTTTATTTCTTTATTAGAGAACCTTTTAAAAACCTTCAATATTTTTTATTTATCGTTCGTATATATATATATATATATATATATATATATATATATATATATATATATATATATATATAAATAATATACACACACACACATGTGTATGTGTATATAATTTTTTTACACAGTAAATAATTTTGGAAAATTATTAATAAAAATAATAATAAAAAACATTGAATTTTTTTAACTAAATTAAAAAATAGATATATTATATACAATACACTGTATACATATTGATATATGTGTGTATATAATTTTTTTTACACAGTACTTAACAATTTTGAAAAATTATTAAAGTTTTTTTTTTTTTTAAAGGTTCTCTAATAAAAAAAACAATGTAACTAAATTAAAAAAAATAGATGTGATTTTTTTTATATATATATTGAGAAAAGGTGTGTGTGTATATATGTGTATAAATATATATATATATATATATAATATGATTGTGCATTTCTTTATTTTTCACTTGTCTCTCCATGAATACAGCCATGGTAGCATGGCATGCTGCTAAATTATAAACAAACAAACATTACTATTTCTGGGATTTCATCATAATTCTGTCTCTTGTGTTTTTAAGCACATTGAGGACCAACAGAAACGATCCCCCCTTCAAGTATGCGAAGAGAACAAACAGAACAACTGGGAGGAGACAGTGAATCTCCTTCAGCAAGCCAACAATAAACCAGTGAGTGAAACCACTGCGCTCTGCTGCACAGAGCTGCAGTTCTGTGATGTTGAGTCCTGCAGATGTTGAGCAGCGTGTTTTGGTTTGTTTCAGTATGAGAAGGTGAGAATTTATCGCATGGATGGATCGTACCGCTCCGTGGAACTGAAACATGGGAACAACACGACAGTGCAGCAGATCATGGAGGGCATGAGACTGTCGCAGGAGACGCAGCAGTACTTCACCATCTGGATCTGCTCAGAGAACCTCAGTGAGACACATAACTGCCTCCAAAAAACTGACTTTTGTAACATTTCTGTCCATCACATCTGATTTGCTTCATGCTTTTTTGCATGTTGTGTTGTTTAGGTCTACAGCTGAAGCCATACCACAAGCCCTTGCAGCACTTACGAATCTGGAGCGAGATAGTGACCGATCTCACAGCTCTGGATCCCCAACGGGAATCCCCACAGCTCTTCCTGCGCAGAGATGTCCGGCTGCCCTTAGAGATAGAAAAAAAGGTTTCTGCCACACCGTCATTATCTTGATCTTTACCAAAGTCCCTTTCAGGGAAAGTCTAGAAAGTCAGCTATTTCAGGCATCCAAGATCCAAGTGCTGCATCCCAGTTCTATGCCCTAAAAGTATGTACTGTTTTTGTGAAGAAAAAGTACATACTTTTGAGTGTGTAGCAAAGAGTAGGCAAGATTTGGGACAAACTACTTCGCCATAATTGTGCCTTTAACGGACCGTGTTTGTAGTTTTTAAACACTTTTTAAGTTGTTTTAGTTCTAATCAAATCTTCATTCAACACAATTGGTTGTGGGCAATATTAGCTGTTAGAGTTTGCATGGATCTGCACTTTGGATTCTAACCGGAAAAAGTAGACAATCCCAAGGCCGTAACCATGTCTTGAACATTGGGCGGGGGGGACCATGATTTTTTTCCCCCTTGGGGTGTTATTGGGTAATTGTTTTTATTAAAGGGAATTAAAAGATTAAAAGAGATTTAAGGGAATAACGAAAAAGAAATAAGAACGCTAAAACAGTTCCAGGACTATTGTAGTTAAGTAATCAGTTTAAACTATTGGCAAATAATATTTTTTTTAAAAATATATTCACTCTTATTTGTATGTCTGATATCTCAAAAACGCAAAACGTTTCTTGTCTCGTCACATTCAGTTATGAATTACATTAATCATATCATTTTAATCAAATAATAGCACGTTTTCAAATTTCATAAAAATGTTGAATAGTTTGCATCACTGGATAGTACTGTCAGTCGCTGAATATATTTTAATCGTAAAACAGTCGTCAAACATTAAATGTTTAGCTACTTACTCGCCACGTTCTCTTTCACTACTAAAATGCTTCTGTGAACAGTAAGCCCCGCTTTCTTTGATTTGATTGGCCAGCTCACTCATTCTGACAGCGGTTAGACCGCTGAGGCAGACCAGCCTATAAAATATAACTTTTAAAACTTTTTTTTTATGTCATCCTAACAACAAACAGCGGAAATATACATATTGTCCCCCCCAATATTTGATTTGGCCATTTCTAATTATTGAGAAGGACTCAATGTCTATGGTGGTTACGCCCCTGGACCATCTGGATATCTTTGAAATACTCATTTCAACACACTACGAATTGGGACACACTAATTTTAATTTTGAGTGCTATTTAGGACGGATAGTATGTGAATTGGGACCCAGCACAAGTGTTATTTACTCTGAAATCTCAAAAACTGCTTGTTAAACTCCCATTTAAATAACATATTTCAAATCAGCAGCAAAATCTGACCTTTATTTTACAGTACATGCGCTTATAGCTTTCTTTCCTAAGAAAGTACTGGGTAATATAATGCAACTACATGGTTTAAGGGTAGGTTCAAGGTTAGTACCTAGTTATCACACAGTTATTGCAATCACTATAACAAGTACATAGTATACACTATAAAATAAAGTGCTACCAGGTTGCTTCTTATGCTCAAATAGTGTTAAAAAACGTATTTTTTAGCCTAAACCAGCCAATTCACATGTGCATTCGCAACCGTAGCTTCTAACAGCAGCTGCAGTGACGCGATGACTTTATCAATCAGCGATTGGCTCTTTTATTTAGAAGGCGGGACTTATTCCATGCTGCACTTTCTCCCCATTCATAAGTAATATGAGTGCACTGTCTTTGCTCAATCAATTTCTGCTCAGTATTTCCCACATGTGATTTTGAAAGCGATGGTTTAAAGTCTCTTTCAGCATTCAGCTGTGAAATTCATACAAGTTTCCCTCCTAGGTTGAAGATCCGCTGTCCATCCTCATCCTGTTTGACGAAGCTCGTCACTGTCTTCTCAAAGGCTTCCTGTCAGCGTCAGACAGCAAGCTCATTACTCTGGCCAGCCTCCTCCTGCAGATCATTTACGGAAACTATGACAGCAAGAAGCACAAACAGGGCTTTCTGAAGTATGTAGCTCCGTCCTCTCCACCCCATATTGACAATTACTGTTTTCTGTGTTCGTGCTAAAGGACATTTTTTTATTTAATGCAGTGAGGAAAACCTGAAATCCATAGTTCCAATCTCAAAGGTCAAGAGCAAAGCACATCACTGGACTAACAGGATACTTCACGAGTACAAGGTGTGTTTCATTTCACATAATGCTCATCATGTGCACTACTGCTCAAACGTTTGGGGTCGGTAAGATATTTGAATGTTTTTGAAAGAGTGCAACTTTAACTTTTTCTCAATTCTGTAGAGTTTGAGCACTAGTGAGGGTGTGAGTAAAGAGATGCACCACCTCCAGAGACTCTTCCTGCAGAACTGTTGGGATATTCCCACCTATGGGGCGGCTTTCTTCACAGGACAGGTGTTCACCAAGGCCAGCTCCAGTACCCACAAGGTCATCCGAGTGTATGTGGGTGTGAACACCAAAGGCTTGCATCTAATGAACATGGAGACAAAAGTGAGATTTTAAATACTTGAATCCTAATTACTTAAATGATTAGTTCACTTCAGAATTAAAATTTCCTGATAAGTTACTCACCCCCATGTCATCCAAGATGTTCATGTCTTTCTTTTTTCAGTGGAAAAGAAATGAAGGTTTTTGAGGAAAACATTCCAGGATTTTTCTCCATATAGTGGACTTCACTGGGGTTCAGCGGGTTGAAGGTCCAAATGTCAGTTTCAGTGCAGCTTCAAAGAGCTCTACATGATCCCAGACGAGGAATAAGGGTCTTATCTAGTGAAACGATTGGTCATTTTCTAATAAAAATAAACTTAACCACAAATGCTCGTCTTGCACTGCTCTGTGATGCACCACGTGTGATGTAGGCAGAAGTAGGGCGAAAAACTCCATCTCATTTTCTCCTCCAACTTCAAAATCGTCCATTATCGTTGTTTTACCTTTTTTGTAAAGGGCGTTTGACTTAGTCTTTGCATGTTCGCTTTCTAAACACTGGATCGGTACTTCCACCTACAGCATGTGTGACCTTTCCAACGTGATTACGTAATGCGTGGCGCAGAGCAGTGGAAGATGAGCATTTGTGGTTGAAAAGTATATAATTTTTTTTTTTTTTTTTTTTACAAAATAACCCATCGTTTCTCTAGATAAGACCCTTATTCCTCGTCTGGGATCGTGTAGAGCTCTTTGAAGCTGCACTGAAACTGACATTTGGACCTTCAACCCGTTGGTCCCTGTTGAAGTCCACTATATGGAGAAAAATCCTGGAATGTTTTCCTCAAAAACCTTCATTTCTTTTCAACTGAAGAAAGAAAGACATAAACATCTTGGATGACATGGGGGTGAGTAAATTATCAGCAAATTTTAATTCAGAAGTGAAACAATCCTTTAAATAGCATGCTACTATTATGCTCCTAAGTCTCTTACAATACTTTTACATGCATCCAAGGTCAAAAAACACTTTCATTTACTCATAATATCCATTGCAGCATCACCTCATTTCTCAAATAGTCTGAAAACGGTTCGTTTGAAGATTCAGTCTCTCTAAACCCCTCCTTTCCAAGAGCCTGCTCTGCTCTGATTGGTCAGACGGCTCAATCTGTTGCGATTGGTCGACGGCCTACAGCGCATGTCGTAAAAGAAACTTCCATTAGCATATCTGAATTTCAGCTCCGGATCTTCCTCAGTGCTCGAGGAAAATTTTCTATATCAATTCCATCGCAAGTCTCATCGTTTTGAAGTGCATCAGAGTGGATTCTCAGCGCTAAAAACAGCGTCGATATGAATCAAACTCTTCCAGCCTCAGATACAACTACAGTGTTTGTGGACGGGGCAAAGAGATGCTGTTCACAGGCAGCCAATGAAGATCACAGGCTGACATTATGCAAATTAGTTACAAATCTACATAGTTTCAGCAGGAAGTGAGACTGGAATTACTGACGACTCGTTTCTTTCTTTTGGGAGACAAAAACTCCATTTATCTGCACTTTTATTTTAACTTTGCACACCTTTTACATTCACAAACAGCTGTATTACACACTACATGAAAGGTAATATTTGAAAACGTCATCATAGGGGCACTTTATATCATACTGACAGATGCTTTTACATGCATATTATGTTGCTCAAATCTTTTATATTTTATATACCAGGTGCTTCATCTCAGTCTGGAGTATGGGACATTCATGTGGCAGCTGGGTCAGGCTGACCAATACGTCCAAATACACAGTCTAGAGAACAAGAAGAACTTTGTCGTACACACCAAACAGGTATCTGTCTCCTTTACATCTCGACAGTCAGTGTGACGCCGTGAAACCCGAGATGATCGTCTTTGTGTTTTCTCTCCAGGCCGGCCTGATCGTCAAGCTGCTGATGAAGTTGAGTGGACAGATCACACCGAACGACAGAGCCGCATCAGATAAATATGCTTATGGTTAAACCCGAGAAGCACCATGTCTTTGCGTTTTGCCTTTTTTTTTTTTTTTTTGCAGTTTTGATTTTTATGCTATTATTAAACTGTCTAAGAGTTGTTTGTACCAAAAGAAGAGATGTTGCGTATCATCGTGAATGTTAACCTAATTTACCTTGTTATATTTTCTTACTGTGTATGATATTATATGTATTTTATAATGTCATGATAAATTTGTGCTTTTAACAGTTTTTGTAAATATCAATGGCCATTTTAATAAAAAAAAAATCACACAAAGAGCTCTCATAAATTATTTATACAAATATGCAAGGTTGTTTTTTTATTTCTCAATCAGTTTGAAGCTTATTTTAAAGCCTTTATCGTTTATATTCTGATTTATTTACTCAGAGAATAAACAGTGTTTTGTCCGCGTGTAAATCAGTAATATTTTTTTTAATTAGGGGTCAAGCCTGCTCTTGAGTCTATGGCAGCCCATAGAACCATATGGTGTAAAGTTATGAAATTTGGCACACAGATAGAAGACAGTCTGAAATGTTATCATAGCAAATTTGGAGTCTCTACCTCAAACTCTATAGCGCCACCAGCAGATCAAAGATTCACTTATGTTTATGCTCATAACTTTTGAAGCATAAGTCCTAGAAACAATTTTTTTTAATGATTCCATGGCTCATGCTGATTCGAATGCACCCTATGACATCATTTCCTTCATGAAAATTTTTCCGCCATTTTGAATTTTCCAAAAAAACTACTTTTTCGAACTTTTCCTAGAGCGGTTGTCCAATTTGCACGAAATTTGGTATGTAGCATCTACTCACACTCCAGGCAAAAAGTTATTAAACCATTTTTGATCGGCCAGTCCGTTCTCGTATAGCGCGTCAACGAATTTGACGGCGAGCATGCAAAAATTGATTTTCTTTTTCTTCGCAATGATTTGGTGTATTGACACTAAACTTGGTACATGTCATTACAGGCATGACTTGAGGGTACATGCACAGTATGTGCAGAGATAGGAAAAATGGCTATTTTTGCTTATAACTTTTGAATGCCTTGTCCTAAAATCATGAGGATTCCTTGAGGCAGGCCGAGTTGAACGATATCCAATTTTCTTTGGTCGGCCATTTTGGGTGTCAGCCATTTTGAATTTTGTCATAAAATGCTGTGTTTTATGAACGCATGAACGTATCGTTACGAAACTCGGTATGATTCATCGAGACCATGTTCTGAGAGGACCTGAAGAGTTTTAGGTCAGCGCCCCCTAGTGGTCAAGAGATATGAAATTTATGAAAATGCTTATAACATATGAAAAATTCAACATATTGTAATTTAACTTGTATCATAAAATTAGTCTTACGATACTAAATTTGCCATATTCTACCATACTTACTGTCTGCCATATTGAATTTGATTCAAAACCTACTTTTTCTAACTCCTCCTACAAAATTTGTCCGATTTGTACAAAAATTGGTATGTAGCATCTACAGACACTCGTGACAAAAAGTTATTAAAAGATTTTTGATAGACCCAACCGTTGTTTTATACTGCCTCAACAAATTTGACTGCGAGCACACCAAGATAGATATGCGGCTGTATCTTTGCAAAAGTTTTGTGTATTGACACAAAACTTGGTACATGTCATCACAGGCATGACTTGAGGGTGCATGCAGAGTTTCCTCATAGCGCCACCTACTGCTCAGAAGTTATAAACCATGATATTATAAGTGCTTTAACTGATGTAATTTAAACAGCTTTATCCTAACCTCATGATCACAGATGTCCACAAATATTTCCTTTACTGCCCTTATTCAGCTTGACCCCGTAATTGCTGCTTGCAGCTATATTTAATATTATTTTTTCCACAAACAAATAATAAAAAGTTTAAGAAATAAAATACAAAATATTTGTTTTATTATTATTTAAGTGAAACATCTGTCATTCCCCTTTATACCTCTTAGACACAAGAACATGTCACTGTTTCTGTGCAGGTTTCCATTCAGCATTGAAACAGGCTGTTGTTTCTAAGATAAATGGCTTGTTCTGAATTGTCACGCCAAGCTTAATAGCAGCACATTCAACCTCTATAATATTGTCATGTAGTGCTTTGCTCTATGGTCAGAAAACTTAATCACATTTTCATGTTCGGTCCACTGAACACAGCGTAAAGGTTGCAGTATTTCAAACACACATTGTTAATATATAGTTTGCATAATCTATCACTTCGGGCAATGCATTTTATGGATGCACTGAGACTTCATTAAATTCAAGATGTAATCCATAGCCTGCAGATAATGCATTTGTGCTTGCATTATATTGTGTCTGTCGTTCAGCTTCCATTAGGTGATGTATAAAAGAATACTATCCCTCCTTCTTTTGCACACTTATTCCCCTGTCGCAGTCATTGTACAACAGAAGACCGAACACTAGACTTCTGTTCCTGTTTCTCAAGAGAAAGAAAAGATTGTTCTCGGCCTGCCAAAACGACATGGATTCTCCATTCCTCTGAGAATTCCTTCTCTTTATCCACTAAAGTGATAAAAACACTCTCGCTCTCAACAAACTGTCGAGGTACACGTTGTCTGACTTCTCAACCGCTCATTTGTTTGCGCCGCTGAAAGGGAGATCTTTCAGCTGCTAAAGCCAGTCTAAAGGTCAGAGAAAACTTGCTGTAAAACAGAGACAGTGATGCCTCACAAAGACACGACTGAGATCTTTCTCACACCCTGTTTCTCACACAATGCTTGAATGGGGCTTAGAGGGGCAGAATGAAGGAGAAGGGGAGGGGAATCTTTTCAGTTCTTCAAATGCAACAATAGTCTTTGTCTACAATGTCCCTCCATTCTTATTGGGGTTACTGAAGGGGACGGGGTGGAGGGGCCGGTTTGCCATGGAAACAGTGACAAAACAAGCTGGTCCCAGAGCGAGAGAGACACACAAAAACATGCTTCAAATCCGGGAAGGAATCTCTGTATCAATCTCTGCAATTTAGTAAGAGGAGACAGTGTGCCAAAGAAGGAGGAAGACTTGTGTGAAAGGATGGATGCAGCTTCACTTGACTAGAAGAAAAGGCGATGAAAAATACTGAAGCGGTATAAAAGCACTCCAGCATTTCAGAGGGACGTTTTGGACCAGGACTCACGGTTATTGCTCGTCTGGATATCATTATGAACTCCGACACTCAGTATGAGGACTCTGTGTCTGTCATGGTTCTGGAGAACATCAAGAACAAGCTGTTACATGCTTTCAGAACATCAGCAGAACCGAGAACATCTGCTGAGACGGCTTCTCATCCGATCGGAAAGAGTTTCCAAGTCAACGAAGAGCTTCGGAGAGCCAAAATAGATGGAGCCATAACTTGGTTAAGATCAGAACTGGTAAGTTTAGAAACTGCTGATGTTTTTACATTCTCATTGACATGTTAGAACGGGCTGTTGGACTGTTTTAGTTTTATTTTGTTGTTAGATAAAATGAGCAGATGGATAGATGGATGGATGGATGGATGGATGGATGGATGGATAGGTAGATTGATAGACAGATGGATGGATGGATGGATGGATGGATGGATAGGTAGATGGATAGATGGATGGATGGATGGATGGATGGATAGATAGGTAGATTGATAGATGGATGGATGGATGGATGGATAGATAGGTAGATTGATAGACGGATCGATGGATGGGTGGATGGATGGATAGATAGACAGGTAGATTGATAGACGGATGGATGGATGGATGGATGGATGGATGGATGGATGGATGGATGGACGGACGGATGGATGGACGGATGGATAGGTAGATTGATAGACAGGTGGATGGATGGATGATGGATGGATGACAGGTAGACTGATTGACGGATGGATGGATAGATGTATGGATGTATGGATGGATAGATAGATGAATAGACAGGTAGATTGATAGATGGATGGATGGATTGACAGGTAGACTGATGGATGGATGGATGGATGGATGGATTGACAGTTAGATTGATAGATGGATGGATGGATGGATGGATAGACAGGTAGATTAATGGATGATGGATGGATGGATGGATAGATGGACAGGTAGACTGATAGACGGATGGATGGAAGGATGGATGGATAGACAGGTAGATTGATGGATGGATGGATGGATGGATAGATAGGTAGATTGATAGACGGATGGATGGATGGATGGATGGGTAGATTGATAGACGGATCGATGGATGGGTGGATGGATGGTTAGATAGACAGGTAGATTGATAGACGGATGGATGGATGGATGATGGATAGACGGATGGATAGATAGATGGATAGACGGATGGATAGGTAGATTGATAGACAGGTAGATAGATGGATGGACAGGTAGATTGATTGACGGATGGATGGATAGATGTATGGATGGATAGATAGATGGATAGACAGGTAGACTGATAGACAGATGGATGGATGGATGGATGGATAGGTGGACAGATGATGGATAGACAGGTAGATTAATGGATGGATGGATGGATGGATGGATAGATGGACAGGTAGACTGATAGACGGATGGATGGAAGGATGGATGGATAGACAGGAAGATTGATAGATGGATGGATGGATGGATGGATGGATGGATAGACAGGTAGATTGATGGATGGATGGATGGATGGATGGATAGACAGGTAGATTGATAGACGGATGGATGGATGGATGGATGGATGGATGGATGGATAGACAGACAGGTAGATTGATGGATGGATGGATGGACAGGTAGATGGATGATGGATGGATGGATGGATGGACAGGTAGATGGATGATGGATGGATGGATGGATGGATGGATAGACAGGTAGATTGATAGACGGATGGATGGATGGATGGATGGATGGATGGATGGATAGACAGGTAGATGGATGGATGATGGATGGATGGATGGATGGGTGGATGGATGGACAGGTAGATAGATATCTGATCTGTCTCTCTGTGATTGTCGTGCAGCTGGAGATGCGTTCTCAGGATCGTCAGCTGGCTCAGACTCTGCTGGGACTCAATAAGGAGATTCAGAGGCTCAGACGGGAGAACGGATCTCTGCTCCTGGAAGCTGACGGCAGTGAGCAGCACCTGTGACCCGCCGAGCAGAGCAGAGCCGGGCTTAATGAGAGGACATGCGCTGGTGACCCATGATGCGTGTGGAGGAGTGGAAACAAACGCGTTTGTGACAGAAGGAACTCTCCTCTTCTGGAGTGCACTTTGGCTTATTTTCACATTTCCTGTGGGAAAAGATACTGAAGGCATATTCATGTACATGAAAACTTGACCAAATATCAGCCAAACTGGGTGCTAAGATTAATATTCAAAACAACAGACACACCCATTTACAGCTGGCATTAACATACACTGTTTGAGTGATCGGATCACAGTCAGACAGCACTTGAGCACAGGTGTAAAGCACCCAAGACACACTGTGATCCGATCACTGAAACATGGAGACGCATTGTAAACGCAATGCAGCTAAAAATATCATATTAATAATATATATGATATAAATATACTGGATACAAAACGCATGTTAATGCCAGATGTAAAGAGATCCTCAGAGAGGCCTTATAAAGGCTAGTTGAGACTCTTTTTATAAGTATGCTTAAGTTCCAACAATTTCTATGATGATTAATTTGTCTACAGAAGATTTGTGTTCTTACTTTTAATGAAGTTTTGTGACCATCTGCTGTATGACTGAAAAACCAAGTGTTTGTTTTTTTCAGCTTGAACATATGGAATGAATAATTAGAATAGTATGTGTGCATGAAGCATGTCATCAAAGACTCTAGAATAACACAAGATGCGTCACTCATATTGTTTCGAATGGGAGAAAATGCAACGCGCAATATGGCGGAATAAGTCCCGCCTTCTAAATATGAGCCAATCGCCGATTGGTAAAGTCATCGCGTCACTGCAGCGGCCATTAGAAGCTCCGGTTCCTGTATAAACAGTCAGGCGCGCGCTTCCTGTAGAGACTCACAGTTAAGACTGATCCAGCCTGAAAAATACAGGTTTTTTTGTCATGATTCGAGCATTTATAAACAAAATTTATGAGACAGTTGTTGTCAGATTTCATTGGTGATTTTAAATATGAAATTTAATCGAAAGCTTGGCGAATTTGATTTCATCCCCATTCAAAGAGATAGGAGCTGCACTTGAATGCCCGACAGTCGTTTCAAAGATGGCCGCCGAGTGAAATGACTTGTCTTAAAGGGACTTTGATGTCATCATCTGTTTATTAAAATGTCTTTATGATTTAAACTCCATATTGCACCATTAAATGATTACTCTCAACAGTAATCAGGATTGTATGTTTTTATTATCATACTGTGGTACTACTATGTCAAAGCAACTCATTAGTTATTTATCCAGGATGAATTAGATTATCAGTGAATAAATATTCACATCTTGATTTAAAAAAATGTTCCATGCCATTTTATAAATACTAAAAATACTATTCCGGCAGCTGTTTTTGCCGTCATTGTCATCATGCAACACTCATACAGGCACTTTTGAAGAGGCAGTTTTGTGAAATGAGAAAAAGTAGTACATATAAGCGTTTACATGAAACAAACTTCATTGCATTCAGGTAGAATTTCAGCAGTCTTTCACCAAAGACTTTGTCAGGTTTCTTACAGTGTAAAACATTCAAACTTTTTCACTATATAGTATGATCTAAACATGAGGCAGCTGTGTTACTCAGATTGCATTCATATATTGTCCAATAGGACATTATGAAATTCTCACTTTACCAATGCATCATTTGTTCTTGTGTGATACTCAACACTAAGATACATATTGGAACATGGTGTATTATCAATCATGTGATCAGAGATGGAGGTTTCAGGGCACAGAGCTGCGTCTACTAAAGGCCCGTTTGGGCAGGTAGCCAAGAGGAGCAGGGCTCATACATGTGCTAAAGGAGTAGATGGAGGGGTAAAAGCACATTTCTCCTGAGAAGGAGGACATACTGCTCCCCCCACCCTCACTCCCAGAGTCCCAAAAAGGTTCCTCCTCCTCTTCCTCTTCTTCTATGGCTTTTGCACACTCCTGCTTCAGTTCCTGAATGCCGTCATTGAGATCCATCAGCTGACGGATCAAAGCTTGGTCCTGAGAACGCATCTCCATCTACAAAGCAGAGGAATGTTTTTATTTAGCTATTTTTATGCTTTTATTTATTTATTTTTAGATGAGTAAATCAATAAGCTTTTTAGCAATATTTTGTGTAAGCATTCAAGTCATTTATAATTCTGTAAACTCTAGATTGAATAATAATAATAATAAAAAAAAACGCTGTTTAAAATAATATTTTTCCACACAACTGAACTTAACTATAAAAATATATTCAGTACACACTGCAGAGAGTGAACATGAACCTTGCTACACTCTAAAATACTGAGTTAAAAACAACCCAAGTTGGGTTGAAAATGGACAAACCCAGTGATTGGGTTGTTTTAACCCAGCGGTTGGGTTAAATGTTTGACCAACGTGCTGGGTAGTTTTATTTAACTCAACTATTGTTTAAAAATGACTATATGTCTGGCTTAAAATGAACCCAAAACAGGTTGAAAATTAAAAATCAGACTCAATTACCTGAAGCAACAATAATAATCATTTATTAATAAGCAATTTAATAAAAAAAAATTTTTTGTTTAATTATTATTCATTAAACTTATTGATAAATGTTCATTTATTAAACTAGTTAATTTTCAACATACTTTGGGTTCATTTTAAGCAAGCAAAACAGTAATTTTTAAACAATAGTTGAGTTAAATAAAACTACCCAGCATGTTAAGCAAACATTTATCCCAACCACAGCGGCTTGTCCATTTTCAACCCAACTTGGGTTGCTTTTAACCCAGCATTTTGCTAACTCCATTAAAAAAAATATATTTTATGGGTGTAAGTGCAGTCAAGTTGATCCAGTCTTATTAAATAATTAAGTTGGCTTGAATATAACCAGTTAATTTAGGTAGCCTAATAACGAAGTTTGAACTAGGCCTAAAGAGGGGTTTGAGGGGATCTGGCTCCCCTAAAAAGTTAGTAAGGAAGTCAAAACAGAAGGGTGGGGTATTTTATTTACTTAAGTAGGCTATATGTTTCAACAGTTTCAAAAGAAAAAAATTCGTGGGCGATATCCAGTCATTTAAATAGGAATTCGCGTGATCGGGAATTTCGCGGGAGTTCCCGAGATTTCGACGGTTGGTCTCGCGAATCGCTGCGTTAACCAACTGAAAGCTACTTTGAAATAACTTCTGTATGAGCGGTGCTTTATGCATCTATACACTATTTATTAGCGATTATTGTCCGCGAAATTTCACCGAAATGTCGTTAATGTGACCACACCTTATTACACAGTATAAATAAAGCTCGCGAACTAAGTCCAGTTCGAGAAGTAACCATAGCAACAGTAGGCCGCTTGAGCGACGAGTATCGGAGAAATCGACAAAACTATTAGTATTTCTAAAAACGTATTATAGATGTAAATATTACAAATATAATCATAAAAAGCTTTAGTCTTTTGTTTAAAATGTCTTTAAGTTAGTTGACCACAAGCTAATGTTGCTACAGATGCCCGAAAAATACTGACAGAAATATTTCTACAAAGTTCGACCCCCAGAAACACTTTTTATAATGTTCACACACTGGTCCAGCAGATCAAGCTGCTGAGGTAAGTCCTATTTACAACCTTAGCATATCCAAATCATAAATCATCAAAATAAACAGATTCAAATCAATATTCAAACCTCATTCATGGAAACTGTGTTTAAGGACAATTATCTTCCACCCCAATTTACATTTTGCTCTTGATCCAGAACATCTTTCTAAACTAAACCTCAAATAAACATTGTGAGACACTGGGAAAGCTCTGACATTAAAAGACTCTGAAAAGAGGGACCAGAACAAACATTATTCACATATTCATACCATCCACCAGAAAGAACCAACATCAGGTCAAGGTTAAGGTGTTACTATGCTGATTAAGTTCTTATCCTTGCATTCAACAGCGGGAGTTGAAGGTATTTTAGATGGGCAATGTCTTTTTCAGATGCAAATGTCTTTTTCCTCTTTCTGCTCTTTTTATTGGTGGCTGTGGCAGTTTAATTGGATGCTTTGAGAGGAAATAATATCCTGAATTCCAGCACATTTCATGAGCCTGTTTCTGAAGGGACAAAACTAGAAGTGTTCCCTCCAAAAACTGCATTAATTACACTGGCAGACTAATAATGAGGCAGACTTAAATCAAGGAAAATTAAGGAGAAAAGCACATGAACTTTGTTGGGAGCAGGTAAAACCCTTCCACTGAACTGGTCGTGTATAAGTGTAAACAACAATATGAGTGTTTATGTGTCTGTGTTTCCCCCCTCATTCATTGAAGTGCATTTAATTGGGTCCAACCTGATTTCCTATAGGAGGAAACACAAAGCAGCACTATTTATTGTGGGTATCTAAGTGAATTGGCACAAATGCTGGCTGGAAGTGAACACTAGACCATGTAGGAGTCATGAGGACACATTTCACTCTTAATAGTCTATTATAAACACATTCAAACATGACCGAAAATAAAGACAGCATTCAATCTTCATCCTTCAGTCCCTCAGCTAAAATTAAATGAAACTAAAACCACCAGTAGGTGGCGGAAAATCATTGTCTTAACGAGTTAGTCATTGAATCATTCAATCAACCGATTCGTTCAAAATTGCTGATTCATTCAAGGACAAAGCAGAAGTGAGTCGTCGAGTCATTCATTAGAACGATTCGTTCAAAAACGCGGATTCATTCAGTAACGAAACTGAAACTGTGTTGCTCTGAGACGCGCAATAGCTCTACCATTTGGAAATATTTTCATTGGCAAAATAGAGGAAAAACAGACAATATTGTGTCTAAAATTTAAGTGTATTAATTGAATTGTTGTATAAAATCAATATCACATTTGCAAACGTGCTGATATTCGGGAAAACGGCACTTTTGCTCGTGTGATATTGCTTATAAATATTAAAAACATGCTTTTTTGCACTATATCTTGGTTTTGGAAGCATTTTTAATCATTTTAGTGGCATTTTTGTTCCAAGTGTGTTAATAATTTCCGACTCTGGTGTTTGTGTGCTGCGTGAGTTGACTGTCAAATGTTAGTGACCCAACTGACCTGAATTCACCCGACTCCAAAATTAATTTTTAAACAACCATATATCCATTCTTATCAAAGAACAGTATGTTTTCTGGAGAGTTCAGTGACATTTAGTCATATAAATATGGTCTAGGGAACTGTGTATGATCATGACAACAAGAAGAAAC
The DNA here is from genome assembly GCA_039654765.1 of Mylopharyngodon piceus. Classification (NCBI taxonomy): domain Eukaryota; kingdom Metazoa; phylum Chordata; class Actinopteri; order Cypriniformes; family Xenocyprididae; genus Mylopharyngodon; species Mylopharyngodon piceus. The sequence continues at coordinate 15,825,406 of CM077448.1, read as the reverse complement.
ATCATTAATGTTTTAGTTTTTAAATCACAGAAGTACTGAAGTGATGAACACAGACCAATGAGACATAAAATTAGCTCCTCTTAAAGGGTTTCTGTGGAGTCTTTTGTGTAAAACGTTGCTATGACGAGGCTGTAAATGCCAAGCAATATATCTAGAGAGAATGGACCTGCTCAGAATTTCACCCCTGGGACGTTGTAACGGTCACAACATGAATGTTAATGACGAGACTGTCGTAATTTTTTACTCGACGCAAGCTGACCTTTGGTTTTACTGGAGTTTGAAACAACATGACCCACATCTACAGCAACAATAGACACCTTTACAATACATCTGGACACACATGAAATGCTTCATGTTCAAAAAAACAAAAAACAAAAAAACAATTCAAAATAAAGCAAAATGAATAAAAATTATACACCAATACTGTTCAAAAGTTTAGGGTCTGTAAGACTTTTTAAGGTTTTTGAAAAAAAAATAAAAATAAAATAAGGCTGCATTTATTTCATCAAAAAATACAGTAATATTGTGAAATATTTTTTCAATTTAAAATAGCTGTTTTCTATGCGAATATATTGTAAAATGTAATTTATTTCTTGTGATCAAAGCTGAATTTTCAGCATCATTACTCCAGTCTTCAGTGTCACGTGATCCTTCAGAAATCAGTCTAATATGATGATTTGCTGCTCAAGAAACATTTATGATTATTATCAATGCTGAAAAAAATATTCAGGATTCTTTAGTTTACAGAACGTTCAAAATAACAGCATTAATTTGAAATAGAAATCTTTTGTAACAATATAAATGTCTTTACTGTCACTATATATATATATATGTTTTAAAAATTTAAACAAATTATTCAATTATATAAAAATTCAAAGAAATATATATATATATAATTTTATTTTTAAATTTTTAAAAAAAATTAAAACAAATTATTTTCATTTTCTTTCATCTTCATTTTCATATATTATTATTATATATATAAGTGAATGAAAATAATTTGTTTGAATTTTTAAAAATGTATAAATTATGATTGGTGTGAAAAGCTAAAGAATAATTATGGATTATTCTTCATATGAAAGCTTGAAAACAAAATAAACTCTATTGCAAAATATGACAAAAGAATGAACTAAAAATAATTATAATATTGACAATTTGATATTTTCCTAAAGTTGCTTTTTCTAAAGTCCCTCAGCTCCTGGAACCCTCTTTCTGGAGGCAAAATGTTATGATGGGAAAACAAAATTGCCTCATATTGTGTCCAAATGACTGATAATATGGTAAAGTGTTTTAATAAAATCTTACCAGCTCCTTCCTCAGCCAGGCCAGCGCAGTCTCAATGTCCAGCCGGCCCGAATCCCCGTCCCCAGCCGTCCGCTTCCCTCTGCACACCTCCGGAGATGAGGAATGATCCCTGCACATCCCTGCAGCTTTACAGTCATCAAAAGAGGTTTCTTTACAGGAGAAATCTCTCAGTCTGGTAAGAACTACTTCCATTGTTTCTAGAAGTGCTGATGAGGAGCGGAGAGCTCTCTGTTCTTCTGTCAGCTGTAGATACAGCTCTGTCACTGAAACACAACTCTGTGTCACTCTGTCCACTACTGGTGCGTTCGCTCTGGGATGGACACTTAAAACACCCCCCCCCTCACCCCCGCCACGCCATAAACACGCGTACTCTCATTTTGCATAAACATACGTCTGTTTATGCGAAAGGGAGTGACGTAGACTGACGTCAGCCTCAAATGAGCTTTGTAAATGTTTAATGCATTTGAATAGGTGAACATGGAGTTGCCATGGCTTTGTGGGAAGTACAACTGGAGTCTATGGAATGTCCTTGGCAGTACCATCTAAATGGACCGCTGTTTATTTGCTTCAGGACTGAATAGATCACAAATTACATTTTGATCCCATGCAGATATTAGTAACTTTTCTTTTCATAGTGGCCAACGTTGATCCTCAAACCTCTGACGAACATGAGCCGCATGCTGTCATGTCCTCTCTGCGTTTCCCAAGCAACCTGCACAAATAAGCAATACATCCCAACTCAGGACAAAAATAGCTGAGACACAATTGAGGCTATATTTAAATCCAATAGATCAAGTCTCTGACGTTACAGACATTCAAAGAGACAGAATGGGACCAAGTTCTCTTTCAGAACCTCTGCCATGCATGACACACTAGGTTTAGACTAAACTTTCTCTTATAATGTCCTACAAAATGTTGAGCCAGTACTGATTTTTTAGGTGTTTTCCATGCGAAAGCATTGGAATGTAATATTAATCTATTAATAAATATTAATTTATGTAATCAAAACTTAAAAAGATCACACTTGTTGGAGAATAAAGTCAGTCTGATTGGCTCTTGGAGGCTATAACATCCCCTTGTGGTGAAAATAAAAAACAACAACAACAACAACAACTATCTGTCCTCAACTGATACATCAAATTTTGATTATTAAATGCAATTGGATTCAATTATTATTATAAATAATATTATTAAAATATTATCACTTTGTTAAATTGATATTATTCATTTATTATTAATCATAGTTGAACATTTCCAACAATATTTAACTGAATGATATACTGTATATGAGGAATGGATGTAGACATGAAATCTAATCTAATACACATGAAATTGTAGAAATGAGAAATGTTACATTATATATATATGTATATATATGTGTGTATATATATATATATATATATATATCTCTTTATGTATATATATGTGTGTGTGTGTATAATTTAAAAAAAAATATTAACACACTAAGCCAACTACACTTCTGTTCTCAAATAATTAATTATAACTTAAACCTCCGCAAAAAACATAATAAAAAATACACTTATTAGACAAAAACAAAAAATTAAGACAAAAATTTGCTGGCAAATATAATACCTCAAATTATACCTCAGCTACCTTAAATTCTAGCTATTTAATATCATCAATTAAAACATTATTAATTTATTAAATTTATATTATTTCTTTATTAATATTATTTGAACACACAAACACACACATAGACATACATTGTCTACAACATAATCAGTTATTAATTGTTTTTGTTCATAATTTCTTTGTATGACAGCCTGGCCAAAAATTATATCATTATCACAAATAAAACAAACGCAATATGCTTACAAACATCTTTACCAAAATTTCAATAATACTTGGAAAGGGTGAAGATGGCAATATATATGTGTGTGTGTGTGTGTGTTTGAATACACAAACACATATATATGTATGTGTGTGTGAAATGTGCATTATATTTGCAGATTCTGTACATGGGTCAGACATTTAGATGTGACAAAAGTGATTTCATATACATAGAAAGCACATTAAATGCAAGTAAAACGTCTGTTTTTAAGGTTTCAAATAAGTTTTGGGACATAAAATGTCAAAATGTGGGTGAAATAATGTTCCATTGTCATTCAGTGTAACACTTATATTTATGTAAAAATTGAAACAACATACTTATTCTGACCTGTACGTGTTAAAATATATAAAAGAATAAGTGAGCATACTAAATTTTATTGCATTTTAAATGAGTAAAAAATTCTTGCTGACGAATAGGATAGTGGCAAAGTTTAGAAATGTAAAATTACAAGTAATTAGCATTTGGGGTAAAAGTAATTAGTCTTGAATATGGCATAAATAGATTTTTTTGTTGTAAATATCCCTGACAAGATTGTTACACTGAATGACATTTAAGTGGGTGTCTTTTGTAAATCATGGTAAAAATATATACTTAATTTTTGCTCAGAAAAAAAACTAATTAAACGACCCATTCTGATGTATTGAAAAACAACAACAATTCAAAGCTGTATTACACATTGTTTTGATGTTTGAAAACCCTTTTTCGTCTTTGACCCTCATATAAAACCAAACTACACATTTTAATTAATTACAACTTAAACATCCTTCCACAAAAAACAGGCTTGGTTAATAAAGAAACACTTGTTTATTAGACAAATCAAGTGGTTTCTTGTCACATATGCACAGTCAGGGAAAAGTTCAGTCTTTGCAATAAAAGAACGCTGAGAAACGAACAAATAAATTGTGAAGCTCGACTCTAAGCAGTCGTGGGATTGGAGCCGACCGCTGCCTTCTCTCCCCCTGCCGGCCTTCGCTTCCTATTTCTAATCCGCTTCTTTTTCTCTCCGTCCGTCTTTTTGGGCTGCTGTGGCATTGGTTTCTTCTTCTTCTTCAGGCAGCTAAGTGGGTTGGGATTGCTGGATTTCCTCTTGCGTTTTTTGCCCCTCTTCTCCTCGCCATCTTTGCTGAGGCCCTCCTTCTCTTTCAGACTCTGGATGCTCTTCTGTTGTGACGAGTTGACGATCTCACCCAGCTGGACAGCTTCAACGTGCTTCAGCGTTCGTTCGGACGGCTTGTCTAACACCATGGTGTTGAGGATAATGTAGATCAGAGGAACCCCAGGGATCTTCTTCAGGGCTTTCGTCAACTCTTGATCCTAGGATCATTATGTGTTATTATTGTTTATTCTACAAAACCACAGACTTTTTGTCCAGTTATAGAGTTTTTACCTGAGTTGCAATGAAGTAGTGGTGTGGATTTGTCTCTCCAAGCATTGACAACAAACACTCTGATGCAGGAACCGGATCTTTCGTGTGTTTGCATTTCCTGATCTGAAATCTCTGTAAGATGAGTTTTGCTCCATAGAGGTCTTTTGCAAGGGTTTCGAGTTCCTTCAGTGCGCAGCTGCAAAGAACAGAACAAATGTGTTATTATACAACATCTAATACACGTACATCAATACTAGAAATAAGAATAACTTACTTTGTGGTGCAGAGCTGAACTTCTCCCATCAAATACTTTGGCATTTGCTCTTTGATTTGAATCTTATTCTTTAAAGCCGCTTGACAAAACGTCCCATCAATTAATATTTGGAAAGGTTCCCTAAAGCAAAAGTTGTACTTGTAAAAACTGATGGTTTTCTTCGCGTGCTTCTGACGTTTTATCTTCATGCTGAATTATGTATACATAAAGCTCAGACAGTTTGAACAAATAGATTGTTTTGAGAAGAATATCAATAAATCCGAATATGTGAGGATTAACACCCTTGATTTATATCAATTTGTGAACAAAACAGTTGGACGAAACTCACGCGAATCTCAAACATTACCAGCATGGGACCAGCGTGGTTACAGTAAATGATTACCGGGTGGAAAACCGCGAGCAGCTTTAAATGAAATACCGCGTTAATCCTAACAAATACTAATAGGAATAAGGTAGTAATAACTACGAATAATATATATGTTTAATTAACCCTTATTAGATAATGACTTTCAGAACTGTATTAGTTAACTAACTCTAGGAACGGTACGCAATAGTTATTGTTTCTCCGACCACTATCACAGCTGTACCTTCTAGTGAGCGCGAATCGATTCTTTCGAACAGTTCATTATTTCATTGCAAGGATCCGTTCAAAACCACCATAATGTGAAATACGTAGTAACATATTACGGGGTTTCTATTAATAAGGCTGTTAATTGTAATTTTATGGATTTCAGTTCAGTTTATTGCAGCCATGATTCAAGTTATAAAAAGCAATTTAGAACATAAATAGAATGTGAATATACAATAAACAATACTACATTTGCGTCTCTCAGCTGAAAATGTTTTTGTATGTTTTCATAAAATGTTTTTTAAATTAATTAATCGCTTTAGTCCGGGTTTTTAAACTGGTTCAAACCTTTCAATGAAAAAGATCCGATTCAATAAATGATTCTTTTATCGCTCTCAGGTTCACCGGAAGCCACTGGTTTAACGGTCTTGTATCCCTATCGCGCGTGAAGATGGCATCCCGTAAAGACACCCCGTCTGGAAAAACCCTGGATACTCCCGTCAAACAAATCCAGATCGAAGGACTGGTAAGACTCAGTGTAGTTGAGTTTACACAAAGTGGTGTTTAAATGTCTCTGTGAACAGAAGCTTCTGGTTAGTTCACCTGCAGATCACTTTGCAGAATGATGTCATGATAATATAATAACAACAACAACAATAATAACAATAATGAGTGAGTAATAATAAAAATAATTTCTTAAAGTTGGCCACAAATACAAGTATAAATAGTAGAAAATAGAGAAATGTAATTGTTTAATTTTATCTATGACTATAGAAATTAATATTTTGAGGCACATATGATACATAGGGGTCTAACTGTACATAATCCATTAACCCATTTAATTCTAGTGGTTTATTAAATTACAGTGAATTTCCATATATATATATATATATATATATATATATATATACACACACACACACACACACACACACACACACACTGCCATTCAAGAGTTTGGGATCAGTAAAATTTTAATGTTTTTAAAAGAAGTCTCTTCTGCATTTATTTGATTAAAAATACAAAAAAACAAACAAAAAAACAGCAATATTGTGAAATATTATTGCAATTTAAAATAGCTGTTTTCTATGTGAATATATAGTAAAATGTAATTTATTCCTGTGATCAAAGCTGAATTTTCAGCATCATTACTCCAGTCTTCAGTGTCACATGATCCTTCAGAAATCATTCTAATATGATGATTTGCTGCTCAAGAAACATTTCTGAATACATTACTATGTATTTACACTACAATAAATAAGTAGGACACTAAAAATAGCCTATAAACATCCTAAAAGATATGTTCACCTTATCAGCAAAACTGCATAAAACTGGCCAGTGGAAATGAATGAATCAACTCTATTCTAAAAACTTTATCTGAGAAGTATTTTATACAATTTTGTTTTTATGGATATTTTGATATATTCTAAAACATAACAAGGATACTGGATGATTTTTAGCAAAGTATGTGTATGGCACAAATGGCATTTATAGTCTGTATCTAATATTTTCCAACGTCTTGTACCTTTGAAGGTGTTAACCATGGTGTCAGGTGGATGGGAATATGCACGGAAATGATATGCAGATGAGGTTATGCATAGTAAAACTAGGTGTTGTAAGCTCCATATATGGTGATTTCGGGCAGGAGACAGGGTGGAGATGCACGTATGCACAATCTTCCACTGACTGGGATTTATGTAAGCAACAATACCTTATTGCTTTTATAAAACGGTTACCACACAATACAAATATTAAAGCCAAAAATATGTATCAATGCAACTTTCATGAAGTTAACTTTAACTAAAAGCATTCCTTCTGCCAGAAAAAATAGTCCCTGACTGTGAACAGCAACAGAAGTTACATTATTACGCCATTAGATGGCGGCAAAGACTGTCTTTATGAGTGTGTCAGTCAGTAGCGAAGACTTTTACATTGAAAAGACTGAATTGTTGTGAACACAGAACAAGATGCAACTGACAAATGCTTTGACTAGTGCTGTCAGTCACGGAAAAACCCCTTAAATGTTAAAAGGACAAGATAATACATCGGACATTGTATTATGAACATAGGACTGACCTAAAGGAAAATGTTAAATCTGAATGCAGGTAATAAACTCGCTCACTCGATCTCTTTCTCACAACACTCTTCTACATAATACAGTAAGCTTCAATGAACAATATCAATTGAGAATATACAGTTTACGTTGCTAAGGGTGTTGTGTAGTGATACACAGAACCGTTGGGTGAAGCGGTCATAAATAACACAAAGCTATTTACCAGTCAGAATCAAGGACAGGAACTAACCGTTTTATAAAAAGGGATTTTTTGCGCAGGTTCTGGCATACGCATGGTTTTATAAATCTGAAAACTTTTGTGCGTACACAGAATCTTGCTTTTGTGCATACATACACTTTTTAGGATGAAATCTACGTAAAGTTTTATAAATGAGGCCCCAGATCAGGAGCAGTCAAATTATTTTTTGCTGCATTTTTGTAGTTAATTGGTTTGTATGGCCACAATAAATTCACTGAACCTAATTAAATTCAATGATGCTTATGGAAGTTTCTCACTCGTTTAACTTTCTTATCTCGCTCCCACTGCTGAGGGAATGAGTGTTAAATGTTGTGAATGCTCAGAAACTTTTTTTTGCTTTGTTTCTTGAAAACCGTCACACTCACAGTAGTTTTTAGGCAGCAGCCCAAGAAAAGCGGTTCTCTGTCAAGGTGCCTGAAGCAAAGCTGCCATCGATGATTTCATTGATTTTCTATCCTCTTGCCCCGCAGCCTGTTTTTAGGCTTCACTAAAGCTCGGCTCCCTGTTTGCTGTTGGTTGGAGCTGTTTGAATGATTGTTTTGTGCCTTTGGGCTTTCCAGCACATTCTCTGCAGTATCTCGATGCTCAGAACTTAAAGGCACTTGACGGTTCATGTGCCTTTTTTGCACTTTCTGAGCTGGAATGATGTTTCTGAGGAAACATTTGGGCTTCCTGAAGGTTTTTGTTTGGTTTTGTCTCTCCCACAGTTTCACTGACTAAGGTTTTTCATGCACACATCGCTGGGAGTTTTGTTTATTTTTGTTTTTTGTCCAATACTTGCAGACTTCATCATTGTCTTTCCAGCTCTGTGCTGCAGAATGTATAAACGTATACAGAAATGGATGATGGTTCGAAATAACAAAACTTTAGCAGTCAAAACAGCAATATTGTGAAATATTGTTACAATTTAAAATAAATATTTTCTATTTAAATATATTTTGAAATGTCATCTCATCTCATTTCTGTGATGCAAAGCTGAATTTTCAGTCAGAAGCTATATATTTCCTAGTCTTTAGTTAGAAATCAGAAATCATTCTAATATGCCGATATTTTAGTATAGTGAGTTTAAAATGATGTTTTAAAAATTAATTGAAACGTTTTAAGCAGGGTTGCCAGGTTTTCACAACAAAACCCGCCCAATTGCTTCTCAAAACTACCCCAAAACTAGCCTAATTGCGTTTCAGGGGGTAAAATCCACGTTTTTGGTGGGGTTTTTGGTGAAATTCGCATTCCAGGGGCTAAATATCATGTTTTTTGGGGTCACTTCAACCCGTGGACATGATAAACAACCCGTGGCAACATTGTTAAAGTAGCCCAATTCCGCAGGAAAACCGCGAACTTGTCAACACTGGTTTTAAGGCTGAAAAAGTTTTTGAGTCACAAGGTATGCAAAATCAAAAACTCAATGTCCATCCATTTAATATTAAATATGCATCCACTTCTCATCACAGTTCCTTACTAAACTCTGTACATCAGGGCTTTTAGTCCATGACTGTGCTAAATTCAAATTTCTTTAGAGAGGAATATTATTATTATTTTTATTTTTACCCAAATTGGGGTAGTTTGAGCATTATGGAGCATTAAAGGGTTAGTTCACCCAAAAATTAAATTTCTGTCATTAATTATTGTGGTGTAAGACTTTCGTTCATCTTCAGAACACAAATTAAGATATTTTTGATGAAATCCAGGTTCTATGTCAGAACGGCGGCTCAGTATTGGACAAAGCTGATCACATGATCAGCACGACGCATGCGTGTGATGCTGACGCAGGAGACGGGAGTTGGCGCTCTGATGTAGAACCTGGAAGCGCTGGACGTAAACATCGTATGAGAATGACACAGAAGAGAAGATATTGTTGAATAAAGTCGTTATTTTTGTTGTGTTTTTGCGCACAAAAAGTATTCTCGTCTCTTCATAACATTAAGATTGAACCACTGCAGTCACATGACTGTTTTAATGATGTCTTTAGTACCTTTCTGGACCTTGAAAGTGTTGATTATGTTGCTGTCTATGGACGAGTCATATACCTCTCGGATTTTATCAAAAATATCTTTGTTTTCTGAAGATGAACGAAGGTCTTACGGGTGTGGAACCACATGAGGGTGAGGAATAAATGACAGAATTTTCATTTTTGGGTGAAATAACCCTTTAAAAACACTAATTTAATGTGTTGTTTTAATACTGGAAGCTAGAGGGCGCCATCGTGCAGAAAGTCCACAAGTGAGACTCATAGAAGTAAAATTTATGACATTTCAGGAAATTCCTTATATGGACAAAGGCATCCAGCTTTAGCTGCAGCTGAATAACATGCAGATCGAACGTTTTGACTGAATAAACGTGACAATAAACACATGATTGCGACAATATATGCTAATCTGTATTCTTCAAGCTATCTCAGGTATTTTCATAAGAATAAACAATATGTATAATCAGAATAGACTTTATTATTGTATAGAATACTATTAATATATTTTTTTGCGTCATTCTGTGATGAGATGCGTCATCAGATCACAGAAGGTAGTTATTTTAAACACTCGACTGACATAATATGTATGGGTTTGGAACAAAAACATGATATTAATGTCATAAATTTTTGTCTTTTGACGCTATGCTAAGATGCACCTGTTGCCAGGAGCGATAAATCCACCTTAGATCACTTGAATGTGTCTTTTTTGGAAGGGCATTTGATACAAACCCAAAGAATGTGAAGTTAGATGTTTAATCAAAGAAAAGGGCATTTTTATTCACACTGTTTTAATCTCCTTAAGCTTACAAACAAAGCATGCCATGCCGCCATCACAAGTACAGCAGTTATCTCAGATATCACATTAGATGACCAAATAAAGCTTTAGCAGGACAAAAAATCATTTTCAATGCAGGAAAACCCTGTTTACTCTGGTACTCAACTTCATCCCTTTGAAACAAAGTATTAGGAACATTTGTGGACATTCAAGAATACTTTGATAGATGTCATAATCAAGTCATTTGGTGACAAAAAGTGATTATGATGGGTAATATTATTGACAATATCAGGCCTAGTTGTGTCTGTCTTTGTCTTTGGAGCCCAAGAGTGCTCTAATCTCTGTCCATCTCCATTTTTAAATAATCAAAACCTGAATTTGTTTCACATTTTTGGCCCCTTAGTGAAGCCACCAGCTCTAGTCGCATTTACAGGTCGCTGAAAACGCATCTGACGCCGGTGTTATTGATGTGATAGTTTTCTTGTTAATCCTCCCCTGTGAGCAAAACGGTGAGTTAAGAAGGAGTATAGAGGAAGACCCTGATATTAACCATCTGCTGTATTTTCCCTTTTGGTTTAGCCACCTGAGCATCAGGCATTGTTGCTGTGCTCCATTTTGTAGACCTGCTGTTCACAGAGTTTTTAGATGAATACAAATAAGCTAAATGTATAAAGCAGGTGGATTAGAGGCGACTGCTTCAGGGTGGGTAAGCAGCTTAAACGGAGAGCTCTACAAATCCCTTCCAGGGATATGTATCTTCTCAGTTCTCTCTCTCTCTCCCTCCGTTATATGAAACTCTTTATTTTTGACCTTTCAGGCAAAAGCTAAGCACCTTTTAAGCAGTGTGAAATAAGGTCTGCTTATGCATGAGAATCATCGCAGGGCGATGTTTAAATCGTTTCTGATTTCTGATACCCTCAGGAGTTTTTCTCTTTTTTTTTATGCTAAATATACAGACTATATATATTTTTTCCTAGTCATCTCAATGGCAAAATATGTCTCAATTTAACTGAATTCACCCTATATGCATATTTACAATGATGTGCCACTTCTGAATCACCTGCAATTTCACAGTTTGACATCCTACATGTTTTCCTCAAGGTGATACACAACATTTATACTTTCTGTCTCTGCTTTTATATAGTTTTTCTGTTAGCAAATCCCCCTGAATGCTTTGCTAGAACACTGCCGTCATCCAGAGGTGAGACAGGTGGTCAACAGGGGGCAGCAGTGATCCACTGAAATCACTGAACTGTGTCACTCTTCACTTCATGCAGATCAGCGCTACCTTACATCTCTTCAAATGGTGACGTTTGGTTGTCAGTCTCTTTTGAGCACACTGAAGGCTGAAAGCTAGAATGAAGCATCAATGGGTGCCACCGCCTACTAAGCAGACAGGGCTTTGGAATATTCTACTTCTATTTTAATATAGTCTACTTATAGAAATATTAAATACACTTTATTAGGTACACCCGTTCAACTACTTGTTAATGCAAATATTTAATCAGCCAATCACATGACAGCAATAAGTCAATTAGAGTGCATGTAGAACATGTCTACAAGACGATCTGCCGAAGTTCACACTGAGGATCAGATTGGGGAAGAAAGGTGATTTAAGTGACTTTGGCATGGTTGTTGGTGCCAGAAGGGCTGGTATTTTAGAAACTGCTGATCTACTGGGATTTTCACGCAGAACCATCTCTAGGGTTTACAGAAAAAGGTCTGAAAAAGAGAAAATATCCAGTGAGCAGCAGTTCTGTGGGTGAATAGAAAGTTAAAGAAAAACGGCATTTATCTGAAATAGAAAGCTTTTGTAACATTATAGTTACTGTATTGAATAGTTATATAGTACAGGGCTCCAGACTAACATTTGATTTAATCATATTACTATTGTTTTGCATTAATAAGTGCAGTTACTAATAATATTACATGATTATTCATTGGAAATTTGACAGTAAAGCACTGAGCTTGAATTGAGATGCAGATAAAATTATACTTATTAAGAGTAACGTGCAAAAACATTTTTATAGGGAAAAATGTAAATATTTTACTCTTATTAAATGTAACATACTGAACTGACCGACAGCTTCAGTGATTATAAAAGGAGCGCTCTTTACTTGCTTTCTGTGTAATTCAGTCACAATTTGAAGAAGTTTTTGTTATTCATGAGACTTTTCCTACTTTTCCACATATAAGGGAGTCAATAAGTGCTTCTCTGCCGCCATCTAGTGGTAATTTCATGTCTTTCTTTTTAAAAAAAGGTTTTGTTTGTTTCCCTTCATCTTTATACGGAGCCCTGCACATGACATGGAAGAAAAAAAAAACTAAATTGTGCGGACGTTTTACTATTTTGTTCTCTCGATTTGCTAAATCATGCGCACGATTTACTAATTCGTTTTCTCGGTTTATAAAACGTGCGCATAATTTAGCCTACTATTTTTTTTCCTGCATGTCACGTGCGGGGCTCCATATCTTTAAACTTTTAGTTTTACAAATCATCACATTAAAAATAACATTAAAATGGGATAATATTTAGAGCTTTTAAGTGCTGGAAAAAGTGTGAAGCACTTTAAAAAGTCCTTGAAAAGTGCTTGAATTTTACTCTCAAAAGTTTGCATGAACCCTGAAATTAATCGGTGTGTGCTGACCTCGCACTGCACTCTAGTGTTGCCAAGTCTGCAGTTTTCCCGTGGAATTGGGCTACTTTAACACAGTTTCTCGCGGGTTGTTTTTCATGTCCGCGGGTTGAAGCGACCCCAAATAACGTAATATTTAACCCTTAGAATGAGAATTTTTACCAAGGGACCCTGCCAAAAACACGGATTTTACTCCCCGGAACGTGATTCTAACCAGGGGACACTCACTCCCCCTGAAACGCGACTGGGCTAGTTTTAGGCTAATTTTGAGTAGCAATTGGGCGGGTTTTGTTTTGAGAACCTGGCATCCCCGCTGCGCTATCTATTATTGCTCAGTGCTGATAAACGTTTGCCGCTGCACAGCTCAAACAAGTAGCGCCGTTTCGTTTCACTTTCGTTTCGTTTGCCATTTGATGTTTCTCATATGAATCAGAAATGGCAGCTCTTATCAGTTGTGCAACCAGTGCGACCTCTAACAAAATTTAGTCGCACTGGCAGAAAAAAAGGTAGCAAAATGCAACTGGAGCCCTTTAGTGTACAATTCACAATTTTGGACAAAGAAAATTGGAAAATAGAGGAATGGAAAAACGTTGCCTGGTCTGATGAGTCTCGATTTCTGCTGCGACATTCAGATGGTAGGGTCAGAATTTGGCGTAAACAACATGAAAGCATGGATCCGTCATGACCCTCAATGCACAGTGAGATCAGGAATGTGTCTTGAGAAATTTTGATTTCACATTGACTTAAAGGAGTCATTGCAATGATCAGGCACTCTGTCCCACGTATGCTTGAGGTTTTGTTGCTTTTGCTTGAATGATTGAATAATTGCTTGCTTGAATAATGAATGATTGAGTTACATTATCCTTTTCCTAGTTAAATGAAGATAAACCAATGTGTGAATTCCTTGTACTTTTAGAATCAAAATGACTGGTTCCCATCATCCAAATGGATGATAAATTCGACACCACTAGCGGGTTAGGCAACTTTCCTCCAGTGCTTTTTATGACTAATGTGTTTAGGTGTCTTTAAAGGATTGTAGACACAGTGATTCACTCTCTCAACAACCTTTTGGCGGATTCAGATCGTGACAGGAGGTGAGTGTGAGTGGAGCTTATATACGGCCCTTGAGGGCCCTCTGAGAGGCGATACCACAGTGACGGCAGGCTGTGAAGTGTAGATTAACAGTCTGAGAGAAGAACTTGATTCGCCGTAAACCTGGAGCACTTCTACAGCAAGCGTAAAAGATTGATGGCTGAGCTGGTGCAGAGACTGCACTATAAGACTCTGGCTAGCAACTGGAAGAAAGTGAACTTGAGTTTCTTATTTGTCCTTCAGCATTTCTTGTTGTGCTCTGTCCAGCCTAAGGTCAAAGCAACTACCTCAACTCCGATTTGAAGATTTTTCTTTTTCTAACAAATAGGTTTTGCTGGGAAATTTTGCGTTGTGTTTTCCACTCTTCATCACCATTTCATAACTAAAAACTCAATTTATAGCAGATTTGCATCATTTAAAGCAGCTTTAATGTAACTTCTTTGGTCCTACACTCTCTCTTCGGTCAGAACTGACCAAAAAATTTTACGTTTTGAATTTTTACAATTTTTTGCTATATCAGAATGGGATGACAATTGGTGAATTTTGTCGCATCATCTATGTGAACACACAAAAAAATCATGGACGTGATTCGGATATGTTAAAGGTCGTCACTCAATTTTAATCTGAAATATTGCATTTATTGAAAAATAATTTTAAAAAATTATATTAATTCTAATGGCAAAAAATAGCTCATAAATATTTTATAAATATTGCATAGTATCATAAAATCCCCCCAAAATTCTAAATAATAATCAAAAAATATTATTGAACAAAAGTCTTTTACATTCTAATGTTACATGTCAAGGTTTTGGTTACTTTTGACTGCAAAAGTACCAAGTGTGACCCAAAAATGAAGGGGCTCAGAGGGTTAAAAATAAAGTGATGCCATAGAAGAACCTTATTTGGTTCCCCAATGAACCTTTAATTTTTTCCTAGTGTAAAGAACATTTGAAACTTTTTTTTTCCAATATTGTTCTATGGATGTTAACGATTCTTTATGGAATCAAAGAACTTGTAATTTTAAGGGCCGTGACTAATGTCGGGCCGTCAGTGAGTGTCTGTTGGGCTAGTTTTTGTAGTTTGTTCTGAACATCGACTCTAGTCTGGCTCATGCCAGCAGGAGTTTGTCTGATTCAGCATGTTGAATCGGCGTCGTGAGAGGGATCGCTCTGATTGGCTGTTCGGGGTAGCGAACAACTCTTTTCGTTGTGTTCAAAGCAAGCGCACCTTTTTGTCCCAGACACAGCCGACACGAGGTGACAACACAGTTGGCTTTCATTGCCGCTAGTTCTTTGATGTCAGCTTGGTGTGTCACGGCCTTAAGAGTTTAGTTCTGAGACAAAGTAGATGTCCATCTGCTGGAAACTCGCTCGAGGTCGCACATCCACTATTTCGGAGAAGCTGATTGGTGTGCACCTTGCCGAAGACTCTTGCTGCTCTTCCTCGTGACTTTGCAGTGTCTGAGTTTCAATGTGCTTGACAGATGGACTACAGGGACTAGCGCTCAATGCCTGCCTCATTCTCACTCTGGATCCCTGGTGACTTCAGCTTGGGTTAGAAATCACTCTCTTTTCGACCTGTGAATGCCACTTGCTCTGTAGCTTTCCCAGTCACCTTGCCCCTCTAAGACAATGAGCAAAGGCTTTGTCGAAACTTGACACATGCGGACATACACATTACTGGTTATTTTTAAATCTTTCAGTGCCTTTTGTGAAGGGCAAACATTCTATTTTACGTATAACTTTTGCTGGCACTACCATATAGCGTTAACTAGATTATAATTTAACGAAACGATCTATTGAATTAATATCTGTGGAAATAGTAGTGATATCATGGATCGCCCCATTTGATTCTGGTTTACCAGAACTGATATTTTCTACTAGGTTACACATCCATCCATGTGTTTGCATGTTTCTGGATTTGCTCATTGCTCATTTTTACACTTTTTTTGCTTCAGTCATAGTTTTTATCTTTTTTTGAAAATATACTTTAAATGTAGTCAATGTTTTTTCACATCATATTCATTCATTTTAGTCAGTGTTACTCTGACTAATTATTATTATTGGATTATCTGAGACTTTGAGACAGTTGTATTGTTTTTTTTCTTCTTCAAAAACATTTTGTTAATATCCTGCATTGTCTTTTTTCCTGTCATATTTCCGTCAACAGCATGCTTTATTTATTAATCAACATTAATCTTCATTAATGTTGACAAAATCAAAAAACGCTTTGTTATTGAACGTTTTCATCCAGTAATTTTGTTGACATCAAACCGATACTGACGTAGTATTGATAACTAGTTAAGAGTAGAGTAGTGTAGAGTAGAAATGGGTCTTTTTGACTACGTTTAATATGACTAAAGCTACTACTGGCTCTTTGACCAGCTGGAGTCTTGCCTAATGGCCTAAGTGACAATAAAACTGTCAGTTTTATTGATAATCAGATGGCAACCCACCAATACAGCCATCAACTGACAACCGGGAATTCAAGACCCCTGCCAGCTTACAATCACTCATTGCTCTACCTCTCGTGTTGGGCATTATGGGCATGAATGTTTGCTGTCAGGTTCCTGAGGTCTAATAATTATGTTCGTTCTATAAGTAAAATTGGACCTGTGAAGATACAATTTCACTAATAAAGTTGTTTGGACTGATTTGTCAACTCTTGCAGGCTCTGTCAGTTTTTCTTTTGGACACCTGGAGTAGAAAATTGGGCAATTCAGATGTTTCAACCTGCTTTCAAAACCTCTGTTTCCTTAGGCTATGAGTCCACTAAAACGTGTGTAAGTCCTGAGCGTCATTGACAAATATCTTATCTTGTAAAATGTGTCTCCCCATACACAAAGTACACGAATTCGAAAGTGAAAGTAAAACGCGAGTGTGCATTCAAAAGAGATTTCAATACCCCACATATTGATAGCGGCTCCCTGATGCTCACAAATTATACACGATATAATTACCCAACCATATAATTGTGAGAGAAAGCAAAAGCATTGATGTACAGTATATTTTTTCCTCCCATCTCAAATTTTTTCCTATCACCATGTCCCTTTAGGGGCTCCATAGTATTCAGCTTTGGGCACATCCCTACTAGTAATTGATTTTGTAGATAGTTTGTTTCCGAATATAAAAATGTTGAAGTTGTTGCTCTGGCTCTTGTGCTGCGTTTTACCCAAAGATGAACATTTTTCAATGCTCACTTTTAGGGGATTTTGGATTTGTCATTTTATTTTATTTTATTTTATTCTGATGTTTGGGAAAAATTCAGTTCACCAGTCTGGAAATCTAAGACATTTTGGACCTACCCTGTGAATGACAGGAAGGTATTTTGGATCTTCCACTATGAGAACTGTAGATTCTGGTTGTAAAAGTCTTTTTAACACTCAGAAATTGCTTCCAAGCACAGGCTCTCGATGAGGATCAGGCTTTGAAGATGAATGGATGGTGTGCTGTATTGATTTTTTTTCCCCCCCACATTGGTTCCTTAATCCTGGTTAAGCATTAGGAGATTCAAGCACAGACCTATGTCAAAGGTTTCTGAACCAGGATCTTGTTAACCATGTCTTTCCTTTGGGCCCCACTGACCTTTCAGTGCTGGTCCAATGAACACACTGCACAAGTTTATCAGTGTATCTCTCACCTATTTTTATTTGAAACCTTTGAGGATTTACCATAAGACATTTTTTGTTGTTGTTGTTAGGATTTAAATAAGGTTGTGTCTGCTGGTGGTCACAACTGAAAATCTATTATTGCGTTAGATGCCAGGCGTCCTGGACTCAGGGATCGATACTGCTTTGTCGACAGATTCGTGCCCCTGCTCTGCTCGGCTGAAGATGAATTAGATTTTTCTATAAAAATGCGGAGCTTCGCTCTGCCATTGAGCTTATCGCAGCCGTGTGGGATGCTTTACTCTTCACCTGTGGTATTTCATCCAGTTATTACTGCTGCCCCAGTACCGTGCCTTCTCGGATTTTCCCATTCTCTATCTGTCCTCATCTGTTATCTATAGGGGACATTTCTAATTCCAAATGGTTATGATCTGTATTAAAGTTTACGGATTAAAGATTAAGCTCTATTTTGTCCCAAATCCACCTGCTACCATATTCCTTTCATCACATTTCCAGGAATCCCTTCAACTGTCTATACTATACTACAAGACTATACACATGATATATAAGCACACTACCAGTTAAATGTCTGGATACTAGCTCTTTATTTATTATTGCTATTTGCCATGTTAAATAATAAATAAATAAATGTAAAACTATAATGAATTTGTGAAAGGCAAACATCCTATTTTACGTACCACTTTGCCACTGATATTTACATCCCTGCATTGCGGTGCCAAACTTGTGCAGTGTAAAACGATGCATTGTTAGAAGATGCTTAACAACAGACAGCCACTCATGTTGCTCATAATCACACGTTTTGGACAGTCACAGAAATGCCACAAGTTGTATATAAACAGTTGTTTCAGCGTTTGAGGGGGAAAATGTCAAATGGTGACAGAAAACACGACCACTGGAGTGAAGAAGAACTACACACTGAAGAAGAAATTACACTTTCTGTGTAATTCAGTCACAATTTGAAGAAAAGTTTTTGTTTTTCATGAGACTTTGTGACTTTTCCTACTTTTCAATATATTAGGGAGTCAATAAGTGTCCTCTGCCACCATCTACTGGTTATAGTGGTAATTTCATGTCTTTTTTTTTTTTTTAAATAAAAGTGTTTGTTTGCCACAAAGTGTTGGTTTTCCTACGTCTTTAAACCTTTACTTTACAAATCATCACATTAAATATAACATTAAAGGGGACCTATAATGCCCCTTTTCACAAGAAGTAAAAGCCTCTGGTGTCTCCAGAATGTGTCTGTGAAGTTTCAGCTCAAAATACCCCACAGATCATTTATTAATAGCTTGTCAAATTTGCCCCTATTTGGGTGTGAGCAAAAACACGGCGTTTTTGTGTGTGTCCCTTTAAATGCAAATGAGCTGCTGCTCCCGGCCCCCTTTCCAGAAGAGGGCGGAGCTTTAACAGCTCGCGCTTCGGTTGCTCAACAACAACAAAGCTGGAGAATCTCACGCAGCCAAAATGACGACGGTGTTCAGCCTTACATTGTTCAAACCGGAGTCGGACACTGATGGAGAGACTCAGGAAGAAGTTACAACTATGCAGTCTGGAGCCCTGATGTGCAATGCCAGAGCTTTTATGCAAACAGTTTGCGTACTGCGTTTGTCCAATCACTGACACTTATGCTGTGAAACTTCAGCATATTAATACCCAGAATTAATTAAGTATGAGCAGTGTTTACCCGGGCTTAAAATAAACCAGGGTTAACTAGTTCAAGCATGAAAAGCCTCAACTAGTGTGAGTGTTATCAGATCTTCAAGCATGTGTTTTTGTGTTTCAGGTGGTGATGAAGATCATCAAGCATTACCAGGAGGAAGGTCAGGGCAGTGAGGTGGTGCAGGGGGTGCTACTGGGGCTGGTGGTGGAGGACAGGCTGGAGATCACCAACTGCTTCCCTTTCCCTCAACACACGGAGGACGATGCTGACTTTGATGAAGGTAAAAGTTGTGCTCATTGCCTTAATTGGCACTATTCGGACAGGATTCATTTTCTAAATGACATTTGTGTTACAATTACTGAAGTAAGATGTCTGCCATCATTATTGTTGCTTAGAATATAATTTTACTCATGGATCAAATTTAGCTTCATATTGGTTCTCATTAGGGGCTTTTGCAACTGGGTAATTATAGTAACTCAGTTATAGGAACTAGCTACCAGGACGGTCCCCTGAGAACTAAATTTTCGCCTAGGGCCATTTTCCTGGTTATATTTGCACCTCCAGTAGAAAGTCTGACATGACGTGTGGCATTTATCAACTGGAGGAAGGAGGACGGCGTGATCGGAGCTGTGTTTTTGTTGTGTAAAGTATAAGTAAACTGTGTGTTTACACGACTTTTTAAAAATGGCGGATGGCGGTGTTTCGTATGCGTTTGGCCAACCGACGTACACTTGCATCACTGGTAGTTCCTATTGTATTGGGTTAGACCCTACTCTGAAGTAGGAGCTAATTTAATTCCTGTTTCCCAGTTTCATTGGCGAACATGGCAAAAAGTGGGTACTTTCGCCAATAGTTATAGAAACTATGAAAACGTTCCTCCGGTGTGAAAGCCCGTATTGTATCATAGTAATACCCATCAGAACTGATGCCACCCATTTGACTTTCTCAGAAATGAAATTAATATATTTTGGGCTACCGGAAGAAATACTGAAATAATCATTATAAGCAGCTTTGGGGAGAAAGTGAATGATTTTGTGACATGGGTGTTGAGATGTGGTACATTAAGTACTGATGAAGTGCGGATAAAGAATATACACAAATAAGATTCCTGGGAATACTATAAATGTGTTCACTGCTAGATAGTGATCCTGTTATTCCAGTGCAATGCAGTCTGTTCTGCCTTAAATTGTGCCTGATAAGACTGTCAACAACTTTCTGATTCTAGGTTAGAAACACTACATTTCTTCCTCCTTTCATTGTCTAAACACAGATAAAATAGGTAGATGAATAACTAGATGTATAAACCATCATGACAAGTTTTGAACCCCGGACCTTTGTGTTTGCAGCCCCGTATTTTTATCTGCTAATCTGCCATTGTATAATTGTCCAATTAGCCAATGTGTTTAAATGTGGGCCATTTGTATTTGACTGCAGATTTTCGATTATTGCTTAAGGGTCTGTCATATACAGTCATTTACAAATAGAAGATGATGCTTTTATTCAAATTGGTGTTTAACCAAGTATAAAAGTATGATATATTGTTTTGTTTTTTGTTGTTTAATGCAGTTATGCACAGAAGATCGAAATTAAGCAACGTTTATTTCAGTTACACCAGGGAAATTTCACTTTTATCGCTCGTCCTTGTGTTTTGTCACACATTAAACTCCTCTACAAGTGTAAGCTTTTGTATTTTATCACACCACTGTGTCTGGCCTGCCAGCCTCCATTTACTACCTGCCAGCTTGTCAGTGATCACCAAGGCAGAAAAACGTCATCGTCGATAGTCGCGCTAGTAAACGGCGAAGTAAATTGCGGTGTAATTCAACAGAAACCTGTATCGGAGCAAAGGTTTGGGGCTCAGCTTTTATAGGGCTTCTCCAGAGAGCGCTAGAGAAGGGAGAATGAGAACGGTCTGGTTTCAGCACAGAGCGAGACTGTGAGTTGTTTATTTGGTTTTACGGCCTGCGAGATCACAGGTGTTGCCAGTGAGATGTGCCGTGCGTCATGGGAGTGAGAATGAGGCAAGGTTGCATTATTAAAAGTGTAATGGGCTGTAGAGGCTCTGAAATGGAGGCAGCAAAGGACCCAAAATTGACTAGGGTGTTGTTTTGTGGGCCACCAAAATAGGGCTGGGCGAAATGACCGTAAATACAGCAATGGCAGAAAAAGATTCTGTTCATACCGTGAGATCCATGGTGTGATATGTAAGAAAAATCTGACACAAAGCAAAAAAATATAGTCAATACCGTGCAACTTCTAATTAATCTCTTATGAATAATATTGCCTTTTGGTATGTCAGTGAAGTCTAAAATTTAAAAATGTGTTTATTAAAGTATGTTGGTCACTAGAATAAAAATAAAAATGCTACATGACTATGTATTATTATTATTATTATTAATAGTTTTATATATATATATATATATATTATCTATTATTATCTATATGAATATATAATAATAATAATAATAATAAATATATATATATTTTATAGTATATATTATTATCTATATGAATATATATATATATATATATATATATATATATGTATAATAGTAATAACAAAACAAAATAATTAATAAATTATTGTTATTAGGTATTATATATTATTATAAATAATATATATAATTCTACTAGTAACTTCTAATAATAATAATAATAATAATAATAATAATACAACATTTTGAAGTTTAATTATTCACTTAGTCATTAGAATAAAAAATGCAGTGCTACATGTAATATAAAATATGATTATTTATAATAATATATAATATAATCCCTAATAACAATAATTTATTAATTATTTTGTTTTATATATATATATATATATATATATATATATAGATATATATATATATATATATATATATATATATATAGATATATAAATTATACTAGTAACTTCTAATAATAATACAACATTTTGAAGTTTAATTATTCACTTAGTCATTAGAATAAAAAATGCAGTGCTACATGTAATATAAAATATGATTATTTATAATAATATATAATATAATCCCTAATAACAATAATTTGTTATTAATTATTTTGTTTTGTTGTTGTTATTATTATTATTATTATTAATAATACATTTTGGAGTTTATTCATTTAAATCACTAGTATAAAAAATACTACATGATGTAATCTATAATATTATAAATAATAATAATTATGAATAAATAATATATTAATAATACAATACATTACAACAATTGATTTTTTTTTATTATTATTTATTGTTGTTGTTGTTAAAAACATTGAGTTTAATTTTGAGCAATAACTGTGAAATAAAATGATTTATGCCATAATATAAGATTTTGCTCATACCATCTTCTCCTAAGTGTGGTGCAGACTTGGATATAAAAATATATATTTGAAATACTTGTCCATTTTAAATGTGTTAGAAGGGACAGCATGAGCACCTTTGCATCTGACTTTAATGACTTGCGATGCATTTATAAGGAAGAGTTGAGTTAATACTAATTCTAAATGAGAAGTATTAAGCCTCAAGCGTAGTGCATCGCATCTCCAACTATACATTAACTCAGTGACTGTGACACTGCCTGTGGTCTCCTCGCGCCTCATTGATTCCCCGCCTCTGCTACAGGGTGTGTACATATGACAATGTGTGTTTGAGTGACCCTCTCCCACCCTTCCCTTCACAGCGTGTTTTTCTCTCCGTCTTTAGCCCGTAGGGCTGTGCCTGACAAATTATGGTGTCTAATGGATATTTAAACACCCTTCATATGCAAAGCAAGGAGCCTTGAACTGTACGGGCTGCAGAAAGGTGTAAATTCACTCTTTAATGAGCAGCCGGGACTCTTTTGCTTGTTTTTCCTGCGAGGCAATTGCTTTATTTATTACTAGACTTTCAAAAAGTGAGTTAGAGTCTGCCGCCTTTCTTTACCTCCTTGTGAGTGTTTTTTTCCATGGGCGTTTTCAATTTCGTCCATTATGAAACCTGCCGGTGACCGGAGGTGACTTCCATTACTTCTCTCTATTTTTACCTGGTGTTTGACTGCCTCAAACAGAGCTGAAGTCTTTCAGGTGGTTGGATTGAGTCTTATCTGATGGAGGAGTGCAGGTTTGCTTTGGAGAGACTGAAACAGGAGGGTGGAACACCTAAAGAGCGCAATACAAACATTCACAGGCCGTCTCTGCAGAGATAAGCTTTGTCGCTGACCTTCCATTTTCAGAGTCTGAAATGGATCATAAAAAGAACTTTCGGTTCAGCTCTGCATATTTATTAAATCTGTGTTAATGCATGATTTTTTTTTTTATTTTTGAACATTTTTGTAAAGTATGTTTTTAGATTTGCCAATGCATAATACTATAACAATGCAACATCTAAATACCCCTCCAGTAATGTTAAAATACTTTTTCTTATCACAGCTTAATATACATGCAGAAACTATAAGTATTATTGTGAGTTTTGATCTGTTTTTTGACCAATTGCATATAATGGGGACTGTTTGGGAAACCTATTTGAAAACAATCATTATTATTTTGCCATTCTGCTTGGTGATGCTATTGCCGCAAAAAATCCCAGTGCATCATTAAATTTAAATGCTAGTTGTAAATGCCTATCCTTACCAAAAAGTACAGTGATATAACCTTTTTTTTTTTTTTTTAAAGAAAATAAGTGCATTTTTTTTCAGCAATGACACATTAAATTGATCAAAAGTGACAGTAAAGACATTTTTAATGTTACAAAAGATATCCATTTCAAATAAATGCTATTCTTTTGAAGAAAGAATCCTGAAAAAATGTATCACAGTTTCCACAAAAATATTGAGCAGCAAATCAGCATATTAGAATGATTTCTGAAGGATCATGTGATACTAAAGACTGGAATAATGATGCTGAAAATTCAGCTTTGATCACGCGATATAAATTACAGTTTACAATATATTCACATAGAAAACAGCTATATTGAAGTATAATAATATTTCACAATATTACTGATTTTTCTGTATTTTTGATCAAATAAATGCAGCCTTGGTGAGCATAAAAGTCTAATTATAGCAAAAATATTAACAAATCTTACCAATTCCAAACTTTTGAATGGTGGTGTATATCATGTTAATCCAAGATACCTCCAATACTGTGGAATTACCATGATCCATGTCCAAAAAACATGATATTACCATACAATGTGTGAGTAAACAAAATACCATGGTACTTATTTTAAAGTGTTAAGGCACTAAAAATAGTCGGGTAGTGTTGGGTTCATTTTAAAAAAATGAAATCAGATTAGTATGTTTATTATTTATTATTTCTAGTTAAAGTCATCCTGCCAGGAACTTTATACACAAGTCACAAAACGTTCTTGCAATTGTGTGGTAGCATTACATAAGACGCAGTAATGTTATGGTAATGTGCATGATATCACCGCAGGGTATTGTTTCTGTGTACATGCTTTCACACAGCCATGATTTGATTTCAAGGGCATGATTCTGTAGAAATGTGTAAACGTGAACGGACAACCAAAATGTTGGTACTAGCATACAAATTTGTCTACTGTTGGTCATGTTGTTTAGGAGTTTGTTTCTACGGCTTTACCCAGAGAAACTCCCTGAAACGCCTTCATTGTAGTTTCGAGTTTTCTTCCAGGAACGAACACGTCACAATATTCCTCATTTAAATAATTCATACACGCAGAATAAAGGGGGCCTGGTTGAGTTAGTTAGTAGTGTGTTGAAACTGCCGGTTATGGTAAGGGGCTCTTTAATATTTCCTCTTTAATATTTAATATGTCCTCTTTAATATTTCCCAAACACCAATCACAACACACTGCTCCAGCCGACCAATCAGAGCACATTGTTCTTTTCAGAAGGAGGGGCTTCATAGAGACAGGAACTAAACAGAGCGTTACTGACAGACTGGGAAGAGAGGAGCTGAACAATGGAGAATATGAGGAAAATAATGAACATTCAAGCATGAAAACCTGTTCTAGTAGAGCCCAAAAACAAAATCAAGACTTTTAAAAAAAGCATAATCCCTTAAAATATTCTTCCAAAGCCATTGTAGCCAATTAGATACACAATGTAAAAGTAAAATCCTGTAAAAATCTAGTTAAGGCATCTGTTTTCCACTAAATGAGAATGATATTTAATTACATAGTCACATATGCACCAATGTAACAGTACAATAGCAGCTAGTATAATGAGTCTTTGCAGGTTAATTACATTTACACTTACATATTTAAATGTTTATTGCTGTGTTGAACTTTCGTTGTGAGTTTTGTGCTGTTTTTTGCTATAACGAGATGCGTCTTTTCATCATGTTCCAGGTTGACGATGAGGCAGTCAATGAGATAATGCCAGCTGTTACCTCAACCCCTGTCCCACATGAATGCATCATCATGCCATGCATTTGTCTTCTCCGTTAGCCTTGCTGTGCAGCCATTTTGCAGTTTCCTTTCCTGTTTTACTGCAAGAATGTACCTGTAGTAGTGTGCTACCAACATGTGGATTTTCCATTCACATTTACAAATTTCCTCCAATCATGAAACTTATTCAGATGCCTCAATTTCTACGTTTTGGCACCCAATACTGCACATTTTGTATGTCTCCCTTATTTGCTATGCCTGATTCAGGTCACGGAGCATCTGCTATTGGGTTAATGAGTAGAATCAGGTTTGTTTGAGAAGCGAGACATCAAAAATGTGCAGTCTTGGGGTCCCACTGCACAGACAGCGCTTTTATATGAAAGTACCTCCGCAGACAGCCTTTTGATGCACTATAAAGTCATGTTTAATGATCTAGAACAAATTCAACTGAGCTTTACACCGTGTCCTAACCAGCCGCGACACGATACGTTACCAGCATCAAGTAATTTGTCAGTCCACGCTGAAAGTGAAAATGCTGTGTGACAGCACAATTACAGCCAGACTCAGAACATATTGGGTGGTTGGAACAAAAACTTGGATTTATTTAATTTATTTATTTATTTATTTGTGTGTGTGTCTGTGTATAAAAATGGTGTCTGATGTAGTATGTGTATAATTGCTTTATATATTGTCATCATTATTATTATATAAGTATTTTATAAATATATACTAGCATTCAAATGCTTGGGGTTTGGTAAGATTTGGTAAGTCTCTTATGTGCACCAAGTCTGCATTTATTTGATCAAAAATACAGTAAAAATAGTGAAATAATATTACTATTTAAAATAACCATTTTCTATGTGAATATATTGTAAAATGTAATTTATTCCTCTGATCAAAGCTGAATTTTCAGCATCATTACTCCAGTCTTCAGCGTCACATGATCCTTCAGAAATCATTCTAATATGATGATTTGCTGTTCAAGAAACATTTCCGATTATTATCAATGTTGAAAACAGCTTAATATTTTTTTAAAACATTTTTTTCCTGGATATTTGATGAATAGAAAGCTAAAAAAAACAGCATTTATTTGAAAAATTATTTTTTGTAACAATATAAAAGTGTTTAGTTTCACTTTTGATCAATTTTGCATCACTAGATCCCAATGCATCCTTGCTAAATTAAAGTATTACAACTTGTTGAAAAATATTTATATGAAAATAATAATTGGATGTAGTCATAACACCTTCCCATCTGTGTATACTATCTGCGAAAGCAACATTTTTCAGGTTTATAGCTGTGAGAATCTTGCAGAAAAATATAAAAGCATTTTTTTTCACCAGAAGGTGGCAGTATGGGACCTATCAAAAATGCCTGTGTGTGTGTGTGTGTGTGTGTGTGTGTGTGTGTGTGTGTGTGTGTGTGTGAGCTCAGTGACTCCAACTGGGTGGGGGGATTTATCTGATAAATGCATAAATAAAACTGTGTATGACTTAAAGATTGCAGCTCTGTGCTGTCGGAGGTAATCCGCAGCCCATATTTCCTGGCAGAAAAATTGAGTATTCATTGTGGAAATGATCTTGTAGATTAACTCGGTTTCAGGCAGAGGTGCACTGAGAATGGATTATCCATTTAGGCTGTTTGTAAGTTTGTATTTTGAACATGAACGGAGTATTACGACTTCACCTCCGTGGCAGGAGTGATATATTTTTAAGTTGATTTCAGGTTTGTGACGGAGGAGGGGAGGAGAGGTGTGTGCCACAGTTAACAGCATGCGGACGAAGAAAAATGAAGGCTTTCAGGGATGTCGTCAGTCAAGTGACGTGCCCGGCATCCTAATGTGCTTGGGGTGTGATTTTTATTTTCTCTCTTCTTCATTTTCCTGAGTTTGATATTATATAACTGCAGACTCTGCTGAAAACAACATCTTAAACCAGTGTATGCTGGTTTTCTCCTGTCCGATTGCTGGTTTAAAGAGTTTTTGGGGGATTTTCAGATGGTCAGGTTGCAGGTTTTGCAGTGTGTAGACATGCCAAGAAGTGACTGAAAGAAAGAGAAAATGATATTATGAAGCCTATATGTGCCTCTTTTGTACCATTGATTATATGAATGCTGTAATATATTAATCAGGTTGGTCTGGCACACAGTCTTTAGTAGTTAAACATGGGAAATGACATGCCAGTACAGCCTAAATCTCCATCATCAACCACCTGCCCAGTCCCATTGCCAAGCACATGAATTGCAGTCTTCATATTTTATTTGTCCACATTTGAAGAATTAACCACAATTAGGCGTATTTGCTTGATATCCAAAATTGTTAATCCTACTTTTGGACTGCTTTTTTGGCAAGCTGATTTGTCTCTTGAGGCTGCTTAGCAAGTAGGGATATGGAGAGCTACATATTTTCAAAATCGACTAGTTGATAAATTGGTCTTAAGTGAGTCCTGTATAATTAGGCCAGTTTTGGGTTTACCTGACCCAGTTGCATTTTTAGGGGTTGTTTATATTATGTAAGTCCTGTGTTCAAAAATTAAGGTTTGAAGGTTTTTCAGAAATTAAGGTTTTTGAGGAAAACATTCCAGGATTTTTCTCCATACGGGTTGAAGGTCCAAATGTCAGTTTCAGTGCAGCTTCAAAGAGCTCTACACGATCCCAGACGAGGAATAAGGGTCTTATCTAGCGAAACAATCGGTCATTTTCTAAAAAAGTTAAAAAATGATATACTTTTTAACCACAAATGCTCATCTTGCACTGCTCTGCGATGTGCATTACGTAATCACGTTGGAAAGGTCACGCGTGACGTAGGTGGAAGTACCGCGGTAGAGCGAAAAACTCCATCTCATTTTCTTCTCCAACTTCAAAATCGTCCGACATCGTTGTTTTACCTTTTTTTTTGTAAAGGCCGTCTGACTTAGTCTTTGCACATTCGCTTTGTAGACACTGGATGGGTACCTCCGCCTATGTCACGCGTGACCTTTCCAACGTGATTACGTAATACATTTGTGGTTAAAAAGTATATAATTTTTATTTTTTTTAGAAAATGGCCGATCGTTTCACTGGATAAGACCCTTATTCCTTGTCTGGGATCATGTAGAGCCCTTTGAAGCTGCACTGAAACTGACATTTGGACCTTCAACCCGTTGGTCCCTGTTGAAGTCCACTATATGGAGAAAAATCCTGGAATGTTTTCCTCAAAAACCTTCATTTCTTTTCAACTGAAGAAAGAAAGTCATAAACATCTTGGATGACATGGGGGTGAGTAAATTATCAGGAAATTTTAATTCTGAAGTGAACTAATCCTTTAACTTCAGTACTCGACTGGTCAGTTATTGGAGGGGAACTCATGTGACCAATCCCTATTAGCAACTATGGGGTCTCTAAGCGCCACCATACAACATGCTAAACCTCGTCTTCACACTTTTAATTGGATATAGTTTTTGTTCCTGTCTTCCTGATAAACTGAACAAATTTAGAAATACTTTTGCCATTATATACAATACCGCTCAAAAAAAGTTTAGGGTCAGTCAGAAATAAACACTTTTTTTTCCCAGCATGGATGCATTAAATTGATCAAAAGTGACAGTAAAGGCATTTATAATGTTACAAAAGCTTTCTAGTTCAAATAAATGCTGTTCTTTTGAACAGTTTCCACAAAAATATTAAGCAGTTTTCAACATTGATAATAATCAGAAAAGTTTCTTGAGCAGCAAATCAGCATATTAGAATGATTTCTGTAGGATCATGTGACACTGAAGACTGGAGTAATGATGCTGAAAATTCAGCTTTGATCACAGGAATAAATTACATCTTAAAATTGCAATAATATTTCACAATATTACTTATTTCAAAAATATTAACAAATCTTACCAATTCCAAACTTTTGAACAGTATATCATGTTAACCCAAGATGCCTCAAATACTATGGAATTACCATGATCCATGTCCAAAAAACATGATATTACCATGTAACATGTGAGTAATCAAAATACCATGGTAAGTCTTACCGACCCCAGGCGTTATAACAGTAGTTTACATTAAATTAATGCATTAATCCTTGATGGAATGGTCTGTTTTCTTCATGTATCCTTTTTTTTCGTGTTCAGCAACCCCTTCTTCTCTAAAACCGTTTCATAACTAGCTGAATGCTGAAAAAGAAAACATCTCTTGCATATCTGTCTTCTAGTGTACACAAACCCTGACTCGTCTAGTGACATCCCAAATGCGCGCACCGCTCCAAGACCCCGTTGCTTGCGCTCACTTGTTGTCTCAGAGCAGGAGAGGTTAAGTGTCGCTTGCGGGGACGGTAAGCAGTGTTGTGAAGTTTACAGCACGGCCTAATGAGTTTTTGCTCATCAGAGCGAGATCATGGGGCCCTGTCGAGGGCGGAGCGCGGCCCGTCACGTCTCCGCCGCAGCCCGTGGCGAGGATTAGAGCCGCGGTTAATCTCCGGTTAGATCAGATCAGGCGAGAGCCGCTTCACTGCACCCCCTGGGCACCGTTTGCCACCCTCGCTCTCCCAGAAATATTTGCTTTGAAATGCATTGCTCCGCAGCTTGTCTCCACCATTACAAACCCTTATTTTTCATTTCCCCCCTCCAGCAACTTTCCTCCTTTTTTTTTCTCCCCATGTTTTCTCCGTCTGTCCTGGAGGATGGTTCTAGGTCGGTAATGAGTGCCCGGAAGGCTGCATCTCACCCCGAGGTGAACCTAATTCAGGTCAGGGTTAGTTTAAAGCATGTGTCTGTTTGTGGCAGATGTTTGGGAATGTTTGTTCGCTAATAGCACTAAATATTGCGCTCGCGTCCATTTTTCCATTTATAAATTTCACCCTAAGACATATTTCGATACTCCCATTAGCATATTTCAGCCTGTGTTAATGTGCATCACTCATTGACTGTTTACTTCCTGTGATTTGTTTTCATTAGGCGGTCAGCATCACAGAAATGGCTTCTCCTCGTGGGCTCGGGATATCAGATTAGACGCGGCGCCTGCAGCCCCCTCGCTTTGGACGATGTGTTAGTTTCTTTCGCGCAGTCAGGGGGCCGTTGTAGCGCTCGTCACACACCTCAGCAGCCGTTCCCAATCCATGCAAAAGTGTTATTCACATAGCGGCCAAATTGATGTCTCACCTCTTGCCATTTGCATGCGTTCGCTGAGAGTAAGGAGATGTCTGGGCCAAGGTGTTTGGCAGGCTTGGGATTTGAACGTTTCAATGGGTGCGCATGTCTGTGTCGGGAGATAAAGTTATCTGTGTCGGGCACACACTGGGCCGGCTCCATCCTTCACGCAGACTCCTGAGTGGAGAGCGACGCCGGAACTCTGTGTGGTAAAGTGGAGGTGGTGTGGTGCGGGATACTAAAAGGGTTTGTTTCGCGCAGCAGCAACAAAGTGGATGAAAACGCTAATGCCGCTAATGACTCGCTTCTTGTCCGACACCACCTCCTCATCCTACTCCTCCGCATCCTCCGCTCCGTTCAGCTTGTAGGCACAGCAACCGAGACAAAGGTGAGCGCCAGGAGGAGAATCGAGGACAAGGGACGACTGTGTGAGTTGGGGATAATGGGAATGACGCAGTGCCCTGTTCACTGGTTTGAAAAGTCATTTTGAAAGATTGAATAAATTTACCTGCTTCATCATTTTGACCCATAATATGCACTGAATGAAAGTCTCTGTTTCTGACCAGACATGGTCAAGATATAATATTTTAAAGGGGACATATCATGAAAATTTGACTTTTTAAGTGCTATAATTGGGTCACGGCGCATCTACCAACCCAGAAAACGTGAAAAAGGACAACCCAGTAACTTTGTTTTGGCAAACCTTTCTCTGCAAGCATGTGAAAAAACGAGCCGCTCAGATTTCGCTCCCTTTGTGACACAGGAAGGGGGTCTTATTATAATATTACCGCCCCTTAATCTGCACGTTTCCACCCATGGCGCCGCCATTTTGTTTTCGCAAGTGAAAACGGTGTACCAGTTCTAACGCCATGTCAAAAGTTGGAGCAAAGCATGCTAACTGTTCAGTCGTTGGCTGCACAGACGAGCACTGAACACTATTTAGAGTCGTTAGCTTGGATAGCCTACAAGTTGACCCTGGCGAGCTCGATTGCTAAAAAAGGAGCGTTTCTGTCTGAGTGATATTTTGGAAAAAATATTAGACCATTCACAGCATTTGATAACAATCATAAACGTTAGCCTGTTTGGCAAACAGGTACGCTATGTATAGTGGGCATCCATACGGGTTTTGCACAAAAGATTAACATGACGAAACCTGAAAAAAGTGAGTTTCAACAAAAATAATAAGCAGCAAAACTGTTTTCAACATTGATAATAATCAGAAATGTTTCTTGAGCAGCAAATTAGCATATTAGAATGATTTCTGAAGGATCATGTGACACTGAAGACTGGAGTAATGATGCTGAAAATTCAGCTTTGATCACAGGAATAAATGACATTTTGTCAGAGCCGATAGCCTCGTGGGCAGCGCAACAACATGTTGCACTTCGGGCGACCTGAATACGAAGAAAGATTTATTGATGTTTTTTTGTGGTTTAAACACAGATTGGGCAATGACATGAGAGATAATACTTTTTAATAAGTTGTTCTGTATCTTTCAGTATACCCTCTGATGCAAATTCATGTTTTCTTCCCCCACATATAACTAGTAGTAAAGCGGTGCTGTCACATTAGTGAAATTTTGGCAAAATTTTTCGGGCAAAAAAGGTCTACATGTGTTGTGATGTATGAAGCGCAGCTAACACAGAAGTCACTTTCAAACCAAGTTGCTTTCTGTTGGTCAGTGTGACGTTTTTGCGTGAGCAACTGGAACGAAATTTTTGTTCGCCCTCGCATGAAATTGTCAATCCTGTGGTTTCCTGTTACAGTGATTAATCATTCCAGATTGTCAAAATGACATTTATTGTTTGAATTGCATAACAAAATTTACATAATTTGAAAGCTGAGGTTTTTTTTTTTTTTTTAACACCAATTTTTGCTTTCAAACAGCTCATTGCAACTTTCGACTCAAAATGGCAGAGCACGTCAGAAATGCGGCGACTAAATATTTAACAGTTATAGATCTGGTGAATTGAGGAAACCATACAAGGTGTTTATTAAACCATTATTGACGACGTTTAGCATATGTATGAGGGCATTATCATATTGAAACTTCATGGCAACATCCTGAGCAAACTGTGTTTGTGACATGGTGCACCTGCTCTTGTAAAACAGCCTCGTGTTCTTTGGTTGTTATATAATCATGTAGAGCAATCACTGGATGAAATGACTTCCATGCGACATTGATTGTTCAAGGGCTTTTTTAAAAGGTAAACCCATTTGCTTTTGAGAAATGGAGGTGAAAGAAGTAATGCTTTTCCCATCATTTTAGAGGGCTCCTTACCGTAGGTTATGCTCAACCAAGGGCAAGGTTGGGTTGGCCTTTGGTATAAGTGGTTTTCATGAATTTTAGCTTTTTTTGAGACTTTTGTTGAGTCCTCAAGGTACTTTTTATCATGTAGTATGCCTGTCGGTGAGCTTTGACTTTAGATACCAAATATTTGGCCGTCTTTGGAACTTAGACTCCATGTTACTTTAGAAATCAGACCGACTACAAGGACACAAAGTCCCACCTCAGCTAAATGAGCCAATCAACTTTTACCATCACATGAATTTTGAGTTAGAATATGCATTCACATTAGCTGGACACAACTATTTTTAGCCTGATTTGTGCTGAAGAAACCATATCATTGTTGTCAGATTTTTAAGTTTTAATTCAATTCATTCTGATTGTTTGTTATCGAAACATTTCGTTAACAGTTTTAGACATTTAGATCTTCAGGTAGATGTACATTAATGACTAAAAAAGTAGCTGTTAAGAGTAAACGTAAATGTGTTCGTTATTGGACCCATACTGCTAATTGGAAACTTCTTATTTTTATTATTGATATTTCAGTTTATGTAGTGTAAATCTATACACTGGTTATTGGTAGCTATATTACTGTTTCATGCGGTTTAGCTGCTGAAACTGAAGGAGCCAATTAGCATTAACAGAAAAAACTTGTATTGAAGAGACTGATTTGTTAATGAGCTGCTAATAACCAACATACTCATAACGATGAAGAATAGCTCAAGATCCTAAAATGTACAAAGTTTTAATAATAAATAATAATTTGATTGCTGTAACTCAAGCTGCAGTACTATTAATGGGCCTTATGCTATTCTGCCAGGGGTTCGTTTGTGGAAAATGGGGATTTACAGGACTGTGTGGGTCTGTGATTCTGTCAAGACATTGTAGAGTTGAAGCAGCCAGAGCAGATGCTTCAGCAGATGGAGTGTACAGACACTAGTCCATTTTTGGGTTGGTTTGTGGATCTAGGGCTTAATGTATTATGGTCTGTATGTAGAGAATTAGACATGGTGGAGATTGGCAGCTCAATCCACCAGAGAGGAACAGAGAGGGTGAAGGTTTTGGAGGTTTTGGTCAAAAGACGAGATCCAGACCAACTTATGTTTTGTGACCCATGTTCTTTGCAAGGTTCTTTCAGCTCAGCTACACTGAATATATCAAAATATTGTCAACTAGTACTGACGGCACCGACGGGCGCCGATTCAACATGCTCATTCGGCCAAAAAGCTGCAAATGGGGTCCGACTAGTGCCGATGGTTCAAAACTCACCGCACCAACCGTCGGCTTGTTGTGTCAGGGCGCTTAAGAATATTTGAGGTTTTTTGTACTTCCTAAACTGTCCAAGACTTTATTCAAGGCTTTAATAGCTTGTTCTGGGAAGTTTTTAGTGATTCCTGGCAATAACACGCCCTGTTTCTGGGGCACCCTTGCGTCTACCCAACCCTAGTTTTTGTTCTCCAAGGGTTCTGGTCTTGTCTTGTTGGCTGTGCTTAACGTGAGTTGGCTGACTCGAAGGGCACAAAGTTCTCCAAAGAACCGGGCTTATCGCCACAGGGGCCCCTCCCTGCCTTCCTCACCACAGGCTGTTCGCTAGCACGGGAACACTGTGTGCTCTGTGTGATTCACCGTTTTATTTTTGTGGGACCCCTTGTGTCATAAAATAGGGCGTCTTTCTCAGTGCCTGACAGAAAGTGGCAACTAAGTGATGGATATGAGCTTCTCGCTGAGGCTCACTTTGGTCGCGCTCGGCAAGACATCAGCACCAGGTTATCTCTTTAACATCGGGGAATCAGACATCCTTCATATGTCTCTCTTACAGCCCGGATCTCTCGAGTTCCTATTTTAGTTTTTCGTCCCACCCAACCCTGGGAAATGTACTCATTGTATTTGTTCTTGAAAATGGAATAACAGTTTATATTTAATAAATCTAAAAATGTCATGTGGTGGTGTGACAATTGAAAAATGAATTTAAAAAATGTATTTTCCTTACACCTTGAGTACATGTGAGAGTACACATCTTAAAGGATTAGTTCACTTCAGAATTAAAATTTCCTGATGATTTACTCACCCCCATGTCATCCAAGATGGTCATGTCTTTCTTTCTTCAGTCGAAAAGAAATGAAGGTTTTTGAGGAAAACATTCCAGAATTTTTCTCCATATAGTGGACTTCAACAGGGACCAACGGGCTGAAGGTCCAAATGTCAGTTTCAGTGCAGCTTCAAAGAGCTCTACATGATCCCAGACGAGGAATAAGGGTCTTATTGATCGGAAATCGATCGAAAATTATATACTTTTTAACCACAAATGCTTGTCTTGCACTGCTCTGCGATGCGCCACGCATTACGTAATCATGTTGGAAAGGTCACGCCTGATGTAGGTGCAAGTACCGCGGTAGGGCGAACTTCAAAATCGTCCGACATCGTTGTTTTACCTTTTTTTTTTTTTTTTTTTTTGTAAAGGCCGTTTGACTTAGTCTTTGTACGTTCGCTTTGTAAACACTTGCTCGGTACTTCCGCCTACGTCATGCGTGACCTTTCCAACGTGATTACGTAATGCATGGCGCAGAGCAGTGCAAGACGAGCATTTGTGGTTAAAAAGTATATCATTTTATTTTTTTAGAAAATGGCCGATTGTTTCTCTAGATAAGACTCTTATTCCTCATCTGGGATCATGTAGAGCCCTTTGAAGCTCCACTGAAACTGACATTTGGACCTTCAACCCGTTGGTCCCTGTTGAAGTCCACTATATGGAGAAAAATCCTGGAATGTTTTCCTCGAAAACCTTCATTTCTTTTCGACTGAAGAAAGAAAGACACAAACATCTTGGATGACATGGGGGTGAGTAAATTATCAGGAAATTTTAATTCTGAAGTGAACTAATCATTTAAACATTTTCAAGGTAAAAAAAAAATATTTTTAACAAATAATCATGAATTTATTCATTCGTAAATATGTGGAATCACACCACATGACATTTTACAACCTGATTTAACCATGCCTTGTCATAAAAAAGATATTTTTTTATGCATGTGTCTTTGATTTGGCAAACACATTTTTTTTAAATGATTTAGCAGTGAAGAAATTTTGCTCAAAATATATATATTTTTTTTACATTATCACAAAATATTTCTATTTCAAATCAGTGTTGTTCTTTTGAACTTTCAATTCATCAAAGAATCACAGTTTCCACAAAAATATGAAGCAGCACAACTGTTTTGAACATTGATAATAATCAGAAATGTTTCTTGAGTATCAAATCATCATATTAGAATGATTTCTGAAGGATCATGTGACACTGAAGACTGGAGTAATGCTGAAAATTCAACTTTGATCACTGGATATAAATTACATTTTACTATATATTCACATAGAAAACAGCTATTTTAAATTGTAATAATATTTCATAATTTTTATTGTACTTTTGATCAAATAAATGCAGCCTTGTTGAGCAGAACATTTAAAAAAAAATAATAGATTTGATACGTTGTAAAGGAACATTTGTTTTAGTAATAACCCTGGTATGATATTGAATCAAAACAACAAATGTGAGTAGATCAAACCACAGCAGTGCTGTGAAACAGAAAGGATGGAGGTGTCGATCTCCTTTAGCTCTCTTTCCTTCTCCATCTCCTCAGGGCAGAAGCAACGCCCTGCTGCTCAGCAGAAATATGATTGACAGATCGGCGGGGGCTTGTGATGTGCTGTAGATGATTCCTCTGGTGTAATTAGGAGGCAGGGACCATGGAGTAACGGAGAGAGAGAGAGATACACCTCGCGCTTCCCGAGGGGCACAGCGAGCACCGAGGCGGCCCGCGAGCTGAAGGGGTTACGACGGCTTAGTTCAGCCTGCCTAGCAGACAGAAAGGCCTCAGGACATGATGCTATTAAGCGCCGGGGACGTATTGACACTGTGTCTTTGTTGAGGGACGTGTATGGGCCGTGTCAAGCTTAAGACTTTAGCCAAACAGCCTGGAATGTCTCCTGTTTGATTTAGATTCAATTTATGCCGTATTTTATGAATTATGGAAACCAGTAGCACGCTTGTTTGTTTTATTTGCCTCGCTGATTACGTGCTTGTTTGTGTGTTTACATGTGTGTGTCGGTGATTGCCTGCAGATCACAGATTTACAAGTAGAGGTTCTGATTTAATCAGCACATGAGCAGGAGAATGCTTACACTAGATGGCGCCATAGCTCTATACCTAAACGCTACCTTTCTGTTTTTAAATCTTTACTACTTCACATCTTTGTATAGGTTGGTGCAACGTGCAAGTGTGACCTCGGCTTCGACATGTCTGCTATTTCTGCTTCTGAATGTTCTCATCAATAGGATGAACATAGTACACAGATAAACGGATGTTGTGATGTTAGCTATACAATTGTAGGCTTAAAGAAAAAAGCATGAAGAGAAGAAAAGGTCAAGGTTTTTGAGCTCTGATCTTCAGTGCTGATGAAGGTCATAGTATAGATTCAGAAAGCCTTGCCTGTTCATTCTAGTTGAGTTTGTGACATCCTTACGGAAATGTATATTCTCAAAAGAAATGTTATTAAACAGTTCATTCGTATATCCATCATGTAAACAAAAAGGCGTTGGTTGAAAGAGGATCTTTTCAAACATCTCTTGCGTTCCACAGAAATACGTAATTCTTAAAAGTTTCAAACGACACAAAGGTAAAGATGGCAGAATTTTCTACAGGTCGATAACTTCATTTTATAGTAGTTTTTTATTATATTTTATGGGATCAGTTGATATCGGATATTTAATTGTGCTAATTTCTTCCATTTTTGCTCACCAATGCATTTATTTAATCAAAATACATTACATACATACATTACAAAAATACAAAAACATTAATATTGTGAAATATTACAATTATTGAGTTACTGATATTAAATGTTTTATTAATAATTGTTCATTTGTTGATAATTATTGAATTTTTTTCACTAATTATCATTTAAAATGTTCTGTTTAAGTTCATTTTGCACATTATTCAGCCAATAAATGTTTTATTAATAATCATTGAATATTTCTCACTAATTATTGTTGAAAATGTTTTATTTTATTGAGGAAAAACAGCTTAATTTTGCTCATTTTGAACATTTTTTTCAGTCAATAAATGCTTTATTAATAATTGTTCAGTTGTTAATAATTTTTAATTTATTTTTGTTTTTCATTTTACCTTTTTACATTTACCTTTACCTCATCAAATGCTCAGTAATGAATGTTTTTACTGTATTTTTGATTAAATAAATGCATCCTTGGTGAGACTTATTTTAAAAAATGTAAAAAATATATATTTTTAAAAATCATACCGACTCCAAACTTTAAAAAGTAGTGTAAATTATTTTTTATTTGTATTTTATATTTATTTTTATTTGTATTATATTTTATATTTAATTTATTTGGTATAAAAATATTATAAAATTTTACTGTGAGACATTTAGTTATCAGCCATAATATGAAAATAATATTGGTATTGGTCAGAAATGTAATATTGTTGCATTCCTTGAATTTTCATTTTGGGTGACCTAACGTGTGCCGAGATCTTTAATTTGCATGGTTCTTGAGTGAGGAAGCGGATCTTCACACATTTTTCCGGGCTGTCGCAGAGACCTGACAAGCTGTCACTGTCTGAATTTATCTAACACGTCTGTGAGACAGGAGCCTTGTATCAGAAAAAGGGGGAAAAGAAATGAAGAACAGGACCAAGAGATGGAGACGGATCAAGAGTGAGACGGAGTCTCTCATTAGCACTCCAGGTGCCGGGCCGTGGCATCGCGGGCCGCTGCTCCAGGATTCAGTGTGTGAAGAAAACGCATCGGCTCGCCCGCAGACGACACGTGTCACCTGTGATCCTGTGCTTTTTTAGCCACGACTCCAAAAAAAACACATCTGTGGGAAAAGAGCAACTAGTGCCATGGTGGCCAGGTGCATTTTCAACATTTTGAACATTTTATTCAGCCAATAAATGTTTTATTAATAATCATCATTCATTTGCTAATAATCCTTAACTATTTATCACTAATTTTCATAAGATTTCTCTTCTTTTTCATTCAAAATGTTTTGTTTTATTCAGAAAAAACAGGCTTATTTTGAACATTTTATTCAGCCAATAAATCATTATTCATTTGCTAATAATCCTTAATTATTTATCACTAATTATCCTTCAAAATGTTTTATTTTGAGGAAGAGACGGGTTCATTTTGCACATTTTGAACATTTTATTCAGTCAATAAATTTGTATTAATAATCATTATTTTGATAATGATTGAATATTCATCACTAATTATCGTTGAAAATATTTTATCTTGTTTTATTGAGGAAAAAACAGGTTCATTTTGCACATTTATTTATTTGCTAATAATTATTGAATATTTCTCACTAATTATTATTCAAAATGTTCTATTTTATTGAGAAAAAAGATGTTCATTTTGAACATTTTATTCAGCCAATAAATGTTTTATCAATAATTATTATTAGTTTGTGGATAATCATTGAATATTTATTAATAATTATTGTTCAAAATATTTTATTTTATTTTATTGAGGAAAAAACAGGTTCATTTTTAACATTTTATTCAGTCAATAAATGTTTTATTAATAATTTTTGTTCTTTTGTTGATTAATATTGAATATTTATCATTAAATATCATTTAAATCATTTTAATGTTCTGTTTAAGAAAAAACGGGTTTATTTTGCACATTTTGAACATTTTTCAGCCAATAAATGTTTTATTAATAATCATTATTTTGATAATGATTGAATATTCATCAATAATTATCGTCGAAAATATTTTATCTTGTTTTATTGAGGAAAAAACAGGTTCATTTTATTCAGCCAATAAATGTTTTATTAATCTTAATTGAATATTAATCACTAATTCTCAATAAAAATGTTTGATTTTATTGAGAAAAAAACTTCCTTGACCTGCAGATTTGGACATAATGATGCTTTTCATCAGTATTTAAAATAAAACTCCTCCTGCGTTCACGTCTATCCCAGAATGACTCTGGTCCCCGTCCCAAATGCCGCTCCTGATGCGTATTTGACATTTTAAGGTGCTCACGAATGGCACGATGTGCTCTTTTAGACTGGCGTGAACTTCACAGCGTACTATTACCCAGCAGGCCATGCTTCGAACAAAATGTAGACTGGGTGCTGTGTGAGCTCACAAACCTCAACCCTGATCCCAGCATCTCATGCAGGGGACAGAACGAGCCGATTAGCACAACACAGGCCTGTTTTTAATATTGCGCCGGAGCATTGAGACATTAGAAACAGTCACATGGTGAGCTGTCAGCTGACTCATGCTGGGTCTGCTCACTTTCTTCATTACTGTTGTTGAGTCATTAGTCATGTATTAGGGGTAAATTTAGTTTGAGGTTGTTACGGTTACTTCTAAATGACCACAGCTGATGATATAGGAGAAATGTAAGACGTGTCTGTTCCTGTGAAAGAAGGATTGAAACGTTTCCTTTTGGTTCATTTGGATACAAAATACATGAACAAAAACTATTTTTTTCGGCAGTAAATCACCATAATCCGGTTGCCAGGGCGTTTCTGTTGGATTGCTAACATGTTTTGAGCATGTTGGGTGATTGTTTGTCCACCCTAAAGTTACTATCATATTATTCTCTGTTTTTTTCTATTTTAGAGTTTGCTAAATGAAAATTGTAAGTTCGGTTGCTTGTAAAATAGCACGTTTCTCCACAACAAGCCGCACGATTCATCTATGAGCAATAGTCTATTACATTTACACGACCCAGAATACTCTGTCTTACAGTTTTGACCTTTGGGTGATGGAGGGTGACGCTGATGTTGTACTGTTTAAATTTAACAGCGTTTAATCATTTCTTTTTTGGTAGTACTTTAACATTAGCATTTTAGGCCTGCTTGTTTTTCTGTTTGTAAACCACAACATTTGAAGTGTCCACAGAAGAAGAAGTTAAGAAGGTCTCGGATCGTGCAAAAAAAAAAAAGGAAAGTGTTCCAGGCACACTTGGTGGTTTGGCCTTGTTTCAATTTTTTTAGTTTTCAACATTGATAATAATCAGAAATGTTTCTTGAGCAGCAAATCAGCATATTAGAATGATTTCTGAAGGATCATGTGACATTTATAGTCAATTTGGACAGTATCTATCATTCCATCCATCCATCGTTCTATCCATCATCTATTGTTCTATCTATCATCTATCATTTCATCCATCCATACATCATTCTGTCCATACATCTATCGTTATATCGATCTATCGTTCCATCCATCCATCCATCGTTCTATCATCTATTGTTCTAACCTTACATCTGTCATTATCCATCATCCATCGTTTTATCCATCCATCCATCCATCATTCTATCTATCATCCATCGTTCTATCCATCATCTATTGTTCTATCATCCATCTGTCATTCTATCCCTCCATCCATCCATCCATCCATCATTCTATCTATCATCCATCGTTCTATCCATCATCTATTGTTCTATCATCCATCTGTCATTCTATCCCTCCATCCATCCATCCATCCATTGTTCAATCCATCCATCCATCAATCCATCCATCAATCCATCGTTCTATCCATCCATCCATCCATCCATCCATCGTTCTATCGTCCAATCCATCATCCATAAAACCA
Source organism: Mylopharyngodon piceus (assembly GCA_039654765.1). Classification (NCBI taxonomy): domain Eukaryota; kingdom Metazoa; phylum Chordata; class Actinopteri; order Cypriniformes; family Xenocyprididae; genus Mylopharyngodon; species Mylopharyngodon piceus. The sequence continues at coordinate 15,783,613 of CM077448.1, read as the reverse complement.
TCGTTCCATCCATCCATCTATCATTCTATCCATCCATCTATTGTTCAATCCATCCATCCATCCATCCATCGTTCTATCCATCCATTATTCAGTCCATCCATCCATCGATCTATCGTTCCATCCATCCATCCATCCATCGTTCTATCCATCCATCGTTCTGTCTATCATCTATTGTTCTAACCATTCATCTATCATTCTATCCATCATCCATCGTTTTATCCATCCATGTATCATTCCATCCATTCATCCATCCATCTAGTTCCATCCATCCATCCATCCATCTTTCTATCATCCATCATTCTATTCATCCATCGTTCTATCCACCATCTGTTGTTCTATCCAACCATCCATCCATCTATCGTTCCATCCATCATTCCATCCATCCATCCATCGTCCTGTCCATTCATCGTTCTGTCATCCATCGTTCTATCCATCATCTATTGTTCTATCCATCCATCTGTCACTCTATCTAACCATCCATCCATCCATCTATCGTTCCATCCATCCATCCATCCATCCATCCATCTATCGTTCTATCATCCATCATTCTGTCTATCATCTATTGTTCTAACATTCATCTATCATTCTATCCATCATCCATCGTTTTATCCATCATGTATCATTTCATCCATCCATCATTCTATCTATCATCTGTTGTTCTATCCATCCATCATTCCATCCATCCATCCATCCATCCATCCATCCATTCATCGTCCTGTCCATCCATTGTTCTATCATCAATCGTTCTATCCATCATCTATTGTTCTATCAATCCATCTGTCATTCTATCCATCCATCCATCCATCCATCCATCCAACCATCCATCCAGCCTTCTATTGTTCCATCATCCATCCATCTATTGTTTCATCCATCCATCCATTGTTCTATCATCCATCATTCTATCCATCCATCTATTGTTTCATCCATCCATCCATTGTTCTATCATCCATCATTCTATCCATCCATCGTTCTATCCATCATCTATTGTTCTATCCATACATCTATCATTCTATCTATCCATCCATCGTTTTATCCATCCATCCATCCATCCATAATTCTGTCCATACATCTATCGTTATATCAATCTATCGTTCCATCAATTCATCCATCATTCTATCCATCCACCGTTCTATCATCTATTGTTTTATCCATCCATCCATCCATCCATCCATCCACCCATCGTTTTATCCATCCATCTATTGTTCCATCGTTCCATCCATCCATCCATCCATCCATAAGCCACATGATTCATCTATGAGCAATAGTCTGTTACATTTACACGACCCAGAATACTCTGTCTTACAGTTTTGACCTTTGGGTGATGGAGGGTGACGCTGATGTTGTACTGTTTAAATTTAACAGCGTTTAATCATTTCTTTTTTTGGTAGTACTTTAACATTAACATTTTGAAATCGAGGCGCCAACATTGCTGTGCAGATCTGCCATTTTAGGCCTGCTTGTTTTTCTGTTTGTAAACCACAACATTTGAAGTGTCCACAGAAGAAGTCAAAAAGTTAAGAAGGTCTCGGATCGTGCAAAAGATTTGGTGGGTTTGGCCTTGTTTTATATTTTTTTTAGAGTGGTGTTTTTTTCCATATGAAAATCCATTTAATTACAGGATGCCGTCAGCTAGACTCTCATTATCTTGTTTTTTGTGTTGTTGTTTCAAGTGTTTTAGGGGCTTTGGGTTTGTGCGTTTTGTCTCTTTTTTTTTTTTTTTTTTTTTACATCTTTTCTGTTTCTTTTTTATTCTCATGCAACTCATTTGTCCTTGCAAAATCTGCTTTGTGGTCAAAACTGTGCCGTGTACTGGAATGCACACACATTTCACTGCTTTTGAAGTATCCAGTCATTTGTTTTCGTCCCCTCCAACCCTCTTCTAACACACATTTCCTCTCAGAGATGTGCTCCCCCCAAAGGATCAACCATTTGATTAGTTTAATTTTTTTTTTTGGGTTACTGTTGCCTTCCATCCTACGGCTAGCCTTCATATCGCAGATGTTTTCTCATGAGAGCGGACCGCTTCTTATTTAATGTACCTTACGAGACTCTCGGGCTCTTTTAATAAAATGAAGACCCTTGTTGTGCTCGTCCTCGACATGTTTCCTCTGTTAATAATCCTGCTATCTCCCTTTTGCATTCGGGATAAAACCGAATGGCCTTTGAATTGTCAGAGGGGGTATTTTCGGGACATCATGGATTCTGGCTTGGCACACGAGAGTGGAAATTGTTGTCCGCCTAAGCCGAGGAGTGAATGTGTCTGTTCGTACATTTATCGCTATCTGTTGTACTAAATCTGGTTGTGTTTGGGTCGAAGTTTCCAGAAGCCCAGTGCTTCATAAGTGCACACTACTGAAATGCATGTTTCTATACTTGTACTTTCTGATACCAACATTTTTATCATGTTTTTTTTAGACTTCTACTACATGCCCTTTGTTTCAAGACTCTTGTGCTCAGCCAGTATATCAGCTTGTCAATAACTTCTTTTTAGTATAACATTGACCTGTTGTGCATCTTCTTCAAGGTCCACATTTTGTTGATCGTTTGACCAGATATAAGTTGTATACGGAGCATAACTTCGTACAATTTCATCCAGACAAAAGTGTAATGTTTAATATCAATTCAGTACGCTACAGTAGTAAACAACTGGTTATAGTACAGCGATTTTTGACTGCTTAGAAGCCATTTCATTTAAACATTAATGAAGGTTGTCTGAACGCTGTCTGAAGGTTTTTTACGCATAAGCACATCATGCATTTGCTAGAACAGAAAAAGATGCATTTTTACATGATTCTGAAGCGCAGACACTGAACATGAGCAGACTGATATTTAATCATTTGTGGATTTAAATAAGATTACCTTGATCTTACTTTGGTTGTCCTTAGTTATCCTAAAATCCTTCTGAATATTAAGACATCCAAATATTGTTGTGCTAAATTGTGAATATGGATTTTACAAGAATAGTTAAAGTTTAACAGGATATTGACACAGCTTTTTTTTTTTTCATATGGCAAATGTCAGCAAAGAAGATAAAAATCACTTAATGTATTTTCTGAAATTATTTGTATTTATATTGAATATACATTTTAAGTCTTTAAGCATGTTTAAAGATAATATTAATAATGTTATTATAGTAATTTAATAATGATACATAATAGTATAAATATATTAAATATTATTAGAATAATTATATTATATATTATATAGTTATTATAAAATATTTGTAAAAATAATAATTATTATTATTATCTTGTTTAATGACAATATTAATAATGTTGTCATCATTAGTTATAGTAATTTAATAATGATATATATTAGTATACATATATTAGAAATATTATTATAATATATATATATATATATATATATATAATCATTATAGAATATTTGTAAAAACAATTATAATTATTTTTTATTATCTTGTTTTAAGCATGTTTAATGACACTATTAATAATGTTATCATCATTAGTTATTATAGTAATTTAATATTGATATTAGTATAAATATATTATAATGTTATTAGAATAATTATATATATATTATATAATTATTATAAAGTATTTGTAAAAATAATCATAATTATTTATTATTATTCTTATTATCTTGTTTTAAGCATATTTAATGACAATATTAATAATGTTATCATCATTAGTTATAATAATTTAATAATGATATATATATATATATATATATATAAAATTTTATATTTATAATTATTATAATAATATTTGCAATAATATTTATACTTATTTATTATTATTATTATTATTATTATTATTATTATTATTATTATTTTTATCTTGTTTTAAGCATGTTTAGATTGTTTTACTTGGAAACAAGAAAAAGATACCAATTAAGAATATGATTTTTTTTTTTTTTTTTTTTGCACTGTAATAACCAAAAACATTATCTTTGCTTTAGTTTTATTCTGGTGTTATGTATAATTAAGTATCCTTACTTTATTTTAATGTTCTAGTATTTTTTTTTTTCATAATGCTTTTCATATTCACAGCAACTGCATATTGGGCAAAATATCTTCATCTTCAATTTAAGAAATATTAATATTCACAGCTCAACACCCATATTGGTTGAATATCGGTCCCCAGACTCCAGAGCGAACCCTGACCCTTTAACCGCTCTAACTGACAATCAAACAATGCGGACATGATTTCATCTGTGAGATATTTTCCTCTCAGGGCACTTTGCATGTTCGTGTTGTTTGCTGCGACTGTGGCCTGTTCTTCAGAGCTCCACATAATGTGAAGAACAATAATAATCAAGCGAATGAGTTGAGAAATCACAACATCCTTCCTTCTCTCCCTCCCTGATGCCTTTTTCTGTCTTTTCTCTTGCAGTTCAGTATCAGATGGAGATGATGAGAAGTTTGCGGCATGTAAACATCGATCATCTTCACGTGGGTTGGTACCAGTCGACCTTCTACGGCTCTTTTGTCAGCCGGGCCCTTCTGGACTCTCAGTTCAGCTACCAGCACGCCATCGAGGAGTCCGTAGTGCTGATATACGGTAGGGTTTTTTAGTCCTTCCTCATTAAATTGATCAAAAGTGTCAGTAATTGTTGCAAAAGATTTCCATTTCAAATAAACGCTGTTCTTTTGAGCTTTCTGTTCATTAAAGAATCCTGAAAAAAAGTATCCACAAAAATAATAAGCAGTGCAACTGTTTTCAACATTGAAAATAATCAGAAATGTTTCTTGAGCAGCATCCATCCATCCATCCATCCATCCATCCATCCATCCATCGTTCGATCTGTCCATCAATTCCATCCATCCATCCATCCATCCATCCATCCATCGTTCTATCCATCCATCCATCGTTCGATCCATCATCTATCATTCTATCCATCCATCCATCCATCCATCTTCATCCATTGTTCCATCCATCCATCATTTCACCATTGTTCCGTCCATCAATTGTTCCATCCATCCATCCATCAATTCCATCTATCCATCTATCGTTCTATTTATCCATCCATCGTTCTATCCATCCATCCATCCATCCATCATCATCAACCATCGTTCCATCCATCCATCCATCTATCCATCCATCCATCCATCGTTCTATCAACCGTTCTATCAACCATCCATCAATCCATCCATCGTTCTATCCATCCATCCATCGTTACAAATCCATCCATCCATCCATCCATCCATCCATCGTTCTATCCATCCATCCATCGTTACAAATCCATCCATACATCCATCCATCATTCTATTGTTCTATCTATCTATCTATCTATCTATCTGTCTACCTTATCTATCTATCTATCTATCTATCTATCTATCTATCTCTCTCTCTCCCTCTCTCTCTCTCTCTCTCTCTCACACACACACACACACACACACACACACACACACACACACACACACTTCTTTCCTACAGCACTGCTTCTCTCCACCTCTTTCCCTCTCTCTCCGTCTCTCTACCCCATGGTTTCTTGGCTGTGGACAGCATTCCCCCCTTGTGTAAACAGGAGGCTGGTGTGTGTAGCAGGCCCGGCAGCAGCCTCGTCTAGACAGGGTTTCCTCCCCTCTGTTTATTTAGCCTGCTATCGCAGAGCTGATGTGTACCTTCAGGAGTGGATTCAGAACCCGGACACCCCCTCATCCACGGCACAGACGACACCCATCCCAGATGTCGACGGGCCGATGGCGGCACGAGGGTGGAGGAACCAAATCTGTTTCTCACACAAACAAATGTTGTACGCTTTTATTCGCCCACCTAACTGAAACAGCCGTGCCGTAAATGATCTCTGATTACGTCTCCATCCAATCCGCGCTGTAAACATAAAACTTTAACTGTTCTTCACACCACTCCTCCATTCACGCCCCCTGTCCTTCTCTCTGTCTCGTGGTCGTGGTCTGCGCTGTCCGTAACTTTCCTCAGGCCAGATGTGGATCCCTATCAGAGTGTTTGTTCAGTCTCCTCCTTGTGGTGGCAGGCAGGCGCTCCTCACTAAAAATATATCAGACACCTAGCAGCTGCCAGAAACCCCACCCTGCACCAAACGCTCTCCACACGAACAATGAAAGCATTCAGAGGGCCGATGGCTCCACAAACTGCGAGGCTTGATAGACGTGGTTTCATATGTTCTTCAGGCTCTCAGGTGTAAGGGCTGGATTTTAAAAAAAGAGAAGCTAAATGCATGGGGTTGAGACCACCAGTGAACATTGTTTTGGGCTCCTTTCTGATTTATTACTGAAAGTTTCATCACAAATTAAGTCATTTTGTGTCATTATTCAATTCCTAGTATTTATATTAATTTCTTATTCATATGTTTTTGTTGTTATTATTATTATACAAAATTAATTTGAGAAAGTCTTATGTGCATACAATCAAGCATACAGCAGTAACATGTAGGGACACACCGATACCGATACCAGTATCGGTATCGGGCCCGATACCAAGCTCATGTACTTGTACTTGTACTCGTAAAAATACCCCCGATACCAAAGACCGATACCTCATGTGAGGTAACTGACAGAATTTCCCGTGCGCAGAGACACCGACGGCAGCAGCAGAAACAATGTCAGCCTCAGAGGTGTGGAAATACTAGGCGGAATATGTGGAATAGGTGGATAGGCGGAATCGCGCTGAATGACACAGACCAGAAGCGCTCTCTCTTGCGCGCTCTCTCTCTCTCTCTTTCTTGCGCGTGATCAGTTCTCCTTGTGCCTGAATGGTCAAATGCACACATAGTTGTCAAAATGTCCATCATGTGGAGTATCTCACGTAAATACAGTCGGTTATGGCTTAAGTGGACGTAAACATTTGGGTGAAAACAGGATATGTGTCAGTATCCATGGATTCGGTCTTAAAGGGACCGTAGCCTATATTCGTCATTAATGTTAATAAAACAACAAACGATGTTAAATAAATGTATACATGGTAAATAAACCTACTGTATCTGAAAAACAAGTTTATTTAATTTGTATCTCTATAGTATATTGTTTGTAATTTGTTTGTAAATTTGTTTTTATATAACAACAATTATATATACTGGTAATTATGCCCTTTGAAGGTTATTGGACACTGAAATTTTTGTTCTTTAAGTTTGTGACAAGCACATAAAAATTATTACTTTTTTCGTTAGAGTAATAATAAAGAAGCTGTCCTTCATTCATTAGTCTCACTGTGTTGTGCTTGGAAAACTGCAACATCACCAAAAAAAAAAAAAAAAAGAGAGAGAAATTAATAAATGCATAGGTATCGGTATCGGCGAGTACTAGAAAAAAGTATCGGTACTCATACTCGGTCCTTAAAAAACGGTATCGGTGCATCCCTAGTAACATGTAGTAATGGGTGTAGTTGAAAGAACCGACAAGTCAACCATTCGTGAAAGGTTTCTGTTTTTCTGCTTTTCTAAATAAACATTTATTTATTTATTTATTTAAACAAACAAACCTGTTAATTAGAGGGAGTATCCACATACGGTGGCCACCAAAAGTCAGAGGTCACTAGTGAAATTTCTGGTTTCAGTACAAATGATTCATTACAGATTATATTATCATGAAGTTAATGTAGGTGGACTAATGTATTAAATATAGATTTTTTTTTTTTTTTTTAAATTCAACATTTATTACATTGTTATATTAAGTATTCCTCATTAAATGTATTTCTAAATGTCGTATAGTTTTTTAAAAGGATAATTTCAAAATGTTTTATATTATATTATATTAATTATATTATATTATATTACTTTAAATTACTTTGTTATATTATTATATTAAATTGTATTTTTTATTATATATTCTTCCTAAATTTATTTCTAAATGTGTCAGATTATATTACATTATATTATATATTATGTTTATTATTATATTAAATTGTATTTTTAATTATATATTCTTCCTAAATTTATTTCTAAATGTGTTGTATAGTTTTCCTTTTGTTTGTTAAAGATATTATATTATATTATATTATATTATATTATATTAAATGATATTATTTTATTGTAAAGTCCACCAGTGAACCATTCGTTTTGCGCATTTTCTAAATTAACATTTATTTATTTACTTATTTAAAATCATGTTGTGAATTTGAGAAATTCTTAGGATTTGTTTAAGACCGTATGCTTGATTTAAGCATGTGTTAATAATGTGTGTAGTTTAAATTTCCAAACACATTAATTAGAGGGGGTGGTCAAAAGTCCACTAGTGAAATTTCTGATTTCAATACAAATGAGTCGATTATATTATCATGTATATTATCATTATAATAGCATGAACTCCACAAGTCATGGGCTGCATCTGAAATCACATACTTCCCTACTATATAGTAGGCGAAAAACAGTATGTGACAAAAGAAGCATGTCTGAATTCACAGTACTCATAAAAAAAGCAAAAAGTCACCAGCAAGATTCTGAAGTGTGCATATGATGGACACTTTACTATCCCATGAGGCTGGTAGATCAGATGATAATGACAACATGGCGGATGTAGTGCGTCCAGATTCATACTACACACATTCATACTAGAACATACTTTTTAGCGGCCATGAAGTAATTACAAAATAAGAGATATGCTATGGAGTCTTGGGGGTCACAACATCCCACAATGCAACACACTAAAAACACTTTTTATACTGGCAAGCACCTGTTCGTTTGAAGTTGTGTACACTGTTGTTGCAGAAGTCATTGTGGATGGCGCTCAGAAGTGGAGCATAAAAACATCTTCACACCTGGTATTGATTCATTCCTCTTCATTTCAACAGGCACTTGAAGAAGACTAGCTGAATCTTACCTGTCTGAGCAGATCTTGAGATCTCCTTGAGTTGTCTTTAGATTGCCGTTCTTATGCAATTGTTAAGGATGTTTCAAGACAGTATGGAAAGACAGACACCGTTTAAAGACATTTAATGTCAGAACCGTTCTATAAATCCTGTCCTTGGATAACAGATAGCAGGCAGAGCTGACTGGAAATATTTGCCCATCTTCTGCAGAACATTAATGAAGCTTTTTTTGACTCAAAATGTCAGCCTTCTGACAGAGGATTAGGCTGTTGTGTTTCCCTGGTAGATTAACATCTACTGCATCTTTTCAAACTTTATATATTCCATTTTACCTTTCATACGGTCATTGTTTTTTGGTCTTGCCAAAGATTTCTGAAGCTTAGATAGTACCCTGTGTTGAGCAAGTGGGAACACTTTGGTTTGTCTGCTGTCTTCAGAATAGTCATCCGTATTTTGTCTTTGGTTCTCTTTCTCTGTAGATCCCATCAAGACGGCCCAGGGTTCTTTGTGTTTGAAGGCCTACAGGTTGACCCCCAAACTCATGGAGATCTGTAAAGAGAAGGACTTCTCATCAGAAGGGTAAGCCTTTAAAACATGGGAATGAAGTTAATGCAGTAGAAATTTCTTTAAAAAAATCCAACATTTATTATATTATATTATATTATATTATATTATATTATATTTTTTTAGTTGGACTGATATTAAATGTAGAAGAAATTTTTCATTTCAAAATGATTTATATATGGGTCACTGACGAATAAGGTTTTTAAAAGTGTAAAAAAACATAATGAAAATATAATTAATTTTGAAGTTTTATTAAGTGTTAACAATGAGATTATGTGGTTTTTATAATCAATTAACACTGCTTTTGTCATTTTTTTACAAGATGGACAAAATTTGTCACCAAAAAAGTCATTCGGTTTAACCAAAATTTCGATTTTACCGAATGACACTTTTGGTTATACCGAATGACGATATTTTCAAACAATGCTAACAGGCTGATATCTAGTTAGCTAGCAAAAGAACAATCAAACATTTTATATTTAGTACAAGTTTTTAAAATATTACAACATTTTCCATGTTTTATAGCGGTTGTACCGAATGACCTGATGTTTCGGGACATGCGTATGAGCAAGTGAAAACATTAATTTTTCAAATAGTTAAAAGAGAGTTAGTTACTTTGCTTCACAACCATGTGGTCCTTTGCAGGTGTCTGAATGATATCACATGATATTGACCACATGACTTGATCCAAAATGGTCCCTTTATATTGGTTACTCCGAATGACATCAATGAAATTCATTTTTCCGGACATTCTTTCTCATAACAAAGCAACGACTTCTACACATAATTTTAACACCATTTTGCACTATGTTAATATATATAATATATGATGTTATATGATGTTATAAAATCATGCCAGAATAAAAAATATATACATTTATTACATTTTAAGATATTTTAATCACAAATGAAATGGCTGTATTGGCCTTTGGACGGTTAAACCAAATGACCTTTTGACACTTCAAAATCTTTAAAATACCTTTATATGTGCAAAATATAATTAAAACATTTTGGATTCAATAAAAGAGATCTAGTTGTACTACCTTACATACTTTAGATGTCATATCTTTGTTTTTTATTATTATTAAGGCCTTTGGACAAAAAAATGACCCGTCACGTCATTGACCCATTATTATATTATATTATATTATATTATATTATATTATATTTATTATGATATATTTTTATTATTATATAATCTTCCTAAATTTTTTATAAATATGTCATATAGCTTTTCTTGTATTTGTTAAAGCAATTATATATTTTTGCCAACAAAATCTAGCATTCTCGTATTGTGGGATGATGGATTGGCTGAGAGTCTGGATAAAGGGTCCATGGATCAGAAGAAAACTTCACACACATATACAGACTCACATTCATTTGTTGACTTCATCCCCGTTTCAAAAAGTGCCTTTTGAAATCAGTTGACTAATCAGCCTTGAGTGTGTCTAATGGAGCGATTAGTGATGGAGAAGAGTTGAAATCATCCACTCATTCAATTAGAGTGATCCAGCTCACTTTAACCTTGTTATTTTTCAGATGAGTTTGCATCATCAAAGTATGTCTATATAAATGATATTGTCCATTCTAGAGGGGAAACACATGCACACTGAACCAAAAGACCCGTACCGAACATTTTTGATACGAATACGTGTACCGTTACGGCTATTTTTGTCACAGTGTTAGCTTGCTGTTATCAAAAAAGTTATGTCAAATCTTTGACAGGAGTCGCTTCCAGATTCTGACAATCTCTTCTCTGTGTGTCCAGGCTGAAGAAGGCCAGCGTGGGATTCGAGCACATGTTCGAGGAGGTTCCCATAGTCATCAAGAACTCTCATCTCATCAGCGTTCTGCTGTGGGAGCTGGAGGATAAATCCACTGCTGCGGACAAACACGAGCTCCTGAACCTCTCCAGCAGGTCTGACCACACACACGCATTACTATACAAGCCAAGCATTTCCTAATGTGAACGAGGACGTGTGTAAATTTATACTAGCGCTGAGATATCCCTAATGATGCTTGCTCACATTAGCTGTAAGTCATCTCTGATGAGGAGTAATGAAGAGGTCAGTGCCGCCCAGGTGACGTCTGCTTTTAATGGCTTTCAATCTAGACTATCCAAATAAAAGGCTTTTGGGGAATCTGTGCAAGGTGTTCATTAGACGCTCCTCAGACTTTTACTTCTTGAACTTGAAGTGAACATTCAGATATGACAGTTCACAAGCCGCTTTACGCTTGATTCTGACAGAAGCGAGACATCTCTTACCTTTATCTGACAGAACAAATGCGCGGATGAATTTAAAGACACAATTTACAGGGAGGGTTTTACCGTGTGATAAAACCCGCTCTGTCTTTAAATTCAAACCTTTTTATGCACCATCGCTACATTACCAAAACATCACTTCTGCAGCACATTCTCTGCCTTCAACAATAAAAAATGAAAACATTTGCAGACGACAATTAAATCATTTACTTTTAGCAATGTTTGTGTGTTTAAGAATAATCCATAGGTCTCAGACTGTGTTTGTGAGGACTATAAATAAAATATTCTAAATATTAAGCCCATTTATTTGATGAATTTCGGTTTAATTCTCCATATTTTTTGCGTGTATATACATTACCGTTCCAATAGTTTGGGGGTCAGTATGATTTTTTTCAAATAAATGAATGGTTTTCTCAGCAAGGACACAATTTAAAATAAATGCTATTCTATTCATCAAATAATCCTGAAAAATCCACAAAAATATGAACTGTTTTCAACATTGATAATAATTAGAAATGTTTCTTGAGCAGCAAATCATCATATTAGAATGATTTCTGAAGGATCATGTGACACTGAAGACTGGAGTAATGATGCTGAAAAAATATTAAAAATTGAATATATTAAAATTACTGTAACCCCGTGACATCAAACCAGTGTTATTTTAGTATCATTGAGATACTATTATAGTTTTTATTAATATTTTGAATGTTTTTGTTTATTTTCCATTTTCATTTTCATTTTAGTTAATTTTTTTTAGGAATTTTGTTGTGTTTTTTTGTTTGTGTTTTTGTCTATATAGTTTTTATTAATTTTATTTCAGACTTTTATTTTGTTTTGTTTTGTTTTGTTATGTTATGTTTTATTTTATTTTATTTGCTGCAACTTGAAGAATATGAAGTCCTAATATGAGGTCATAAACAAGACTTTTATTTTTTATTTTTATTTTATTTTATTTTATTTTTATTTGCTGCAACTTGAAGAATATGAAGTCCTAATATGGTCATAAACAAGACTTTTATTTTTATTTTATTTTATTTTGCTGCAACTTGAAGAATATGAAGTCCTAATATGGTCATAAACAAGACTTTTATTTTTTATTTTATTTTTATTTGCTGCAACTTGAAGAATATGAAGTCCTAATATGGTCATAAACAAGACTTTTATTTTTTATTTTATTTTATTTGCTGCAACTTGACGAATATGAAGTCCTAATATGGTCATAAACAAGACTTTTATTTATTTATTTATTTATTTATTTTTTTATTTGCTGCAACTTGAAGAATATGAAGTCCTAATATGGTCATAAACAAGACTTTTATTTTATTTTATTTTTATTTGCTGCAACTTGAAGAATATGAAGTCCTAATATGGTCATAAAAAAGACTTTTATTTTATTTTATTTTTATTTGCTGCAACTTGAAGAATATGAAGTCCTAATATGGTCATAAACAAGACTTTTATTTTATTTTAATTTTGAGTACATCAAGTCAAACTAAGTGAAAATGATAAATGACTACTAGCTGAAATAAAATAAGTTTTTTTTTTTAAAATTATATTACTTCATGCAACAAAAATGTTTTTTTTTTTATAATTTTAGTTTGTTCACTATAATAACCCTGCATCAGACTAATTCCTCTAGCCCAGTTGTGTCAATAAATAAATAAATCAAAATAAATAATTATTGTAAAACATTCAAATGAGTTTCCTCTGACCCTGAAAGAGACGGTTGGTGTGAAACAGCTGTCACGTTTTAACCTTGAAGACCCTGCTCTTCTCTGAGGGTTTAATGATGCTCGGTTTGAGTATTCTTGAGTAAATATAAGGCCTGATTTGAATAGATGGGTCATAATAAAGGGCAAACCTACAGCGCATGAGGTCAGTCGGCTAAAACAAGCACTTAGTTTGGGAATAATAATTGACACATTAAATTAATATCTTAAATTATAAAATGACAGTTAAAATCCAGTCCACTTTTTGCAGGAGACGCAAGCAACATCATTTATTATCTGCATGGATTCGAATGGTTTTTAGTGAGACTTGTTTCATTCCGTTTCGCTCCCTATAAACAGCTCTTTTCTGTGTTAAAGAGTGAAATACAACATTGAGATATAGATGTTAATATGAGCGCTTTGAATGCGGAGCCGGCTCGCTTATGAATGATCGTTTTCTATAGATCATTGTGCTGGTCAATTTTCTTCTTCAATTCCCCTGTTTGTCACGGTCGGCCCTCAGTGATCTCGCAGATGAGACAATACATCAGACGCTATCAATATTTCACACACTTTTATTATTTCATTTCTTTTCCACTCTCATTTTTTCTTAATTTGAATTCACTCTCCATATACAGCTTGTAAGGATGTGTGGGGGAGAGAGGGGAGGTTTGAGTTTCCAATTATCATTTTAATCTATTAATTATTTTCGGAGCAGCTATGGTTGAGATGATGCTTTTTGGGATAGAAACATTAATTTTTACCGCTGCTTTTTGAATTGTCAAAGGTCCAAGAGGGGTTTGAAGGTCTCTCTCAGCTGACTAGAAAGGGAATTTTATCTTTTTAATTTGCCTCTTTTAATTCGGCCTGCCAGATTTGGTTTTTCCAGATGAAAGGAGGAGCCTTCGTCGCGCTGCTGAGGACTCGATGTGATACATTCATAATGACCTCCCTCTCTGAAACTAGAGCTGCATTCACACAGATGACACACAACATCAACATGTTATTGTTTTTTTAACTTTCAGGATGTTTGATTAAAATGTATGTGAATGTACAGTATAAGGGAAAGAGTGTGTTTTAGATGCTACAACTTGAAGAATGTGAAGTCCTAATATGAGGTCCTAAACAAGACTTAAAAATACTGTGGAAAATTGAAGTGGACATAAATTCTTTAATTTCTAATAATATTAAATTAATTAAAATGTTATTATTTTATTTTATTTTATTTGGGATAGGTTCCATAAAAATACTGTGGAAAATTGAAGCGGACATAAATTCTTTAATTTCTAATAATTTTATTTTATTTTATTTTATTAAAATTGAAGTGGACATAAACTCTTTAATTTCTAATAATATTAAATTAATTAATATTTTTTTATTTTATTTATTTATTTATTTTATTTTAGAAGGGATAGGTTCTATAAAAATACTGTGGAAAATTGAAGTTGACATAAATTCTTTAATTTCTAATAATATTTAATTAATTAATATATATATATATATATTTATATTTTTTTTATTAAAATTGAAGTGGACATAAATTCTTTAATTTCTAATAATAAATTAATTATTTTATTTTATTTTATTTTTTTTTTATTAAAATTGAAGTGGACATAAACTCTTTATTTCTAATAATATTAAATTAATTAATATTTTTTTATTCTATTCTATTTTATTTTTTTTTTAAATTTTATTTGGGATAGGTTCCATAAAAATAGTGTGGAAAATTGAAGTGGACATAAATTCTTTAAATTCTAATAATATTAAATTACTTAAAATTTTATTTTATTTTATTTATTAAAATTGAAGTGGACATAAACTTTCATTTCTAATATTAAATTAATTAATATTTTATTTTTTATTTTATTATTTTTTATTTGTATTTTAGAAGGACTAGTTTCCATAAAAATACTGTGGAAAATTGAAGTGGACATAAATTCTTTAATTTCTAATAATATTAAATTAATTAATATTTTATTTATTTATTATTATTATTTTTTATTAAAATTGAAGTGGACATAAATTCTTTAAATTCTAATAATATTAAATTAATTAAAATTGTATTTATTTATTTATTTTTTATTAAAATTGAAGTGGACAAACTCTTTCATTTCTAATAATATTAAATTAATTAATATTTTATTTTTTATTTTATTATTTTTTTATTTTTATTTTAGAAGGATTAGTTTCCATTAAAATACTGTGGAAAATTGAAGTGGACATAAATTCTTTCATTTCTAATAATATTAAATTAATTAATATTTTATTTTTTATTTTATTATTTTTTTTATTATAATTGAAGTGGACATAAATTCTTTCATTTCTAATAATATTAAATTAATTAATATTTTATTTTTTATTTTAATATTTTTTATTTTTATTTTAGAAGGACTAGTTTCCATAAAAATACTGTGGAAAATTGAAGTGGACATAAATTCTTTAATTTCTAATAATATTAAATTAATTAATATTTTATTTTTTTATTATTATTTTTTTATTAAAATTGAAGTGGACATAAATTCTTTAATTTCTAATAATATTTAATGAATTAATATTTAGATTATTATATTCTTGTCATATTACCTAATAATTGTTTACAGTCTTTAAAGAAAATCATCAATTATATTTCCATGTTGCTTACACTGCATGTGACATGAACAAACGAATTAATGTCAATTTTCATTTATTGCAGCACTTTTTCATGATTCTGACAGCCCTAACTGCATGCCTACCCTCCTTTGTATATTTATATACTCAGATTTTTCTTTTAATCAGTAAAACAGATGAATTTCTTACAATTCTTCCTTCAGTTTTTTCTTTTCTTTTAATCTGTCCTCTGTCTGTCGCTGGTTTCTCTCTCTCTCTCTCTGGACATGATTTGCTCTCTTTAAACACCAAAATACCAGAAACACTCTCAGACAAGGCGGATTTATCTGTGGCTTTTCTGTTTCGTTATTTTTCCTGATTTCTTTTTTTCGTCTCTTTCTCCCTCCCTCCCTCCACATCTGTTTAAGTTATCTCTTTGCAGTCTGGTGTTACCCTAGAAACCAAAGCAAACACTGAACCACCGCAGCCTCGCTAACACAATACCTCCCTGTCTTTCCTCTCTCTCTCTCTCTCTCCCATCCTTCCCTTCCCAGCAAACCTACCCTCCTCTTCTGGGGGTGAAATCAAATTGCATTTTTTTAGCGAAATAAAAAAAGAATTATGAGTTTTACAGTATTTTGGCGTGGAGACGTGATTTGGGTGGGTGTGTGAGAATCTGTACGTCTGGGACAGCAAAGGCCCCAGTTTAAAATGAGCTCAACCCTCTGGTGGGTCCAGTGCTAACCCTTTTCTATTCCTTTTATTATTTTCTTCTCCACCTTTTCTCATGTTCTTGGCACCCTGGTAGTGTGTGTTTGTGTGTGTAGCAGGGGGAAGCCCAGATCCACATCAACGTCTTTAGTTACCACAGTGATTCAGACTGTATATCACCTCCCAGATATATATCTGTGCTTGGATACGCAGGATGGGGCTCGTGCTTAATCTAAAAACAAAATCAGCCCCCTTGGGTTGAGCTGAATCCATCATGACTGTCAATGCAGTGGTGTTGGACTGAAACCTCTAAACTCCATGATCCGCTATCCCAGAGTGCTCTGCTGGACTTCATTGACTCTCCCCAATGATCTGGACACATCATTGGAATCTGTGTGGCCTTAAGCCTCCCTTTAATTGGCCAGGAATGAGAGCGGGCGCCTCTGATCATTTCCTCGACATAAATCCAAGCAGTCGTCACTCTGGTTGAGTCCAGGAACACAAGAGCACAGTTGCTCTTGTAGAATAAGAGGGTGTCTGTGAGCCAACAGTGCTTTTGTGTTTATCCTAACCAGACATGATGCCATAAAACATGAAGTGATAATAGCTATCTCTTTCATTTATGCCTGTGTTGTTTTCCTAACCAGCCTATTACCATAAAAGTATATATTTTGCTTTATCGGACAGAAACCTTGTATCTCCATATTTAGTCGTTTTTATTTTTTAAAAAAAATCATTACTATTGGTCATCCTTTATGTCTGTCTGTGGGTTTTGCAAGTATTCAACCAATGAAAAGTATTAAAAAGAGCTCATGACTAAACCTTGTAACTCCATTGGCTCTTTAAACTGTCAGTCAAACCGCCCACCTCTATCATGAATGGAGTGTAACATCTCTGCTTGTTTGCAATGCAATCGTGAATAAAGAACCGGTTGACTGAATACGTTCAGTGTTTTCTTTACTCAAGAAACACTTTAGATGTATAAATGCTGATGTTTTATGTATTTGAGGAGCGGAGGAGAGTGTCTTAGTCTAGCTTTTGTCATCGAGTCACAGCCAATACTGTCTTAGGACTCGATCACACAGAACGCGTCTTTGTGTCTAAAAACGTGAGACCCAGCGCTCAGCAATGGTTTTAAAGAAAGTGTCGCGCAGAACGCGAGGATCTTGAGACGCGCTTTTGCGACATGATGCAATAACGAACAAATAAAACAGTTGCCATGCTACTGTAAACGGAAACTCGCAACGCTTGCCCCGCCTCCGAGTTATTCTGATTGGTCCACTGTTTTGGAACTGACATTGATGAGCAGCGCTGCGTTTAAAAGTTGAAATTCTTTTAACTTGACACGGCGTCTTAAAAACGTGGCGCTCATGTGCGAGCGTAAAGGTCATACACATCCGTCTAGCGCGGGTTTACATAGAAAAACAATGGAAAAGTAGCGCATTGGAATAGAAAAATGGTTCTTTAAACAGGCTGTGTGAAGCACTTCATCTTTCATAACGTGATTTTTGCCAAATGACAGAAAAAATTGAGCGTCCACATATAGCTACAATAAACTTTATAATCTGAAAGTTGATGAAAATGTAATGCGATTCACTTACTCCCTCAGATGTGGCCGTTCTAATGATGGAAAAAACACGTATGTCCGACATTTCGCTGGTCAAAAACCTTGTAACTTCCAGAAAATTTCCAGAAAATAGCGATTTTGGAGAGATGAGGTTTCCGCCCAACAGTAATGATGTATATGTTATATTCAAAGTATTTTATTTATTTATTTAAAATTTTAATTTAATTTAATTGAGGGCTGGGTTTCATAAAAATACAGTGGACAAAAATATAGTGAATTGAAGCGGACTTAAATACTTTATATAATTTAATATTTATTAGAATATAATATTCACCTAATATTACAGTCTAAAAATGCTGGGTTAAAAACAACCCAAGTTGGGTTGAAAATGGACAAACCCAGTGGTTGGGTTAAATGTTTGACCAACCTGCTGGGTAGTTTTATTTAACTCAACTATTGTTTAAAAATGACTGTATTTCTTGCTTAAAATGAACCCAAAATATGTTGGAAATGAACATTTATTAAATTGCTTATTAATAAATATTCACCTTTTGATTATTATTGTTGCCTCTAGTAATTATGTGTCTGATTTTTAATTTCCAACCTATTTTGGGTTCATTTTAAGCCAGACATATAGTCATTTTTAATCAATAGTTGAGTTAAATAAAACTACCCAGCAGGTTGGGCAAACAAGAACCGAATCATTCTAAATCACAAACAAATCATTTAGACTTGTTTTGTGAACTGAATCAACTGATTCATTGAAAAGATCTGACTCAAAACAACTATTTGTTCCTGAATCAGACGTGCTAACTAGGGTGTATGTCAAGATTAAATAATTATTCATTAAATAGCTGCTTAAATGTGTTTTTTTCCTCACACAAATCTATTGTGTAACTTCAGAAATCATTCATTTTTATTATATTGAAAAGAGTAACCAGTATATTATTTAAAAATACATTTGTTCCCTAAAAGAAAGTAAGTCAACATGAGGGTGAGTAAATATGAATTTCTTTTTTGGGTGCCTTAATATATTTTTTCTTTTAGTGCAGATGGACAAATATTGTGAGTCTCATCTTGTCTTGTTTGGATAAATCGTCTGATTCAGTGCGGACAGACAGATGACTCTTCACGTCACATCTGGATTTACTGTGCGACTCTGTCTCTCTGAAATCTGTTGCTTTGTTGTAATCGTTTCCCAAAGCACAAGTTCTCATGGTTGACCAGCAGCTCTCGTTGTCTGTGACACGTTACCGTCACGTGTTCAGAGAAGTGCTTTAGACTGTTCGTTGTGTGTTTTGGCCGGCGTGTGTGTTGTGTTATGCTGTCTCGATGACTCCAGATGACCCAAACCTTCCGTCAATAGTGCTCTGAAATAGGACGGTGTGATTTTAATGAGTCACCTTTCTCCTGCGGTTCAGCTTTTACTGAGACACCACGTTCCCCTGTGTGACGCCACATCACTAACAGGCTCCACTTTCCGTCATGAAAGGTGTTTTCCTTCCCAATCAAATAGAAGATAAACAACTTCCAACTGTTTTTTAAGGGATGCTAATATTCAGTGAGTCATTTGAGACCGCAGTCGCCGGCGGTTTATTCATGAAGCCCGTTTTAGATCAGCAGAGTTTTGTTTTGATTTGTTTGTGTTTGTTTCAGACACAGTGAGAAACAGAAATGGTGAAATGTTATTAAATATGCTAATGGAGGCCAGGAGATGCAGATAGGGCTGTACGTGCGTCTGTATTACTGAGCTCTCGCTGGGTTTGTGGGTAAATTAGGGACTACATTAGATAAATCATGTTGGAGACATCCTTGAAAGTAAAAATTATGAATAAATAAAGTATTTTGGGTTGGTTAGTTTGTTATAATCAAGGTTATTATAGTTAACTAAAACTATTAAAAGCATTTCTGTTTATTTAAAATAAAGCTGAAATAAAATATAAATATTAGTTGAAAATAATAGAAAATTAGAAATGTTGCCTTGGCAATAAACTGAAGCACTAAAATTATTAACTGGAAATAAATAAAAACTAAAACTGAAATAAAAAGAAATTAAATATTTAAAAAACAAACACATAATGAAATGATTAAAATTAACATGAAAACTAAAAATATTAAATTTAAAGTGAATTCAAAATATTAATTATTATATTAATAATCACAATAAGTCACAAAAACAGCAATTTTATTATTGCTGTAATAAATAAAAATACAATCATTGTTAATGGTGTATATATTTATTAATTGATTACATATTTACCTTTTTTCTACACTAAAAAAATGCTGGGTTAAAAACAACCCAAGTTGGGTTGAAAATGGACAAACCCAGCAATTGGGTTGTTTTGACCCTGTGGTTGGGTTAAATGTTTGCCCAACCTGCTGGGTAGTTTTAATTAACTCAACTATTGATTAAAAATGACAATTTAATAAATGTTTATTATTTAATTGTTATTTATTAAACTTATATAATAATAAATGTTAATTTCCAACATATTTTGGGTTCATTTAAAGCAAGAAATACAGTAATTTTTAAACAATAGTTGAGTTAAATAAAACTACCCAGCAGGTTGGGCAAACATTCAACTCAACCACTGGGTTTGTCCATTTTTAACCCAGGATTTTTCAGAGTGTACAAAAAAAATGTATGAGATCAATTAATAATTGGTGAAATAAAAATATTTTTTGTAATACAAATAATTCAAAATACAATTCTATGGCCTGAAAGAAGTCATTCTGCACAGAAGTTTTGGCGTGTGTGTAAGTGAACGTATATCTTTGTTGTGCACTCTAAAAAATGCTGGGTTGTTTCAACCCATGTTTGGGTCAAATATGGACAAACCCAACTGTTGCTTAAAAATGTTCTTAAATAAAAAACAACCCAACATTTTTAGAGTGTCTTTGGTTATGAATGCATACAGCAGGAGTGTGTCGTATGTGGGTATATACAGTAAACGTGTGTGTGTGTGTGTGTGTGTGTGTGTGTGTGTGTGTGTGTGTGTGATTCAGGGGAAGATCCATAGAGCTCATTGGACTCTGAATAATGAGGTGCATGGTAAAAGATGGAGGTCATACAGGGATGCTTGCCCTCATTCATCAGAGCTGGCGCGCCTCCACAGAAAGACTCTAAGAAACATTAAAAACTGCTTCCAGGGCCACACACACACACACACACACACTTTCTCTTTTCTTTCTTTCTCCACAAGCTTGCTTTGTTGCCAAACTTGCAGAGCCAGCAAACTATATAAGTTGCCCTGTAGGGGCAGTTAAAGGAAAAAAATCTGTGTATGTGATTTTTATTTATTTTTTTGCTGTTCAAAGTCCAGTTAAGATGTGGTTTACAGTATTGTACGTTCTTCTCTCTGAATATACAGTGAGCAGATTCTCTGAAGTTGTCATCTTTTTTGTTCACTGCCATTTTTTGCGGTCATCATCAGCGCTAATCTGAATTCGTGTTCCTTCTTGACGCACAGACCTCTGGGTCTTGTTCTGTGTTTTGTAGTGAAGGTGTGTCTACGGTTTGCCGCCACATTTCTGAACATCGTATATCAACTGTAAATCAACATTTTGCTAAGGAGCAGAGACTTGCTTTTGTAAAACATTTTATTTTAGTATTCAGAAGGTTTGCTTTCTGTCACATTACCTGTTAACAGACCCATTTTGGCATTCATTTGTAGAATAGATCTGTGTATACTAAAGCAATAAACCACAAAGGGCATAATAATATATTGGTCAATATCAGTGGTGGACGGTAATGAAGTTTTACTTTGTTACTGTACTTTTTTCAAGAGTATTTATCCAAGTATTTTTAATTTAGGAAACTTTTACTTCGCTTCATTCCAAAGCATATCGTACTTTTCACTCCACTACAGTTCATTTCGTTCCACATTGTGTTGAACTGAAGAAATCGTCACCTGAACTCGATTCAACAGCTCACTGATTCACATGATCCGGTCAGAACGATTCTCCAGTGAACGATTCACTGAATTCACAAGTCTGACTCGAAATGAACCAAGAACGGGAGATTCTCTGATACTGAGTGCGCGCGCAACTGATGGCGTGAAAAGTAAGTTACTAATGCCGAATTTTAGGATTTATTATTGTAAATGAAAACACATTTCGTTCACGATTGTTCGTGTAAATCTGCTGTAAAAGAGCGAGCTGTTTAAACACTGCATGAAATGCTTGGATGTGTTCATGTCCATATTTGTGTATTAATAGGTGCAAATGAATGCCCATGCATCTTTCCCGCTTCAAATGATATAAAAGTACATTAGTACTTTTACACAAGTCACATAAAAAAGGAGTACTTAAAGGGATAGTTCACCCAAAAATGAATATTATCCCAAGCTTTGCTTCGATTGTGTTTGTCTGAAAGAAGATAGTCATATACAGCTAGGATGGCTTGAGGATGAGTAAATCATGGGATAATTTTTGGGTGAACTGTCCCTTTAATACTTTTACTGGAGTAATATTTTATATCTGTACTTTTACTCAAGTAATTGATTTGTGTACTTCGTCCACCACTGGTCAATATTATGAATGTTTTTCATTTATTAGTATTGGTCAGTATTGGATATTTAATACATTCTCATTTTCCCTCTTTTTACATTTACATGTTTTATTTTTGCTGTTATCTACTGCTCTATAAAGTCAATCATTAACATTAATAATCTAATAACACTGGTACATGTAATCTTTAGCAAATCTCAAAATGAATATCCATTTTCAAACTGTACATTACAATGTTGTGATGCTTAAATTCAATTGTATGGCATTTTTCTTATTTTCTTGTTTTAGTTTTACTTTATTTACTCAAAATAGTATAGAATTTTATAAGCCATTTGTTAGTTATTGGCCATAACATGAAAGTATTTTTTAGCTTATTATAAAGGACATTCTTAAGCAAGATTTGAAGCTGCAGAAATATGATAAAAGACACCAATGTCTGATTTTATATATATATATATATATATATATATATATATATAATTTAAAAGAAGTCTCGTGCTCAACAAGGCTGCATTTATTTGATCAGAAATAGTAAAAACTGTAATATTGCGAAATAACTAAATGTTTTCTTTTTGAATATATTTTAAAATATCAATTTTTCCTCTGAATTTTCAGCATCATTACTCCAGTCTATAAAAGTATTAATTTCTTTAAAAAAAACAAAAAAACAACACATACTGAGCCCAAACTTCTGAATGATAGCGTACATCCAGAAATGTACATACAGAAACAGATATGGCAAGAAATAAAGTTCATTAGCTGTTCAGGGCTTGTTGACCAGGTCAGATTTGTTGCTGTCCAAGATCTACTCGCTCATCCACTAGCTTGGACTGGATATTGACCAACTTGGACAAGTTGCAAAGGACTAAGCTGGTTTTATCTGGATTTTTCCAGCAGCTAATGAGAGATTTCTTTGTAGTGTTGTTTCACATGGACCTTACTAGATGACTTGGTGTTAACATCAATCTCTGTGTGGATGTGCACCAGGGTATACATGTTCATGCATGATAGAGAGCTGCTCCTGGTTTGTCCGCACCCGCGGGATCTCACTTCCCCACATAAGTCCAGTGTTTTTCTACAAGATTAATGGAACATGCTGGCGAGGCTAATTTGTTGTTAATGGGGTTTACCAAGAACAGATAAACCACTTTTGAAGACATTTTCCTCATCCCTGGTCCAATGGGCTGAGTCCTGATATAAAATATGGATATCATTCTACAGTTACAGTGGGACCTGTTTTACATATCACATGATACATGCAAATGTTTTTGATGTATGCGGAATAGGATGAATTATTAATGAGGAATCCATGCTATCAGCTTTTTTTAATTCTGTGTTGATGGTTAAGATGTGCTTTGATCATTTGACGTTCCCATAAGATTTTCATCTTTTTGGTGTTGGCAAGATACTGGCACAGTTTTACATTTCTGATCATTTCTTAGTGAATTTGAGCATGCTGACTTTTCAATACCAGTGTGCTATGAGCGAAAACCTGTTATTCTCTAGCAATGAATAAACAATATTATTACCATAGAAATTAAAAATGATAATTTGCAGCAAATTATTCATTTTCCTAATCAGTATTTGTGTCTTGTTTTCAGGTAAAATGTTATTCAAAACAAAATAAAGACTTTTATCTGCCTCATTTTCCAAACCAAATTTAGTGTGTTTTGTGCTTAAAACAAGAACAAAAAAACAAGAAATATATATATATATATATATATATATATATATATATATGTATATGTGTGTAAAAGGAAATAAAGTATATAAAAAAGAATATATATATTATTTTATAGTTATTTTTTATCAGGTGTATTTTTAATCAAATAAATGCAACCATAAAAATTATATTCTAAAACATAAAAAAAAACATTAAAAATTTTAATGTAAACTTTAATTTTTGGTATTTTTATTTAAAGAAATTAAATAATTAAATGATTAAAAGGGATTTAAGGGAATAAAGAAGAAATAAGAACAGTAAAAGAAGTTCTAGGTCTAATTATAGCCTATAGTTGTGAAGTAGTCCATTTAAACTCTTCGCAAATAATATTTTATTTAAAAATATGCACACGTTCACTCTTGTTTGTATGTCTAATATGTCAGAAATGTAAAAAAAAACCATCTTGTCTCGTCACATTCAGTTAAATGATAGCATATTTTCAATTCAAAATGGAGAAATTCCATAAAAAAAGTTGAGTAGTTTGCATCAGTGTGTTATTGTGGGTCGTTAAACATATTCATCCTAAAACAGTTGTCAAAAATGTAATGTTTAGCCCCACCTTCTTTGATCTGATTGGCCGTCATTTTGACATTGACGAGCGCTGAGGCAGACCAGCCTAAAATGTAACTTTTTAAACTGTCTGTCATCCTAACACCTGTAAGAGTCCTGTAAGAGGTGTTCACTAAATAACAAGCAGTCAGAAACACCTTGATGATTTCCATTCTTCACCTTGTTGTTCCTCTGCAGTTCTCATCTAGAGAAGAGCCTGCAGATGCTGATGGACCGCGTGGACGACATGAGTCAGGACATCGTCAAGTACAACAACCACTGCCGCAGTCTCAGCAAGCAGCAGCAACAGAAACATCAGGTGATCCATCAAACGCCGTCACCTGTCTTTTCATGTAGAGATGTTCACTGTTTGTCATGATACCTCAAATCATGCTGCTTGGTGAGAAAAGTGTGCTAGTACTTTAATGTAGTGTTGTTTTAATTTTATATTTTTAGTTTTATATATATACATTATGTTTATTTTTAGTTAATGATAATAACCCTGCTTTCAAGTGATGGGATTTTCACTGTCAGACTGAAGAAACGGGATAAAAAGAGGAACAGAGACATGGGAGCGGGCTGTGACGAGTGTGACGCTGATACACCGCTCACTTTTAAATGCTTTGATGTTCTGGTTGGATGAGAACCATCATAAGCATGTAAACGCTAGTTACCGTTAATGGTAGCTTTGCTATCCTGATGTCTGCTGGTGGGAAAACAGGTTGTCACCACAAAGATCACAATAAGGGGCTTACGCTGAATGAGGCTTGATGTTTCACTCTTGATGTTATTCTCTGGAAGATATAATTATATCACAGTCGTAATTGATGAAACTGTGCAACTCGAAACCCAGGAATTATCTGAGGCTATAATCAAAGCTTTGTTTGAGAAACACAGGGCTGCACTTTGGAGGATTGTTGGCAGTTTTAGCAATTAAAGATTTTACTCTTAAATCAGTGCTTATTTGTTAATACACAGTACAGACAATATAAAGGGTGTTTCTCATGAAAAATGTCAAGAAGTATTTGGATCATATTTCACCCCTAAAGACAAAGAAAATTAGAAATCTAGGAATACTTGCATTGTGACATTAAACGCATTTTCCCCCATTTACACCGATGAATGAATACAAATGAATAAACACATACACAAAAATTAATTTTATACAAATTTAATAAATATAAAATTAAATATTTCAAATATTAAATAATAATGAAAAATATTTTGCTGAAGTAACATTTCTTATTCATTTTTGTGAAAACTGATTTTTTTTTCAGTATTATTTGATGAATAGAAAGTTCAAAAGAACAGCATTTATTTGAAATAGAAATATTTTGTAACATTATAAATGTCTTTACTGTCATTTTTGATCAATTTAATGCATCCTTGCTGAATAGAAGTATTAATTTATTCAAATAAAAAAATTTAAAATCTGACAGACCCAAAGTTGTAAATTTGTAAAGTATATAAAGGGGTCATGAACTGCATTGATTTATTGTTTTATAATGTTTCCTGGGGTGCACTTATAATGTTAGTATGCTTTTTACATCAAAAATGGTCATAATTTAGAAATAAAAGGCATTTTTCCTACCCTGATTTTATTTGAACGCTCTGTTTTGAGGGGCGTGTCTGCTGTGAGACTTCAGTGTAAACGCCCACTGCTGTGATTGGCTGACATCTTTCCATTTTATTATAGCTGA
The DNA here is from genome assembly GCA_039654765.1 of Mylopharyngodon piceus. Classification (NCBI taxonomy): domain Eukaryota; kingdom Metazoa; phylum Chordata; class Actinopteri; order Cypriniformes; family Xenocyprididae; genus Mylopharyngodon; species Mylopharyngodon piceus. Next base: position 15,756,985 of record CM077448.1, on the reverse strand, counting down.
GTATTACTCTCTCGAAAACTTTTAGCTCTCAAGGTTAACTAATCGTGAAAACTGTTGATTGTAGCATTACACTTAAATCTATGGCATTATATTTAGATCGTGGCATGAAAGGTTGCAGTGATGAACATTGTAGCCGATCACAGACATGTTGTTGAGCGCATGAAAGCAGTGATCTTGTCATTGTAACTCAATTTCTGCACGCTAACAAGTGCTTTCATCATAACTAACAGTGCAAACACGATGTAACTAAGAGATTCGTTAAATAAAACGGGAGTTTTGGCGAGAGTCCAGAACTCAATCATTGATAAACTCGCACTGTTTGATTGACAGCTCCAGCGATTGTAAAGGGAGCGTTCTTGGATTGTTTTCTATATATAATTTAATCACCATTTAAATAACAAATTATTTTCATCCTACTAAGAGAAACAACGGGAAGTTGAGCATTTAGTCACTGGTTTGATTTACTGACACATAGACAAAGAACATCTGACTGTACATGAATCATTAATATCAGATCAGGCATTAGGATTAACACAGTTACTGACATGTTGTTGCATTACTGTCGACTCCATATCGTAAAAGTCTGTTTGCACCGAAATGCAATTGATTTACCAAAGAATCCACAGTGAAATGTACTGAATACAAATAAATAAAGCTCAACTGAGACATTCACATTGCTGAAAATAAATAACCATATTCCTAGCATTAGGATCCTTTGAAAGGTAATGTAATTTTAGTCCTGTATCGCTCTTCTCTTCTCCTCATCTCACTAACACGCCAGTGGGCGGGGCTAACGCTGCAATGATGAAGTAGGCGTTGATTTCTTCTGTGGAGGCGGGGTTTCAGGCACATTCCAGGATCAGTCGTTCGTTGGTGTCAATAAAAGCTTTTATTGGACTAACGAGGAAGTTTTCAGTTCTGAAACTTACAGGATATTGTAGTACGATGACCTCTGATATATCAAAAGCTCAAGGAAAAGTTGTTTTCTCAATTCATGACCCCTTTAAGCTGATTTTAATTAACAAAATAAACTAACAAAACCTCTTAATGGTCCTAAAAATAGTTTCTATACAGTATTCTCTACGCAAAGTGATATGATTTCTTATTTATTTAAATATAATATTTAGTTTTAGTCTGAAGCATGAGGTTCACCCAAGTTTAGGCTTGTCAAGGCTGCAAATTTTCCTATTTAAGCGAGAGTGTGTGGGATTTTTGTGCCAAGGCAATCACTAGCATCGTTCAGAATCGGCCCGACTGACTCTATAAAGTCAGTGAAGTTAGAAGAGATTTATTGGGTGGCTGTGTATCAAGGTCTGAATGAGACAGTAATGGCCTCGCTCGGCGCTGGACTCTGAACTTCCTGATTGATTGAAGTACATGCGACCTCCCAAATTCCTCCGATACCGTAATGACACAGCGATTCTCTCTTTATTTACTAATTTCTTTGATCAAATCTAGTCATCTTCACCTGCTTTTAAATACACCATCAGTGCCTCCTCTTCCGGCCTGTCATGGCCATCTTTTAGAAGCTTTAATTCAGAGGTTAAAGTTCAGAATAACCGTTTGCTCTTCATCCCTGTGCTGCAGTACGTTCAGAGACGTCAGCAGGAGAACGCGCAGAGACAGAGCCGAGGGGAGCCTCCGCTTCCTGAGGAAGACCTGAGCAAGATGTTCAAGCCTCCTCAGCCGCCTCCACGCATGGACACCCTGCTCATCGCCAGTATGTGATCCTTCCTGCAGTCACTTTCATTCATATTCATATTTTAAATAAAATATCTAATAAATAATAATTAATATCTTTTAAATATTTTTATGTGAAATATAATTTCAGTTAAAATAGTGAAAAATAAAATAACCTGGGAAAAATAAAAATACAATATTGTATTCAATTAAAAAAAAAAAAAATATATATATATATATATATATATTTATTATATATTGTGTATAGTGTGATTTTTAGTTTTTTTTTTTTTTTTTTTTTTTTTAAATATTGCTTAGTTTTAAAATATTTAGGTTTAATTTATTTTTATTTCCATTTTAGTTTTAGGTAATTTTAGTTTTTATTTAATTCCAATTAAAAATTTTAGTGCTTCAATTAAAATTTTTTTCAGTTTATTGCCAACATTTCAAATTTTAAGGTCTTTTTCATCTAATATTTATATTTTATTTAATTTCAGCTTTATTACAATTAACAGAAAAGTTTTCTTATTAGTTTTAGTTAATGAGATATATATATATAAAATATTTCTTGGACTATTATTTCATATTTCATAAGAACCTGGGGAAAATAAAAATACAATATTGTAATAGATTAAAAAAAATATTTGTTAAAAAATCTATCTATATATGGTGTCTGTATAATGTTATTTTAGTTTTTAATTTTAGTTTTATTATAGTTGTATTAATATTTTGAATTAGCTTTTATTTTTATATTTTAGTTTTAATGTTAATTTTAATTAATTTTTTAGTAAATTCATTATGTGCTTTTTGTCTTTTTATTAGTTTTTTTTAAATATTGCTTTGGTTTAAAATATTTACGTTTTATTTCCATTTTAGTTTTAGGTCATTTTAGTTTTTATTTAATTCCAATTAAAAATTTTAGTGCTTCAATTTGAACTTTTTTTCAGTTTATTGCCAAGGCAACATTTCTAAATTTTCGTTATTTAGAATTATTATTTACAATTATAAATTTTCGTTTAGTTTAAGTTTTTCAACTAATATTTATATTTTATTTAATTTCAGCTTCATTACAATTAACACATCAGTTGTCATGCTATATCTGCCAAACATGTCATAGTAAGATGATATCTATGACATTATTGGCAGATATAGCATGACAACTGATATTTATATACATTTTATGTAAGTAGTCTGCACTTTTTGGCCATATAAATATTAGCAGCTGCACTAAATTGCATATTTTTGCTCAGTTTGGGCCTCTGAATATAATCAGTGTTTTATTTCTCCTCGAGTTTGAGCTCCATATTCTCACTATATCATATGAGCCATAAAAGCTTGATGTATTAAATATGACGCTCAACAAAAATCACACATGCAAACTTTTTTTTAGATTTTGTCTAAAGGTTCAATAACCTGTTCCATTTTTTTTTTATGATAATTTTCTTACTATTATGTCATATGTCAGGCTTCACAGGGTTAAGTAGAAGTATATAATGTTTACACCTTCACACCAGCGTTCAGTGGATGATTAGTGTCTGCTCAGTAATGGAAGCCAAATCTCCGCTCTTGAGCGATGCGAGACATCCCAACACAGTGTTAACCATCTCCTCCTCATTTCATCTCATTTGGATCTGAAAAGATTTGGACTTGTCCGTTTTTTCTCTCCTGTGGAGCTGAGATGGAAGGGAAGGAGGGAGGACGTGTAATTTATGAGGAACATTACAGAGGCCTTGCCAGAGATTGATTTAAAGCAATTGTTTCTAACTTGTTATGGTGGTAGTATATTATAGATCAGCTGCTGTCTGAGAGAAAATAGCTGGAGGAGGGTGATGTGTCTGTCATGTCCTCTTGTATCCTGAACTGCTGGACTTTATGTAGACGTTATGTAACTATAGAGCCCTGCTGTTTACCCAGAAACACGCTGCGTCCCATTCTGAATGTTCAGCCTTTCAAAAGGACTATATGGGAAGTCTTTGCAATAAAACAAAAATTTGATTTTTCTAATAAGTAGCTGACAGTAGCTGTTTTCATCCACCTATTTTAATGTGAATTTTGGGATATTGCATAAAAAACGCTGGATTGAAATGCCAAAATTAGCATAAATTCTAAAAATGCGCTCAATTTAGTTTGAAAACTTTTTATATTCAATAAGAAGACACACATAAACTAAAATGGAAACACATTTACTGAATAAATCCCTCAATGTGCAACAAAAACCTCATGCGACTTTGCCTCAACGGAGAATGTGATTGGACTAACCAGTGGACCAATGGCATTGCAGCATCTCAAATGTTAGTTTGGTGGTTCTGAAACGCCTGATTGCAATTTTTTATTACAGATATTTTGCACCAATTTCCCAGGAAGTGATGATTTTATTCTCTTGAACACATGGGATGGAAATGCCGCTTTATTCGCAAATGTTTTATGCGATATTCCAATTTTGTGCACAAATTAAATTCACATCTTTGTGTGCTTCAAAATCCAATCACATACACCAATTTAAATAAGGGCATTTCAAAAGTGATGCATGTCATTTTATTTTCATTTATTTATTGTCTGTATTATTATCTGTATAATAATATGTTCACTAATAATATTAAATAATAATATGGATAGTATTAAATATTAAATAAATAATATTATTATTAAATAATTAAATAGTAATATTATTAAATATGTGATAAATATTGAATATATAATATTTAAATGTAATAATGTATAATAAATGTGTAATAATTATTAAATATAATGTAATATTTAAATGAAAGAAATTTATTTGAATTCATTTATTATTGTATAGTATTTGCAGATGTATTATCTGTATATGTACAGTAATAATATTGTTAAATATGATCATTTTAAATATATTTAAATTAAATATAGCAAATTTATATGTAATAAAAATTATATACCAATACATTTATTTATATATATATATATATTTTTTTTAATTTATTTATTAAGTATATAATACTTCAAATTATGTAATTTAACTTGAAAACAATATTTAATTTTATGTATTTTAATTAGTTATCATTGTATTATATGTATATGTACACTTTATATATATATATATACACACACACACACACACACACACTCACACATTTATCTATTAAGTATATAATACTTAAAATTATGTAATTTTGCTTAAATATTTAATTTTATTTATTTTAATTATCATTGGATTATATGTATATGTACACTAATAATAATAATAATATGATAATAAATATGTGATTATAAATATATATAAATATGTATTTTTTTATAAATATGATAAATATTAAATACAGTATTCAAATAAATTCTATAATATATAAAAATAATAAAACCATATCCCAGCTTAATAGGAGCCAGCTGTAACATTTACCATCAAGATATGGCATCAAGTCAGAGTATTTGTGGAGTAATGTCTTGGTCTGTGGCTGGATGAAAGGCTCGTAGGTGTGAGGAGGGAGCAGCTCATCTCTCACGGTCTCTTAAGGTCTTTTAAACTCTAAACTCCTCAGTGGCGTGAGCAGCAGCGCTGCCGAGCGGAAAGCCAATCACCTGAGAGCTCCACGGCAGCCGTCAGTACATGATGGAGAACATTAACTGCAGTTTCTCTGTACCTTCTTCAGCTCCCTCAAGATTTATTTCTCCTCTCTTCATCTCACTTTGTGATTTCTCACTCTTCTCACAGTGTTTATTTGCCTTGTTTTTTTTTAATCTTTCTAAATGTGAATTTTTTCCCCATCTACTCTTTAGGTCAAATCAACACGTACTGCCAAACCATCAAGGAGTTCACATCTCAGAACCTGGGAAAGCTTTTCATGGCTGAAGCTCTTCAAGGACCAAGCAGTTAGACCAAGGCTGGTCATGTGATTGGCCAAGAGTCATTTTCTCTGGCTCATTTTAATACATTCAATTGATTGGATGTTTTTATTTCCACATTACCAGCCCAAAACCCAAGTATAAGCTTAATAGGTGTTTCAGTTCCCATCAGACAGGTAATTTTATTTAAGCATGTACAGTATAAAAGCATGTTATGTGTGTCAGCAAGAAACCAAATTGTGAACCCATGTATCTGTCAATAATGTTTGGAAAGGGAAATTTGGTAATAAATTGGATCATGTCCACTTTGTGGTTTGAAGTTCTCATTGAAGAGAGAGACGTGCCTCTAGTATGACAGCACTGAAGGACGAACAGATATTATTTTTGAAGCCCTATAGCTATTTTCCACTTGCCTTTTTGATAGAGTCCTTATGATATAGTCTTCATGCATTTCTTTCCAGCTGCACTCTCTTATTTTTACCTTTACTGCTCATATGTTTATGTACCCCATGCAGAAAAATTTTGCCTTTAAAATGTATGTATAAATATCTTATAAATAAATGTTCACATCTTTTTTTAAAATATTATATCAAAATATAACAATATATATATATATATATATATATGATACTTGTTATAAAATTTCGATTCCTCTTATCAATTCCTATGTGTGCATATTAATACAACTGTAAACCATCCCACACACACATCCAAAATGTGCGCACAGAAAGCCACCTCTCATACTGAATAGTTCTCTTCTGTGTCTTTTTGCACTTGAACGGACAAATACACAAAAATATGTCAAAAAATCCCCATAAACACAGTCAGTTATGTCTTAAAGGGTTAGTTCACCCAAAATCTGTCATTACTTACTCACCCTCATGTCGTTCCACACCCGTAAGACCTTCGTTCATCTTCAGAACACAAATTAAGATATTTTTGATGAAATCCGAGAGGTTTATGTCTCATCCATAGACAGCAATATAATCAACACTTTCAAACTTTTAGTGCACAAAAACAAAACAAAAATAACGACTTTAATTAACAATATCTTCCCTTACGCAGGTGACGCAGTAAGCACAGTGAAGGCTTCAGTGTTTACGTCCGAATGCTGGCTCAGTATTGGCCAGAGCTGATCATGTGATCAGCACGACGCATGCGTGTGATGCTGACGCAGGAGCCGGCCAATAATGAGTCTGCGTTCTGACGTAGAACCTGGAAGCGCTGGACGTAAACAACGTATGAGAATGACACAGAAGAGAAGATATTGTTGAATAAAGTTGTTATTTTTGTTTTGTTTTTGCACACAAAAAGTATTCTCGTCTCTTCATAACATTAAGGTTGAACCACTGCAGTCACATGACTGTTTTAACAATGTCTTTAGTACCTTTCTGGACCTTGAAAGTGTTGATTATATTGCTGTCTATGGACGAGTCATATACCTCTCAGATTTCATCAACAATATCTTAATTTGTGTTCTGAAGATGAACGAAGGTCTTACGGGTGTGGAACGACATGAGGGTGAGTAATTAATGATACTAAATACTTTTTTCTTAGTTTTATCTTTATTATTATTATTATTTTTACTTTATTGTTTTTATGTTTACTTTCTTTTAATCTTTATTTTAACATCTTTTCTGAAAGGGGTATGTAAACATGAGCACAACAGTATTTTACACCTTTTCTGCTTCATTTTCAGGGTCCTTAAAAACTCTTCACAGAAAAGGCTTAAGTTGGTCCCAGGCTAAAATGCATGTTTGAGCTGTTTTAACTGAAAGCAACATCTCTTATATATCTTAATATATCTTAAAATATGTCAGTGGCAATGTTTTGTCTCAAGATGTACACCAGTAATGTTTTTTTTTTCTAAGGCATGTTTATAAAAGCTACTTGAACTAAGTCCTAATCCTGGCTTAATCTAAACCCTGTCTGTGAAAGCAGGCCAAAAATTCAGTTTTATCAAATTTAAGGCCATAAAAAGTTTACAGTAAATGCTATAAGAAGTCTTAATTATAATTTCAAGAGCTCTTAAATTTTGGGATGGAAAACAGGGATTGCAATATGGATTAATGTGATAATTAAACTTAATAAGGCGATGATTAAATGAAATAAATGTGAGCGATGCATGTTTCAAAGTCAAAACACAGCACTTGTGGGGGACATTTTTTCTCAAAAAAAAAAAAAAAGGTTTAAAAAGGCTAAAATGTGAGGTTTATAAATTTTTTTTTGTTTTTTTGTTTTGGTCAAAACCTGTATTTGAACTGTATATTTGTTTAAATCATGTTTTTTTTGTTTTTGTTTTTGTTTTTTTTTTACAGTCATTTACGATTTTGTATGTTACCTGCTCATACGATATTTATTTGTATGTGCAGCTCCTAAAAAAGGTCTTAAAAAGCCTTTAATTTGATTTCTCTGACTTTATGAACAGGAACAAGTTGTATCACCAGGGCCTGCAGTGTTTTTGCCAGACGGGCAAAATTTTTCCTTAAAATTTTTTGTTTAGAAATCACACTCTAATTAAGTTAAATGGAAAAGGAGCAATTTACGGGATCAAAACAGTCAGGGCTTTTGTACGGACCATTGTGTTCTTTTAGCAAATATGTATGTGAACAGTTATAATTACAGTACAGTGCTGTAACCCTGTCACTTTACACCAGGAGTCTGGTGCCGGACATCCATTTCAACCCACCGTTCCCTGTTGTAAAGCGACATTGGGGTTTGTGTGACGTGTGCCGCCCACCTCCGTCCACCCACGAGCTCCCCGCTACAGTCATTAGCCTTCACAGAATGTATTTTTAAATTTATTTCCACTTCACTTCAGGTGATTAAAGCAGATAAACCATGACAATAAAACTCTTGAACTCCAGCCGCTCTGATGGATGATTACAAAGAGTTTCAGTCGTAATTGCAGCGATGAGCTTTTGACACATAACAACGTGCCCAGCCTTTCAAAGAGGAATGTTCGAGCGTACCATTAAATTCAAGCTGCATGAAGAAGAAAAAAATAAAATGTAAAGAAGTTCTGTTTTTTAATGTCCTTTTCTACTTCTAGATACATTCCATGTCACCTTCTGCAGATGAATGACAGTAATCACAGTTAGACCTTATAATTAAATACTATATCCTGTCATGATGGAAATTATTCCATTTTATGGAATCAAGAAGGATACAGCTAAAAGGTACAGTTAATGACAAATACTAGAAATGATCATCTTTAATAGATAAAGATAAGTCGGGGTCTCATATATATATATGAGCAATATCACACTGTCATGCGATATGGCTGTATATCAGCACGGCTGTGATTCGGCCGTAGGTAATCAGCCATATCGCACGGCTACGAGTGTGATAATTGCGTTTATACAACAGTTCGACGGCACAAATGTTGATAAATAAGAAACAACAACAGATTGTCTTTAAAAACCCTCTTTTGTGCAGAACTACTTCCTTCCTCCATGGATTCAAATCTCAAGTTGACAGTTTGACCAAGACTCTGTTACTAAATCTAAAACATCACTTTAGAATTAGTAACGAAGGAATGTTGAGTCGCTTCATTGAAACGCATTGTATTTTGTACAGTATTATTGAGAGAGAGATCGCCTGAGCGAGCATTACCTGTGTCTGATATAACATTCATTCTTCAGGTCGATGTCCATAATATTATATCCATTATAAAGATCCGTTTGAATGTCCGCTGAGGAAAGCGATCTTTGTATTTGTCCTTTTGTATTTGGCGATTTCAAAACACTGCTTCGAATCTTTTGTTTCGAATCAGTGATTCGGATCGCATGTCAAAATGACAAACTGCTGAAATCACCTGACTCTGGCGCTCCGAATCACTGATTCGAAACAAAAGATTCGTAAAGCTTTGAAGCTTCATGAAGCAGTGTTTTGAAATCGGCCATCACTAGATATCGTTATAAAAAAGTCGTTATTTTGTTTTTTTGGCGCACAAAAAGTTTTCTCGTCGCTTTATAATATTAAGATTGAACCACTGTAGTCACATGAACTGTTTTAAATATGTTTTGAGTACCTTTCTGGATCTTGAGAAGTTCAATGGCATTGCTGTCTATAGAGGCCTCACTGAGCCATCGGATTTCATCAAAAATAACTTAATTTGTATTCCGAAGATGAACGAAGGTTTTACGGGTGTAGAACGACATGAGGGTGAGTAATAAATGACATTATTTATATTTTTGGGTGAACTAACCCTTTAAGGGAATTTTCCATAACAGCACTAAAACAACATCCTTTGTTTACAAAACTCCCTTTCAGTTTAAAAGTCTCTTGCTACTGATTCATTCACTTGTAAAGTTTGCCGCCATCTAGTGGCGTATTAATATAACTTTCACTCAATCCATATTACGCATTAATGCACCCTTTCTCAATACCAAATACAACATATTATTTATGTAAAATAATATTTATTGAACAACAATATTTAAATGAATAACAATAGGCATTATAAATGACAACAGGAAATATACACATTTGTACAATTCAGTCAAACGTACAAAAGCAGTGCTCTACAGGATGTAAGTTAAATATAGCCTTAATATTAAATTTAACATCGCCCAATTCGATTTGCTCAGGAATAAGTAATAGATTAATAAGACCAAAGATTGCCCATTTTATGTACCCAAAATGAATTATCTCTCGTTTAACCACTATAAGACACAGCGGCAAATCCCCAAAGCACTGGCCGAGATGAAGCTGTTCTCGGCGGGTACACGAGCACTGAATGGCTGCTGTCGGCCTGGAGCTCGCATCTCCGAAAACGTCTAAACAAACAGTAAAATAGGCGCTATGATTAAATATGACATATTTCAGGTCTAAACAGCTACATTCTCACCTAAAAAACTCTTAAATCTACAGTTCGTGGTACAAGAAGTGTAGTATTTGTAAAAAATACGGTGGATTTGCTCGGCCGCCATGACAGTCGCTTCAAGCGGAGTGATACAAACGGAACAAAGGTAAGAGTGCTGTTATCACTAGAATATCGCACGGCTCTCAGCCAATCAGATTCGAGAATGAGAAATAACTGTTGTATACATATATATATCTTGGAATTGATGTGCATCAAGTACGTACCTACCTAGATTTACCCTACTGCATGATTTAAGTACATTTAAAAGTCCGTTGTATTTCCCTGACGGTTAATCTAGAGTTTAGCTAACTTGACTCCTCACAGGTGATGAGCTGTGTTTGAATCTGCAATAATGGAGGGATGAATTTCTCCCCAAGGCCTCATTGATCTGTGTGTGTGTAAGCGGGCGGCTCAGAAGACATTGATTTGAGAAGCACTAGTAGCAGGGCTGCTCATTAGGAGCTTTCTTTGAACACTGCCATTGTGTTTGTTTTAGGCTGGTACACCGGAGGTACTACAGCTTTTGTTCTATTATTGATGAAGTCCCACTTGTTTCCACACTATTCGAGGGCGTTTGCTCCACAAGACGGCAGAAGAAGCCATTTGATGTTTGTGTTAGTCGCACCTTACGGTAAGAGGCCCGTGCTTCACTTTAACAGTTCGTGGCAATTTCCTTGAATACACTATGGCGTCCCATTACTACTGTTTTCTTTTGTAAGCATAAAAGAACAAATTTCATGTTTTTGTTGTGAGAACTGAGATTAAAGAACAAAATTAAAGAAAATTTTCATGCATTACTTTTTTATTGCCAATGTGTGAACAGCTTGTTAAAAAAAAAAAAAAACTACAAAATGAGACCTTCCCCGACTTCCTAGGTTGTCTATGAAAGGCTGTAGACTGATTTTTATGTGAAGGACTCGGGACGTTTTTGCCGGGAAATTCAAAAGGATGAGACGGTTAAACGCGCTCCCGCAAACCTTTCTTCCGTTCTATGACACACAAAATGAATGAGTGCTTATACAATTGTGCAGGATAATGCCGAAATTGCTTTTCTGTATTGTAATGTCAATGTTTCATGCAATAAAAAAAGGGATCAATTCAAACTATAGTCTCACATAGACAGATCTATATATTCTACAGTCTTAAATATACTTTATAATCAAACTGTCATAACAGTGTAATTTTAATTACCTCATCCGTCGACATGATGCTGGTGAATGGCAGAGCTGGTGCAAACATATACACATCGCTATATCAGATGATTTCTGAACTGCTGTTTTGTCATTTGTGTGTTTATTTCACACAATCGCTCTCAGCAGCGCTCTCAGCAGCGTTTGGATATTCGTTAACAGTATATCGCTGCAAAGGTATTTCCAACTTCTTTTTACTTCTAAGCAAAGAACGAAAAAGACCTTCGCCGTGAGTATATCTGGGTCTTGAATCACGTTTAGTCTCTTGTACGTTACGTGTTCACGAGCAATAAGTTGCTGCATGTTGTTCACTTAACGGCCACAGGTGTCGCTAATAACAAGGGTTTCTGAATTCTACATATAGCCCCTTTAATCTAGCATAAGTAGTAGCAAGTTGTAAACAAACAGTAAACAACAGTCATATTTTTTAAAATAATTTTTACGATCTTTTCCCATTCAATTAAAAATGTAGTTACAAAGTACAATTACAAAGTAGAAATGTCCCAGCTTATTTTAGACCTATTTTTAAAAGCCTTTTACTCATTCTTGTGTTGTTTTCGTAAAATTATTACTTTATTACATTATCTTTATTTACTAATTTTCTAAATTTTATTTTGTTCCTATATTTTTGTTTAATCTTTATTGCTAGAAAACTACAAAATCACACAAATCAGGCTTTTTTATATAAAATAATTAATTATATATATGAAAACACACACACACACACACATTTATATATATATATATATATATATATATATATATATATATATATATATATATAAAATAAAAGCTCATATTATTTCTATGATTATTATTCCACATTTTTTTTTTTAAAGTTCCTGACCCTATTTTGTACACAATTTGTGGAAAGTGCCTCTCAGTAAAGAATGAAATTGTCATTTAAGTAGTTTTAAGCCATTTTTCAGCTTTTATCCTGTTAATGCTCAGTCCTTGATTCCGAGAAGACTCAAATAATGGTACGTTTTAGGCAGGAGGTCATCAAAAATAAATACAATTTTTGAGAAGCAATGTCAAGATGTTCTTTAAAACCACAATGGTCACTTTGCTTCCTCTTGACGAAACATAGACCCACACAAAACCCACATAAATGCAGGGCTGGCTGCACTCGAACTTAAAGCTCCGATGAAAACTGAGCCCTTGAAAAGTTTCGAGAGTAGCTATCCGGTTCCTCCGGTACAGTGCTTGCCACAATTTTCTTTAAACAGGAAATTCCTACTTTTCCACTGTAATATAAGTTCTGTAATAAGTACCTGTCTGTAGTATACACACTCACCCAGTCTTGATAACTCACACTTTTCCATGATTTTTCCTCCAGCGCTTTTTGTCAGAAGTTTCCCTGTATTTTGTTTGGCATGATGGACTGAACGCTTGAACCGCGTTTCTGGCCCTCCAGAGGGTCTCGCAGCGGCAGATGGTGAAAAGAAACAGCTGAAATCAGTTTTAAACATTAGCACCTGCTTTTTTAGACAACAAAATCTGAACTCTGACACCAACAAGTCTGTGCAGTGCAGAAGAGAGTTCATGCTAATCACTTAAAACAAACGGCTTCTGGAGAACTGAACCACATCAACATATTTATGAATGTTTATGAATATTATTTTTATGGAAAGTTAAGCACTCCTTAAGCACAACTATATATATATATATATATATATAACTAATTACATTCTGATGTCAAGGCTGCAAAATGTTCTTCTTGTCAGGTGTTTCTCATTAAGCTAATTTTAAACTTGTTATGTGAATTTAACAAATTACGTGTGCTCGTAAATGTCATTTTCTATTAATTCAGTGCTTGTTATTGGTGAACACCTGTATTTAATAACCCGCTATTAAAAGTCCTTATTATTATGGGGAAAAAGCTCTCAATAGCCTTGAAAAAGCAGCAGGCTGTGTACGGACTAAGTGAAGTCAGAAATGATGGTGTATGGTAAATAATTGCAAATGCTATTAACCTGAAACCCATTTAAACTCTTACTAATAGTGCGCTCAGTATAAACTGATAGAGCTGTAAGCTAAATGGCTTTATCGCTGCAGATCTTTCTGCTGTTAAATCACTGGAGCTCATCCTCAACCCTGTTCTTCCTCCCTCATGACTGTCCTTTTATTGACTGGTCAGTGACGGATCCTGTCTATCTATCTGTATCTTCCTCAGTATTTTTGTCTTGTTTTCCAGTAAAAACATCTAAATGTTCTAAATTCAAGATACATTTACTGGAGAAGCAAAATGACTTCAGAAATGAAGTCTTGTCTTCTGAATGAATGATCAAAATTAAGTGATTAAATGTTTAAAACAAGACAAAATGTCTGCCAATGAGGTCAGAAAAATAATCTGATTCTAAGGGAAAACAAGATTACTTTTCTGACAAATTTAAGTTTAAAGTCACTTAATTTTGATGCATTTTAAAGAAAATAAAAGATGTTTTTTCTTAAATCAGAAAGTATCTTGACTTAAAAATGTTTAGATGTTTGTACTCTTAAAGAATACCAAATACCTCATAGTTTAAATAAAATGAATAAAAAAATCCTTAGTTTGCCAACAGTTGAACTACAGCAGATAAATCTAAAAATATTTCTTATGGTACGTTATAAAACAATAGTCATTTGTTTAATGTAGTATTTAAAAAAGTGCAAGTATTTCTGTCAAAAAAAAAAAAAAGGAAAATCTGAACTAACATCTACATGAATAAGACATTGCATGAAATGAAGTTATGTAAATTGAAGTAATAAAGACTCATGATGATTTAAACAATGTTTTTTTTTCTGCCCTTCTTTTCTTTTTTTAAAGAAAAACTTAATTACATTTCTCAAGCAAATGTAGCCATGTATCAATAAACAGGGCCCATTACTCTAAATGTTATAAACATTAGTAGTGGTTTTGGAGAATTCTGTACTACTGGTTGGGTTCAGGGTAACAAGAACTGAAAGGTTTGCTGGTAAATCCTCACAGTTATGAGGTCATAGCAGTTGTAATGTAAACACACCTTTACAGCAGGAAAACACACGGCTGGCGTTCTGTATGATGTGTAGAGATGTGTGCCGCACATCTGCAATGGAAATGTGCGTTATACAGGGTGACTTTAGGCAAGATTGGCAAAACATTGGTTTATACATTGGCACATGCTTGACTTTCTTGTCTGGAAGTTCAAACCATGTGTGATGCTTTAGTTACATTCATTTGCATATAATGTGTTGTGTTGGGAGAACGTGTGAGTGTAAGATTTCAGAATAGAAAATTGCAATTATTTTATATTTTAAAAGGGTCCTATAATGCCCCTTTTCACAAGATGTTAAATAAGTCTCTGTTGTCCACAGAATGTGTCTGAAGTTTCAGCTCAAAATACCTCACAGATCATTTATTATAGCTTGTCAAATTTGCCCCTATTTGGGTGTGAGCAAAAACACAATTTTTGTGTGTCCCTTTAAATGCAAATGAGCTGCTGCTGCCGCTTTCCAGAAGAGGGCGGAGCTTTAACGGCGCTGCGGTTGCTCAACAACAACAAAGCTGGAGAATCTCACGCAGCCAAAATGAGGACGCCCACTATACATAGCGTACCTGTTTGCCAAACAGAACCAAACACACCAGGCTAACGTTTATGATTGCTATCAAATGCTGTGAATGGACTAATATTTTTTTCCGAAATATCGCTCAGACAGAAACGCTTCTTTTTTGGCAATTGCAAGTTCAGGGTCAACTTGCAGGCTATCCAAGCTAACGACTCTAAATAGTGTTCAGTGCTCGTCTGTGCAGCCAACGACAGAACAGTTAGCATGCATTGCTCGAACTTTTGCCATGGCGTTAGAACTGGTACACCGTTTTCGCTTGCGAAAACAAAATGGCGCCGCCGTGGGTGGAAACGTGCAGATTAAGGACCGGTAATAATAAAAGATCCACGAAATCAGAGCAGCTCGTTTTTTCACGTCCTTGCAGAGAAAGGCTTACCAAAACAAATTTACTGGGTTGTCCTTTTTCACGTTTTCTGGGTTGGTAGATGCACCGGGGACCCGATTATAACACTTAAGCATGGAAAATGTCATATTTTCATGATATGTCCACTTTCAGAATCATATACAGATGCCAATGAATGAGATATGCACATTAAAACATTGAAAACTTTTTTTCCATACTCTCATGACATCACCTAATAATTTACACATCAAAACAGTAAAATATATCGTCCAAAACATTTTTTTTTCTCTCATACTCACTGAGGATACATTTATTTGATCAAAAATGCAGTAAAAACAGTAATATTGTGAAATATTGTCGCCATTTAAATAACGTTTATATTTTAAAATGTAATTTATTCCTGTGATCAAAGCTGAATTTTCAGCATCATTACTCCAGTTTTCAGTGTCACATGATCCTTCAGAAATCATTCTAATGTGATGATTTGCTGCTCAAGAAACATTTCTGATTATTTTCAATGTTGAAAACATTTAAAAAAGTTCATAAGTACAGCATTTGTTTTGTAACAATGTAAAAGTCTTTACTGTCATTTCTGATTAATTTAACACATCTTTGCTGAATAAAAGTATAATTTTCTTTACAAAAATACTTAAATGGCAGTGTAACAAATGTTTTTTTTTTTCCCCCCTATTGCAATCATGTTTCTCTCTGGTTCTGCTTTTTGATCTATTTTTGTTTTCTTGGTCTCTTTCATAAATGTGAAATGACAGCGGCGGAAGCGAAACGTCCCTCATGTTCCCATGCTTTTGAGGAAGGACACCTCTCTAATGGATCCGGAGGATTCTGCGTTGTGAATGGCATTGAGCTGGACCAATGTTAATGCCACCTGACAGGGCTGAGATTAAAGCTGGGCAGAAGGTGGAAGAGCAGGGCCCTGCCTTTAGGACGGGGGAGGATATTGATGACGGCTCTGGAGGTAATGACATAGGGTTTAGTGCAGGTCAGAAGGATCAGCTAATGAAGACTTATGTGTGGAGGAGAGGAAAGCATTACTTCAAATCAATGCCGCCTAAGACCGAGCGCCTGATAACCTTGGTTCAGAATTAGCCGGCGGACCGTAAATTGTGAGCAGAGGCAGTGGAAACGCCTCTGACCTCTCATGCACAACACGCTGCTTATACAGACTCACACACTCTCTCTCTAAGTCCTCTGCAGGCAAAGTGCTGTCGATATTGAAATAAGCCCGAGCAATTTGTTTTAAGAGGATGATACAGGGGAGGATGGAATTAACGAGCCAAGTCTCCTGTGTGTATGTGGATGTGCTTCTGAGCTTCTTTCAAGAGGAAAAAAAATCTTTATCAATGCGTGCGGGTGGTCGACATGAAATTTCAAGCAGCGTCAGCAGTCTCCTGTGGTGTGACATGCTGTAGTTCATTTAAAACTTATATATGAAAGTCAGTAATTCTCACACTACAGTACCAAGTGAAGTGCAAAAAGCTGAAAGGCGATCAAATTAAAAACTCGCTTTCCTTTATACTGTACACTCTGTGGTCTCAAAGTAGGCAAATTTAGATCTTTAAATGTATTTATTTCATTGTACAACATAAAAAAATGACAATGAATGTGATTTCAGCGGATGTATTAATTATTTCCCCTCAAGCTTATACAGAAACAGTTACTTTGTCTATTTTTACTCTGCCAACGAAAATAGTTCCAAACGAAGCCACAGAAGAATCGTTTGAATTGATTCATTGACTCACTCATAAAAACGGTCGCTCTATTCGTTACTCATTGAATCAGGCTGCGTCCTAAATCGCATACTGAGTTGGTAGCCTTCTTTTGAATAAGTAATTCGCGACTGTTACAAACTGTTTATTTCATTGAATGTGATTTCCCCTCGAGCTTTTACATCAACAGTTCAATAAAAAAAATGCATTTTAACTAATTTACATTTTAGACACAATATTGCCAGTTACTTTGTCTATTTTTATTCCACCAGTGAAAATAGTTCCAAACGTAGGGTACGTTTGCACGACAACGATGTACTAAAAAACGGAAAAGTTCCTTCTTTGCATTTTTCGCGTAAAGATGACAACGTTGTATTATTCATGCCAGGCCAGTAGATGGCGATGTCACTTTTTAAAGAAACACTACATGCTTACAGACTGAACATGTAATACGCATGCACATGACATTACCGCTTTCACAAATACACAGTTTTGTAGTTTACACGTAGATGATAACTGTATGATTTTCTGAAAAGTGCTTTTTGAAACCCGTTTTGAAAGTTTGCCTTTGTTAGGCCCCCAAAACGCCGTTTACATGTAAATGAATGGCCAAAACGCATAAATCTACGTTTTTAGTTTTAAACAGTGTTGTGTAAACAGCCCCGCAGCCACAGAAGAATCAGCAACGAGTCTTTAAGCAACGAATCGTTTGAATTACTGATTCATTGACTCGTTCATAAAAACGGTCACTCTTTTCGTTACTCAGTGAATCAGGCTGCGTCCTAAATCATGTACTGTTTGTATAGGCAGCCTTCTTCTCTTGAATAAGTATTTACTTTGCGACCGTTAAAAAACAAAGTTCTATTTAGTATGAAAGTGTGAAAGATGAATGAAATCAGGACGTACAACATCCGTTGCCATTGTCATGTGACCTACCAGCGTTAGTTGTGTTGCTTCACATCCACTGCCATTCATAAATCTTCTCCCGTGGCCTCATGGGATAGTAAAGGCTGCGTCCAAAATCACATACTCTCTTGAGTAGGTACTTAACCTCAGAACCCCAAAAAAGTATGAATGTGTGTAGCATGAATGTAATCCGGACGCACTACATTCGCCATGTTGTCATTATCACATGACCTACCAGTGTCATGCCGCGTTCCAGGCAACCCGTGACCCGTGTTTTTCCAACTTTCTACCCGTGAAAATGCACTGGAATGGCAGTCAAACCCGTGACTTCCCACCCGTGAAATCCCAGTTCCGCGCTCTTCCGACGTCACATAGCCCGCGAAACAACAATGGCAGCCCCTACGGATGCGGTGTTTATGCAAGTGCACGGTAAAATAACATAAAATAAAAGGTATAACAGCTTCTCTTGCCTTATGCGCCATTTTTCCTCCTCCGTTTCCCTCAAATAAGCAAGGAGGAAGCACCTTTGGCGGTAGAAATAATTGTAAATGAGCATAAGCCCCGTATGGTCCGCCATGCTGGTTTGTTTACACTCAGGCAGTGTGGCATGACTTGCCTGGAACGCTACAAAATCATGAGTCGTGGTTTGAAGTCGTGACTTACGGTCTCAAAAACCTGCCTAGAACGCAGCATCAGTTGCGTCGTTTCACCGCCATTCACAAATCCTCTCCCGTGGCCTCATGGGATAGTAAAGTGTTATGATATGCACACAGAATCTCACCAGAACTAGTAAATCATCCAGGTACTTTTAGGCTAGTATTTTATTAATACTGTGAATTTGAACGAACTACTCTTTTCACCTACTATGTATGTAGGTGAAAGTAGTATGCAATTTCAGATGCATTTTTTACCGAATGAATCGGTGTTTATAAACAAATCGTTGAAAAGATTGATTTAAATGACTCACTCATAAGACAACCAATTGTCGCCACCTACTGGCGTAATGAAGTAAACCTGCAGAAACAGACTAAGGGTCAGTTCAGTCCTTCATAGGCCTGTTGGACTAAGTATTCACGTTTTTACCGCCGCTCAGCCAGTTATTTGAAGATCAGGGGCTGTATTACAGAAACTTCCACTTAAATAAATCCACTTGGTTTCGATATTTTATCTAATATTCGTTCCCTTCAGTCATACGCTCTCCACATTCCCAGTCTGGCAGACATTATTCATTCACACAGCCACTTTGGACTGTCTCTCAAGACCGCAGGTAGTCTGTAGTCTATCAGTATGTGGTGTCAGTCTGCCACAGGTTTGATGGAAGAGAGCAGCGTTTCATCGATAGTGAGGAAAGGTGAATGATCCGGGCCTCACCTTGCATCCCTCTTAGCACATGGAGATCTCTTTCTTTCTTGCTTTCATCTATTCTGCTGCTTTCTCTCACATGTATGCGCATATAGAATGTCTCTCTTCCTTCCATTACTATCTATTTTCTTTTTTTCAATCACATGCATATTACCATGGAAACTGCAAAACTCTAAGCTCAGAGGGTCTCGGGGTTGTTCAGTGTGAGTGATGTGAAACCAGCCCCCTCACATCTGAATATCCCAAAAACCTGCAAACTATTGATTGCTAGGCGAGAGGCCCTGTGATCTAATGGGCAAAGGAAACCATGGCTACGCATGTTTAAACGAAATCTTTGTACTCAAGGTTAAAGATACGGCCCCAGGGGAGCGATACAGATGGAATATCTGTACAATATGAGAGTTTTTCTCAGGTCAGAACATCACAGCAGAGGAAATTGTAAATTCACACTGATGCCAGGAGGTCCTCTTTGTATTATATATTCAGTTAGAGAGTTAGGAGAGTAATTTGCGGCTCTAGCCCATGCAGTATGGATCAATTTAAGACCATGAACGCCTCTTTTAGATACACATGTATTAGAGTTGCACCAAAGTGCATACTAATGTGCTCTTTTAGATTTCACGTTTTGAACTTTTTATAGCAATATTGCTTTCTTAAAGGGGACCTATAATGCCCCTTTTACAAGATGTAATATAAGTCTCTGGTGTCCCCAGAATGTGTCTGTGAAGTTTCAGCTCAAAATACCCCACAGATCATTTATTATAGCTCGTCAAATTTGCCCCTATTTGTGTGTGTCCCTTTAAATGCAAATGAGCTGCTGCTCCCGGCCCCCTTTCCAGAAGAGGGCGGAGCTTTAACAGCTCGCGCTTCGGTTGCTCAACAACAACAAAGCTGGAGAATCTCATGCAGCCAAAATGACGACGGTGTTCAGCCTTACATTGTTCAAACCGGAGTCGGACACTGATGGAGAGACTCAGGAAGAAGTTACAACTTTTAGAATGAAACTGGACGTTTCTGAATGGTTAGTGGATAAATTTATGTAGTTGCTGTGGAGTTGATTCAACTCATCGACTAGCATGTGCCGTCATGTTAATCTATTGTGCAAATCCAGTGTTGAATTGACCCTCGTTTGTGGCATAAAATGAACAACACTCTACTACAACAACTCTTCCTCTTCTCTAAAGCAGCCCAACATGGCCTCACCCCCTTTGTTGTGTGTTCTCGGGGGCGGGGTTTATGTAAATTTTAGGGTTAGTGATGTCACTAACCCGGGAAGAAGCTCGTTGTAGTCCCTACCAGTTGTTTGTTGTAGTCCTTAAACAGTGATTTCTGTAAAAGAAAATATCTCCCTTTGCATTGAACTTTGAGCGTCGTAACTTTGCAGATGTTGTTTTTGCTCAAACAGCAACATTACACACTAACTAAAGTTAAAAAAGTGAAATCACAATCAAGAGGACCTATTATGCTCTTTTACAAAGTCTTGATGTTGTTTTTGGGCTGTACTAGAACTTATTTTCATGCTTGAATGTTGATTATTTTCCTCATATTCTCCATTGTTCAGCTCCTCTCTTCCCAGTCTGTCAGTAACGCTCTGTTTAGTTCCTGTCTCTATGAAGCCCCTCCTTCTGAAAAGCACAACGTGCTCTGATTGGTCGGCTGGAGCAGTGTGTTGTGATTGGTGTTTGGGAAATGTCCCGCCCCTTACCATAACCGCCAGTTTCAACACACTACTAACTAACTCAACCAGGCCCCGCCCCTTTATTCTACGTATTAATTATTTAAATGAGGATCATTGTGACGTGTTCGTTCCTGGAAGAAAACTACAATGGAGGTGTTTCAGGGAGTTCAGAAACAGTGCGCACTGATATAGAAAATAAAAAAAAAAAGCTTTTGACTTCAAATAAAGCAAAATAAAATGACTTTGTGACCCCACACTGTATGCTTATTTGAACTTGATTGTTTTATAAACAATAAAACATCATCTAAACCTCATTGACAACATAAAATCTGCCGGTAAACAGTGATTGACAGTTCAAGACCACGAGAGGGCGAGACCTCTCTGAGCATCAGCCTGGGTTATAGTGGCCACAGCAGCATGAAGAACGGCTTTCAGATGAGTTTTCTCCTATAGATTTAAGTTTGAGGCTTTAAGGACACGTCTGAGTCACCAGCCACCTACACGTGCGTTCTTTTCATTATCCGTTTTCCTCTGTTGCCCGCCCTCCCCCCTCTTTGGCTTTGAAGACTTCCTGTTGCAGTGCCGCTTGTCAGTGCTTCCTCATGAATCTGGACTAATTGGATCCTACCCCCATGAAAGGCTGGTGGAGGAGATGTGCGGTGTGATGTGATGGAGGAAGGTGGGAGGGACAGACGGATGGCAGAGTGGGCGACCGGAGCAGGAGGCAGTGGGCGTTCGGCATTACGATATACTCCTCTCGAAGTGTGTGAAGTCACTGAACGCAGACATTAACTGTTCGCAGAACACTCTTTGATGCTTTTATCTGACTTGCCTCCGATTTCAATGATAAAAACAAACAAGTGGTGAAGATGAACTTCAGAATCCATAAAATTATGATTTTGAAGGTTTAAGTACATCATTGTTTTCGAGAAATGTATTTACTTACATTAATCTAGGTCAGTAAATACTGTTAAAGTATTGCTCATTGTTATTTCGCAATGCCTGCTCCCAACTAACAATTTTTGGTGTCCAGAACGTTCCTAAAACGTTAGTTTTTGGTTCCCAGAACGTTTTTTTTAAAGATTTGTATGTAGTTAGCCAGGAAAGTTTTCTTAACAGAAATAAAACGTTCGTTTTTGGTTTGTAGAACATTATTCTAATGTTATTTTAACATTCCCCTAACGTTATTCTAACATTCCCAGAACGTTCCCTTAACCTCTTTACGCTCCCTGCTGTACGTCAGTGATCACCCATAATCAGAAAAGAATTGTTAGTTTAACTTAAAAAAGTAAGTTACCTGTTTGCCTTAAAATTGAGTTAATTGAAATTAAAAATTTGAGTTAATACAATGAAGGCGATTGATTTAATCAACAGAAATTCAAAATATTATGTTATCTGAACCACATTAATTATTGAAGTTGATTTGACAAAAGAAAAATGTTGTGATGATAAATCATGAAAATATTTTTTTACAGTGTAAAAACCATATCTTATTTTGATTTATCGTTTAATTAATAATTACAAACAGAGAAGGTCGTAGCACCAAACAATCGTCCAAAAGACCAAATACCAAACGTCTTTAGGTGCACAGATCCAAACGATTAAACAATCCAAGAATGAAAAAAGATCCGCACACATCCAAAATGGGTCAAAAAAGGCAGATTTAACCTAGTTTTTTGCACTTTTGATGTATATTTTGCCTCTGTATAATATAAGCTTTTTGGCTGATTTTGGATCTGTGCAGATCTTTTTTCATTCTTAGATTGTTTAATTAATAGAAATAATCCGAGCACATCAACCAGGCTTTAATAAGATTAAATTTGTCCATTAATATGTGAGATTTACAGATTTCAGGGTGTACCCAGATTTTACATTTCTTCAGCACCAAATAACAATGACTTCAACTCAGTCTATGGTTTTTAAAATATGGAACATATTCATAGACATTAAAAAATGAATAAATAATTATTTGACTTAAAGTAGGATATCAGTACATTTATTTCCTACCATTGAATTATATTATTTGAGTTCAGCTTATTAAGGTTTACAAGTTGTATCCACCTTATTTTTAACGTATTTATAAATCAAATGTGTCTGTCTTCCCGTGTCATTCGCTTCCAGTTATTTTATAGCTGTACAAAACCGTTCGTTATGCTGCTTGAAATTGCAGAATAACGCAATACAAAATGTATTTTTGTAATTCTAAACACACTTGTTTGTAGCGCAAATAGTTTTTCTTTTTAGATATTTACCTATATCGGCTAATGAATCGCAAGTCTCACACATTCACACAAAACAGCTTACTTCCATGTTGCAAAATAAGGTTACATCTGATTGATAATGAGGCATGTGAGCTGTCAAAGAGCCCCAAAGCAGCATTGGACGGGCCCTTTAAAAGCTTGCTTGGTGATCCACAACCATCCTGGCCGCTCTGAATTCAGCTTGTGTAGTATTTATCTCTGAAAGCCATATGCATTCAGTGTTACATACACATTTGTTCCATAGTGGGAGGGCTTGCCAAATGGGCCCAACTTGTGCCAGGTCCTTGTGGAAAGTATTTTATCAGCAAAATGATCAATGGCCGCCTCTCTGAGCCGTTTTAGGGCTGATGACAGTGGCTGTAACGGTGGAAGTCATGGTTTCTTTAGGATCAGAGAAGCACCGCTGCTCTCGAAATATCCGAACTGATGGAGTGTTTCTGAAATCTGCCAACATTATTCCCACTTTATGTTTTCCATGATGCCAGCAGAGCTTATATACAACAGGTTCCTTTAGAGGACTGTAAAATGTGTCACTTCATGGCTGTAACTTGTGAAGAAAACGCCGCTGAAATGATGAGGTGTCACGGAGCATGAGGTCCCATAAAGTAAACGATTGCAATTACTCCTTCATATTTGATGTTGACATACTGAAAATGATTTTCAAATACATTATGTCCTAAATCTTGAAATGTCCTTGAAAAATATGAATGGTTGGTTTTAATGGATTTAGGCTGTTTTAATGTATCTGTTCATTTACACTGAATCTGTGGTCTGTCAATTTACAGTTGTGAGTTGTTCATAAATAAGTATATATATATATACACACACTCTAAAAAATGCTGGGTTAAAAACAACCCTAGTTGGGTTGAAAATGGACAAACCCAGCAGTTGGGTTAAATGTTTGACCAATGTGCTGGGTAGTTTTATTTAACCCAACTATTGTTTAAAAATTACTATATGTCTGGCTTAAAATGAACCCAAAATAGGTTGGAAATTAAAAACCAGACACATAATACGACAACAATAATCAAAAGGTGAACATTTATTATTAAGCAATTTAATACGTTTATTGTTTATTATTATTCACTTAACTTATTAATGAAAGTTCATTTATTAAACATATGAATAAATGTCAATTTCCAACATATTTTAGGTTCATTTTAAGCAAACAATACAGTCATTTTTAAACAATAGTTGAGATAAATAAAACTACCCAGCAGGTTGGGCAAACATTTAGCCCAACCACTGGGTTAAAACAACCCAATTGCGGGGTTTGTCCATTTTTAACCCAACTTGGGTTGTTTTTAACCCAGCATTTTTTAGAGTGTGCTTAATAATAAATGTTCATTTATTAAACATATTAAAAAAATGTTAATTTCCAACCTATTTTGGGTTCATTTAAAGCAAGAAACACAGTAATTTTTAAACAATGGTTGAGTTAAATAAAACTACCCAGCAGGTTTAGTCAAACATTTAACCCAACCGCTGGGTTTGTCCATTTTTAACCCAACTTTTACTTACATGTTTATTTTTACATACATTTTCTATATATATATATATATATATATATATATATATATATATAAAGTATTAAGCAAGTGACATATCAGTAGGATTTCAGTACAACAAATGAAAGTGTTTGTTTTATTTCTCCATATATTTTTAGATAACTGTTATCAATCTCAGACAGGTTTAAATAGTTTTCCAGGTCTTCTAGGTAAATGGAAAACCTCCTTAAAGAGGTTGTTCCACATTATTAAGCAAGTCACAGTTCTCATGCAATATGGGGAGGAAGAAAGATCTTTCTGAAGATGAAAAGCATAAAATGGTCTTGCAAAAAGCATAAAAACTGCTAATATTTTGCAAAAACTGAATGTTATCGAACAATCAAAAGATTTGTGAGTGATTTAGAGCACAGAAGAACTCAGTCAGGAAAGTTTTCCTTTGTGACAAAATGTGTTTTAAGTTTATTTTGCTCTTTATGTCTGTTTGAACCTTATATCACACAGCCAAAGTGTCACTCCACACGTTATTTAGTATATCGTTTTCAAGCACAAACTGGTTCAGAAATACGCAGCTTGACTTGTATTATGGAGATTAACTAGTGGACAGCAGGAACCAGCCAGAAGTCACAAAGGCAGTTGGTTATGGAGAGACTTGCGTCTTCTTATTGGTCCTTGGCCAGGAATGAACAAGTTGAAAGTTATTTTAACTTCTCATTATGATGTGATAATTAGACACCAATTCGGGACCAAGAGATGGAAAAATGTTCCCAGCCCTCCTCCTCCTCCGCAGTGGGCAGTATAATTTTTTTTCAAAATAGACTTTTTCCTCTGTGCATGTTTACTTTATGCATACATGAATGGAAGGCTTTAATATCAAGTCTTTGTTTGTAATCATGCCTGCAGAGAGTCACTCATGCAGCCACTTAAATTGTAGCAATAATGATTTGTGTCTGAATGGCGAATCCATAATGTGAGACCTCTGTGCTGGCATCTGCTCTCTACGGTCTTATCTGATGTGGATTTCTATGGAGCCTTTCAGAATTTACTCTGCTGATTTCCTCTATTGGCATATGAAGCGTGTTTTTAAGTACAGAGTACTCAGATCTTCCTATATGCTTATACTGCTATATATTTTAATTGTCCCAACCATGAGAGAGATATCTATAAAAATGTGCACTGTGGAATGGCACAAAGATGTATAGGGAAAGCATAAATTTTATAGGCTAATAAGATTAAAAGTTAAACTGAATTGTGGCAAGTTGTCACATTACAGTAATAGGCTGTGTAATGGCAGGTTCCATTGGGACAATGTATTCTGCTATTGGGGCATGTTGTCACATACCCTAAATGGTGGAAATGTTCAAAAGCTAAAGCAAGACTTTGAGGAACGCGACTATACAAAATAAGCCCACCCTGAGTAAAAAGTCTGACAACCATTCTGGTCTCCCCTGCATTTATTTAAATGTCTATCTACAGAGACATTAAAAACCCATTTATGAGAAATCCTGCTTGGCGCAGTTAACAGTTAAGGAGTTTTGTATGTTATGAGGGTGTTTTAGGCGTCGGCGCTCGAACACAACTTCAGACTGTTGTGATCTTCAGCCCAGAGACTGCTGATGTCAGCTCTTCTCGCTGCCTTATTCATATAAAATTGCCCTCTTTCTCTCACTCTCTTCCTGGCATTGTGTTGGTGGATAATTTATCAGCTTCTCAACCAGCAAGCTTAATGTAAACATATACTCGGATTCACATACACAAAACTCTACATTTGCTTCATGAAGGCAACCACCAGAAGCATAATAAGAGATCTTTATTGCTATAAGGGAGAGAAATTCTGGCAATGTAATGTTTTTAGATGTGAAAAACCCCAGAAGGTTTAGCATGAGGGCAATAAAGTGTGTGTTAAAGAAAATTTAGTAGTTTATTTGAATAGTGTACATGTTTAGTCTGATCTCTTTATTTATCAAAGGGCATAAAAAAAAAATTTCCACTGAAAAAAGCACTTGATTATTGAATATATTTTTCAGTGCACATAATTGATATGGACAAATTTGCATTTACCTGAATATTAGTGCTGTCAAATCGATTGTGTGTGTATGTATTAATCACGATTAATCGATTTGACAACACTAGTGTGTATGTGTGTGTGTATGTACATATACAGTATACACACACACACACATATGGGTCATTGACGAATAAGGTTTTTAAAAGTGTAAAAAAACATAATGGAGATATAATTAATTTTGAAGTTTTATTAAGTGTTAACAATGAGATTATGTGGTTTTTATAATCAATTAACACTGCTTTTGTCATTTTTTACAAGATGGACAAAATTTGTCACCAAAAAAGTCATTCGGTTTAACCAAATTTTCGGTTTTACCGAATGACACTTTTGGTTATACCAAATGACGATATTTTCAAACAATGCTAACAGGCTGATATCTAGCTAGCTAGCAAAAGCACAATCAAACATTTGATATTTAGTACAAGTTTTTAAAATATTAAAACATTTTCCATGTTTTATAGCGGTTGTACCGAATGACCTGATGTTTCGGGACATGCATATGAGCAAGCGAAAACATGAATTTTTCAAACAGTTAAAAGAGAGTTAGTTACCATGTGGTCCTTTGCAGGTGTCTGAATGATGTCACATCCTGTCACATGATATTGACGCATTGTCCCTTTATATTGGTTACTCCGAATGACATCAATGAAATTCATTTTTCCATATATTCTTTCTCATAACAAAGCAACGACTTCTACACATAATTTTAAAACCATTTTGCACTATGTTGATATATGAGGTTATAAAATCATGCCAGAATAAAAAAATATATACATTTATTAAATTTTTAGATATTTTAATCCCAAATGAAATGGCTGTATTGGCCTTTGGACGGTTAAACCGAAATCTTTAAAATCTTTAAAATATCTTTATATGTAGCAAAATATAATTGGATTCAATAAAAGAGATCTAGTTGTACTACCTTACACACTTTGGATGTCATATCTTTGCTTTTTATTATTATTAAGGCCTTTGGACAAAAATAAAATGACCTGTCACGTCTTTGACACATATATATGCATATATGTGTATGATATGATACATTATGTACACACACATATATTATATAAACAAACTTTTCTGTTAGATGCAATTAATTGCAATTAACCATTATGACAGCACTACTGAATATCTAGTCTATCATATAAGTGAGAATAGCGATGAACACGGATTGTTTAGACAAATGATACACAGTTTGTCTTTGAACACACCATTAGCATTAGGCAAATCCATATGGATGCATATTTTTGCAAACATGATATTCACTGTTTGAAGATGATGTTCTGTTTATATTTTATACAAAAACAATTTTACCAGAATTCACATTGTGAATAGATTTCCACGAATTAATTATACTTGAAAAACAAGTACACCTGACTTTCCTCGTTACATTTGACTCCTCTCTTTCCTCTTTCCTCTCTATTTCAGCTCTCACCAGATCTATGGCCTTGCGAACAGGGTGATTATCACCTGATTGACCCTGAGGTCAATCGAGGCCTTGAGTGGGTTCCCTCTCTTACCTGAGTGGAGAATGAATAAAAGATTGTACAAGTAGAATACAGATGAATCTGCTTCACACGTACGCTCTCTCGCCAATGAGGAAAGCATCATGCACAACTTGCCAACCCCCACTGTTGGATAAAATGAAGGTGCTTGCTGGCCAGAGCCATTTACTCATCACAGGTTTATTGCGCACTGATGAAACCAATGTGACTTGTGTTGATGAAAGTGAATTCAATCTTTTCCGGTGCCTTAAAACACGAGTGTAGTTGATTGCGCCGATAACGTTTGTAAAACCCGAGCTCCCTGCAAATTGCTTTTTGGATTGTGACTGTTGAATTCAGTGACGCAAACTGCATCTTTTAGTTCAGTTAACTGAGTCACTAAACTTAACTGTCAAATGATTGGTTGTCCAAATCAGATTACACTCTAAAAAAATGGACAAACCCAGTGATTGGGTTGTTTTAACCCAGCAGTTGGGTTAAATGTTTGCCCAACGTGCTGGGCAGTTTTATTTAACTCAACTATTGTTTAAAAATGACTATATGTCTGGCTTAAAATGAACCCAAAATAGGTTGGAAATTAAAAATAAGACACATAATTACTAGAGGCAACAATTATAATCAAAAGGTGAACATTAAGAAGCAATTAAATACATGTTTATTGTTTAATAATTATTCATTAAACGTATTAATAAATGTTCATTTCTATCATACTTTGGATTCATTTTAAGCAAGAAATACAGTCATTTTTAAACAATAGTTGAGTTAAATAAAACTACCCAGCAGGTTGGGTCAAACATTTAACTCAACCGCTGGGTTAAAAACAACCCAATTGCTGGGTTTGTCCATTTTACACCCAACGTGGGTTGAGTGTAGGTTTTTATAAATCATGCATGTACTGGTAATGGTGCATGCACTTTTAAAATCCCTTTTTTTTGTGATTCTACATCCATTGTTGACCACGGCAGCATCATATTTTCTAAGATGGCTGACAATATGAAGTATGCTTAGCCACACAGGTGCTCATAAAAGTACATGAGGTGAAGAAAAACAAGTGCACTACAGTCCAGTCATAAAATCTAGCATGATACCGCAATATAATGAGACGACATCAGTGGTCCAGTGCATCCTACATCTTGACATTTTCAGTTCTGCAAGGATTAAGGCCAGCATTAGCACTGAAACAAAAGAGGCGTGTGCCTCAGGTAATTTCCTCGCAGTTTCTTTCAGGCGCTCCACAACTGCAAACCCTCAGGCTTTGGCGCTGCAAGCCAAGGAACATGTTTCTCATTATCAACAAAAACAAAACCGAGAAACCATATGTCAAAACAAGCAGGCTTTTTGTTCGTCTAAACAGCTCTGACAGTGCAACCACGACAAATGGAGGAGGAAAAAAAGGAGGGAACTGTTAATCGAGATAAATGCATTGCAAAGAGCTAAAGAGGTCCAGCATTGCTTTTTAAGAGAATTGAATTACTCTGCGCTGAGATGTGTGGCTTTAGATCCAAAATAACCGGTTTTATTTTTACACAAGTTAGTTTTTATTTGATGAAATGTGTTTTAGACGAGCCTTAAATATTAAATTAATGCTACGAAATGCTTCCAAAAATATCTAAAACTTCTCTGAGGACTCTTGTTGTTTGAAGAGCCATCTGCTCAAAATAAGTGCCATATTATTTTTAGTTTTGAAAGTGTCATAAAGCAGCCAGTTACATTAATTTCAAGTCTAACAACCCGCCCCCAATCTCCAAGCAAAATATTTATTTTTAATCACAAACGGTCAAGGGTATTTTGGTTATACAGTGCATTTAATATTCTGTAATCTAATGCTAATAATTCCTAAAGATGTTTACAGTATATTTAAACTAAATAAGAATTTATGCCATACGAAAAGACTTTTCAGGAACCTGAAATATCTTGAGATATTTTCGGCCTTTGTGACCAGTGTTGGGTAAGTTACTCTAAAAAAGTAGTTAATCACTAGTAGCTACTAATTACATCTTCAACAGTGTAATTAGATTACTGTACTAATCTCTCTCTTTAAAAAGCATTGGATTACTTATTACTTTCTAAATAACTTTGAGCAGTTGAACAATACAGGGACAGACACGAAACTGCACTTTAAATTCTCTCAAATAAACAATATTCAATTGCATAAATTATTCTTGAACTGACCAAAGTGTGTAAAGGGAGAAGGTTACATTAAAACATACATTTTAACATTAAATTTTGATGTTAAATCCACTATTGTTTTATATAGAATTGTTCTATAGTCCATACAGTATTTAATGTAATTACATCAGAAGTAACTGTATCGTTAGGATCACTTTCAGAATGATTTTTTTCCAGCTGTTGAACGATAAAACACTGACAGCTAATCAGAATCCGTTCTAATTTAAGGGCTCGTGCATTTAAAATGGCGACATTGCGGAGAAGTTAACCGCCGAGGTCCAGAAAAAGCCACCACTGTTTGACAAGTCAAACCCCCTTTTCAAGGATACTTTAAAGAAAATGGATATATGGAAAACAGTCGGTCATACCCTCAGAATAAATGGTGAGAAGTATTAACAATGAGATCATTATGCCAGGCTAGCAAACAGCAGGGCTCAACGCTAAAGATTTTTTCTACTGGCCCGGTTGGGCCAGTGGATTCAATTTTTACTTGCCCTGCCAAAATTTTCACTGGCCCCACAATATTTTTTTTTTTAAAAAAGTAAAAGAAAAGAAAATGGGCCTATAAAATAAGCCTAGTTATT
This sequence comes from Mylopharyngodon piceus, assembly GCA_039654765.1. Classification (NCBI taxonomy): domain Eukaryota; kingdom Metazoa; phylum Chordata; class Actinopteri; order Cypriniformes; family Xenocyprididae; genus Mylopharyngodon; species Mylopharyngodon piceus. The sequence continues at coordinate 15,725,736 of CM077448.1, read as the reverse complement.
GTTTTTGATACATGTGACCTTAATAAATAAAGTTATGACACCAAAAGCTACTAGATTAACTCCCTTAAATTTTAAATATTGTTAGACAAGTAAACAGTAAGTAATACATTAGGAACAAATAATCAAATTACAAGTAATAGCCCAAATAAATACAACTGAATAAACATAAATGAAATAAATGGTGCTTTTTAGGTTTTTATGTAGGCTTAAACAGGATATTTTCAGATACAGAAATTGTAATCTAATGTAAAACTATATAAATATAGATTAAACTTTATTAAAGTTTATCAGTCAAGAGCAGTTACAGATGCATAAATGTTTTGAAATGTTGAAAATATAAAACGTTAAATACTGTTATTTGAAATACCCGCCAGGAGGTGGCAGCAAGTCCCTGTTAAAAAGCGAGTCATTGAAATTCAACCGATTCATTCAAACGGCTGATTCATTCAGGAAGTGTTGCTCAGAGACGCAAAACAATTCTGTGGACTTTGTTTGGAACTATTTTCGTTGGCGAAACAAGCGATTTGGTGTCTAAAATGTAAGTCACTTAATATAAACTTCTTTTTTATTAAAGTGTACGTTGTATAAAATCAATATCACATTTGTAATCATGCTTATATTTGGATAAAAATGGCGCTCTTCGTGTAATATTGGTTAACTATATTAAATTATATGAATATAAAAGACATACAGGGGCAGTTTTGCCACTTATCCTGAATTCTGGGGGCATTCTAAATGCATTTTATTGGCTAAATCACGCAGTGAAAGCGTACACTCTAAATATGCACGCGCACTAGTCTAACCTACTAGACTAACGTTACATCACGTAGTAGTGTATGCGTGCACTCAATGGGTGTGTTTTTGTTTGTTTTTTGTAAAGTGAGGGACATACTCTATAATGTCAGATCGTTAAATCAACAATTGCGATATCATAGACGATATTTAACGCTCATTGCACACCCTACGGCACTGGCCCGATCGGGCAAGTGACAGTTCCGTCAACTGTCCCGAGCGTCGTTCACACTGGCCCCGGGCCATCGGGCAGTCCTTATTGTCGAGCCCTGAACAGTGTAATATAAATTTACCTCAGATATCCAGCGCTAGTTTCGACAACATTGTCTTGCTTCCTTTGAAGCTGCAGTGAAAAAGACTAGGTGTTGTTTTTATTCCACTATATTGACTTCGTCAGCTAAATTCACTGTTAGATTCGATCGATTACACTAGACATTCACTCGAAACATAGTATGCTGAGGACATCTGCTGGTTAAAGCCGTGTAAATGCAACAAGAACAGCAAAAACATGTTAAAAAACACTTTGAAACCGCAGCGAGTGAGCTTAGAATAAACAGACCGTTGGTGTGGACGCTAATATAGTTGTCGTTCTTGGTGTGAACGGGGGCTTAATTCCTTTACTTTTTCAAGGGAAAAGAGGTTTATTGTAGCGGTTTAGACACTATTTCAAAAGATATAAACAAAAATCACCCCATATGTTGGTCGTGGTCCTTATGCTGCGTTCACACTGAACGCGAATCGCGCGTCAGACGCGTCTAGTTGGACGCTTGAACATTTTGAGTTTACTCGCTTCATTTGCGCGTGAAATTGACTTCACAACAGACGCGAATTCACGTCATGAGAGGGGCTCTCCCGCTCCTTTATGTGTCCCACTCCCAGACTCTTCCACTTCTTTCTGCACACTTCTTCTGAATAAACACAACTTGTCAGCGGGAAAATAGTTGTAAATTACAGCGAATAAGATCAGTTTGCCAGCTTTAGCTAGCTTGTAGTCTCAATATGTATATATATAGCTCAAATTGAGTAAAGACCGTTTTTATAACTTACCAGATTGTCCGACCTCTTCACTCACTTTCAAGCAAGATCCTCTTTTTTTCCTGTTTCTATAAAAGTATGAAGATGTACAGCGACGATGATTTTGTCCTCCATTGTTGTTTCGGATTTCTGCCTCAGCTCGCTACGTCACGTCACTACTAGAGCAAGCTCCTGATTGGTTAACGCGGCGCGAATTTTCGCCAAAGTTCAGATTTTTCAACTCGGGCGTCTAGGGCGTCAGACGCTCGATTCGCGCAACAACGGCCGATTCGCGCTGCGCTAGACGCTTGATTCGCGCCGCAGGACGTCTAGACGCGCATTTACATTGACTTAACATGTAAATCAGACGCCCCAGACGCTGTGAACGCAGCATTATGCTATGATCCTTACTGAATTGAAAGATTTGCCTGTCATCGAGGCGGTAGATATAGAGAATGTGAAGCTGCCGTCACGCCGTGTTCAGTTCTAGTCTGGTTTGTTTATTTCGCGCTGCCTTTCTGCTAGTAAGTTTAGGACATTACTTTTGATTTTGTAGTGATTGTGAAAAATGTCGCGATTGTAGGTCATTCATGCTGAATCGAGAATCGCAATAGGAACTCACATCATCGTTCAGGGAAAAAACTGGACGGTGTAATACAGTTTTTGCCTTTTCTATGTGTAAAAACACTAAGGGAAGCATGTTGAGAAGGTGACGGGAAGATGCCGTATAGTGAACCCACTGCCTATCACTCAATAAAATAATCACATTGCTGAGTGTTTTTGAAAGTTTTTGGTTTAATAATTAACATTACATTTGCGAGTATGACTCTCACTCGGCTTGTGAATGAGCATAACTTGCACACAGCCACTTCAAAACTGTTCAGAATCTACTATGAATTTGATTTTGGTTGTCATTTGTTGAAATAAATACAAAAAATACAGCAGAATCTCCGATTCTCCTCCGTGGCCATATGGGAAAGTGAATATTTACAAAGACAACATTAAAAGTACAGTTACCATGAAGAATGTGAATATTTAACCAAGTCAAAAACAAAAAAGATAAGCAGGTATCCATATTAATTTCAGTGTCAGCAGACGCAAAATGCTATTAAAGGCGACAACTTTTAAAGTTAAAAAACGATGTAAGTTACGTAAAAGATAAAAGCTTCTTGTGGTTTCTTGGTTTGATTGATTTGAGCAACCATAATTGACGCAAAACATAGAAATTTTGAGTTTGTGATAGCGATTCCTTTATAGAAAAATCACTTCCTGCCCTCCAGCTGCATTTTGCGCCACAGCAATGACGTCATGTGCAAACAAACAATTTCATGATTTGTCATCTGTCACGCGGCTTACACAACCAAACATCCCAAAAGGAGTAGGAGGACCAAAACGCGATGGACACGAGAAAGCTTTTCAGCGCTGATGAACTGAGTGTTGCAAAGTGTCTGAAAACAGACGCCAAAATTGCGTTACTTCTGCTTGACAGGTAAATAAACTGCTTGTACACTATGGTTACGCGGGGTTGTAGAAAGAGAGGGCGTGTCTAAAGTCTGGCGGAAGTTCTTGAATGTAACATCGCGTACAGAACCTGCCAATCCATTGAATCAAAACAGCACTTACAGTATGTCCAGAGAGCTTTCCTAAACCACCAGACCCGAGACACTAAGCTTTTAGAGACTTTTATCGTCTATACTTTCAGTCCTTCCATCTGCCCACACACTTTAACCATGAACCACTGGGACAAGAGATTCCAGCCTTTTTGTCAGTTTTAAATAAAAAAAGCTGGCCTCAACAAATGGAAACCCCTCAACTTGTGTTTATTCTCTTGCTTTTGCATTGAAATTTTAAACTACACAAATTCCCATTTTCAAAAAAAAAAAAAAAAGGTAAAACAAAAACTTGCATCGGAACTGACTGCATACAAAATAAACAAGGTTGAACAAGAGCCCATAAAATAAATTGATAAGGGTAAATGGCGTGTTGCTTTTTGTTACCCTGGTCCTTGTGATGAAGTGTACAGATTTGCAATTTCCACAGGCAAAGACAAGCCCAATAAACCTCATAATAACATGCAGAGCTGTTGTTTTCACCTTGCCAGCCATGGCTATAAATATGCGTTTAAACTAGCTGAAGATGGTATATTTACGGGCCTTTGTTTTCGCTTTATGGCTGTCTGTTAAGTTTCTATTTTCCTTAGCTCTATGGCTAATCAATAGTCACATATTGAAAGCATAGATCTTTGGAATAACTCGCTGAATCTCTTCCGAAATGTGAATGTGTAACAAATTTCATTAGCAGTTTCAATAATGAAAACAGCAGGGTAGTTGATTCGGGGATGTGAGTAGTTCATCAGGATGTGTGTGAGAGAGAGATACAAGTAAGAGTTCGCTGATAATAAACAATGTTGAGTACGAGTGTGTATTTTGAAAGGCAGCAGCACTGGGATGGCTCTGGGGCTGGGAGACATATTTATTTACTTAAGCGATGTGTGTATATTTGGCTCTGTCGGATTGTTCTCTCTGAGGTAGCGGGCCGGTGGTGACCCCGCGGCACCCTGCTGCTCCCTGTGTGAGAGGGTTTGTCTGCTTCTGCTACAGGACCCTGCTGATAAGACAGGGCTGCCCTGACACTGCCCGATGAAGATCGACCCAGAGAAAGACAGCAAACACTGCCAAACACCTCCATGCTGTGACCAATTTAAAACACAGAGGCAGTCTCTAAAAACACAAGACACACACTGACCGATAGACACTGTTTATAGGATTGTAGTAGGCTTTTTGTTGTATAAAAGTAGAAAACTTTTTATATTGCATTTTTTACAGTACTGTGGCAGTATGATAGTACAGAGATAGGTTGGCATATGCATGTACCATAACCCTTAAAAGAAGTACTGTGCCTGTACTGTGATGGTCTCACATGGTAATACTGGTACTTTGAAATATTATGTCACTAAAAATTCATATACCATGATATTTATTCCAAGAATGCTGTGGTACTTCCATGGTACCTGGCCAAATATTTAATTGGATACAGATACACTACTATAATTAAATATTTAATTGGTATAATTAAATTTTATAATCAATAAAAAAGAAAAAATATATACACTACTGTTCTAAAGTTTTGAACAGTAGTTTGGAAGCTTGTTTCCGCCACTAAAACAAAATAAAAAAGGTAAATGCGACTTTTTATCTCACAATTCTGACTTTTTTTCTCTGAAATGTGAGTTATTAAGTCTGAATTGCGAGATATAAAGTCAGAATTGCGAATTATAAAGTCAGAATTGCGAGATATTAAGTCAGAATTGCGAGATATTAAGTCAGAATTGCGAGATATTAAGTCAGAATTGCGAGTTATAAAGTCAGAATTGCGTGATATAAAGTCAGAATTGTGTGATAAAGTCAGAATTGTGTGATATAAAGTCAGAATTGCGAGTTATAAAGTCAGAATTGTGTGATAAAGTCAGAATTGCGAGTTATAAAGTCAGAATTGTGTGATAAAGTCAGAATTGTGTGATAAAGTCAGAATTGCGAGATATAAAGTCAGAATTGCGAGTTATAAAGTCAGAATTGCGAGTTATAAAGTCAGAATTGTGTGATAAAGTCAGAATTGCATGATATAAAGTCAGAATTGCGAGTTATAGTCAGAATTGCGAGTTATAAAGTCAGAATTGTGTGATATAAAGTCTGAATTGCGAGTTATAAAGTCAGAATTGCGAATTATAAAGTCAGAATTGCGAGATATAAAGTCAGAATTGTGTGATATAAAGTCAGAATTGCGAGTTATAAAGTCAGAATTGTGTGATATAAAGTCAGAATTGCGAGTTATAAAGTCTGAATTGCAAGTTATAAAGTCAGAATTGTGTGATATAAAGTCAGAATTGCGAGATATAAAGTCAGAATTGCGTGATATAAAGTCAGAATTGTGTGATATAAAGTCAGAATTGCGAGTTATAAAGTCAGAATTGTGTGATATAAAGTCAGAATTGCGAGTTATAAAGTCTGAATTGCAAGTTATAAAGTCAGAATTGTGTGATATAAAGTCTGAATTGCGAGTTATAAAGTCAGAATTGTGTGATATAAAGTCTGAATTGCGAGTTATAAAGTCAGAATTGCGAGATATAAAGTCAGAATTGCGAATTATAAAGTCAGAATTGTGTGATATAAAGTCTGAATTGCGAGTTATAAAGTCAGAATTGTGTGATATAAAGTCTGAATTGCGAGTTATAAAGTCTGAATTGCAAGTTATAAAGTCAGAATTGCGAGATATAAAGTCAGAATTGCGAATTATAAAGTCAGAATTGTGTGATAAAGTCAGAATTGTGTGATAAAGTCAGAATTGCGAGTTATAAAGTCAGAATTGTGTGATAAAGTCAGAATTGCGAGATATAAAGTCAAAATTGCGAGTTATAGTCAGAATTGCGAGTTATAAAGTCAGAATTGTGTGATATAAAGTCTGAATTGCGAGTTATAAAGTCAGAATTGTGTGATATAAAGTCTGAATTGCGAGTTATAAAGTCAGAATTACGAGATATAAAGTCAGAATTGCGAGACAAAGTCAGAATTGTGTGATAGTCAGAATTGCGAGACAGAATTGTGTGATAAAGTCTGAATTGCGAGATATAAAGTCAGAATTGCGAGTTATAGTCAGAATTGCGAGATATAAAGTCAGAATTGCGAGTTATAGTCAGAATTGCGAGATATAAAGTCAGAATTGCGAGATATAAAGTCTGAATTGCGAGTTATAAAGTCAGAATTGCGAGATATAAAGTCAGAATTGCGAGATATAAAGTCAGAATTGCGAGACAAAGTCAGAATTGTGTGATAAAGTCAGAATTGCGAGACAGAATTGTGTGATAAAGTCTGAATTGCGAGATATAAAGTCAGAATTGCGAGTTATAGTCAGAATTGCGAGATATAAAGTCAGAATTGCGAGTTATAGTCAGAATTGCGAGATATAAAGTCAGAATTGCGAGATATAAAGTCTGAATTGCGAGTTATAAAGTCAGAATTGCGAGATATAAAGTCGGAATTGCGAGACAAAGTCAGAATTGTGTGATAAAGTCAGAATTGCGAGACAAAGTCAGAATTGTGTGATAAAGTCAGAATTGCGAGATATAAAGTCTGAATTGCGAGATATAAAGTCAGAATTGCGAGATATAAAGTCAGAATTGCGAGTTATAAAGTCAGAATTGTGTGATAAAGTCTGAATTGCAAGATATAAAGTCTGAATTGCGAGATATAAAGTCTGAATTGCGAGATATAAAGTCAGAATTGCGAGTTATAAAGTCAGAATTGTGAGTTATAAAGTCAGAATAGCGAGATATAAAGTCAGAATTCTGTGATATAAAGTAAGTCTGTTTGGACACCTGTGTGAATTTGATGAAATCACTTAATAAACTCATTATGTTTTTTCTCTAGTGCTTTTATGGAGGAAACTTTTATATTGCATAGAAGCTCTACAACAGTACAGTGATGATATCAGATGGCAATACTGAACAATAAGCATATGAATCTCCTTAAAAGTATGATTTTGATGGGAAATGTCTTGCTGATTTAAAGTAAAGTTCAGAAAAGCATCACTTTTTTTTGCAGATAACTTGATATTTTGTTATCTGAGGCCATTAAATTCACACTTTTTAAGTGCTCATGTGTCTAAACACAGTTCATGGCCACTGTACCTGTTAAAAAAAAAACCCTTACATATGAGGAAGCGCATTATAAAAATGACACTAAAAATGTCACACAGCTGCAGAGGTACTGAAAGCTCTTCAGCATCTGTTTGCGAACGCCGTTACACGTCGCCTCTCAACCCTCCTATCACGCCTTTGTCTCGTGCCTGTTAATATGATGAAAACTGCTGCGATGATTTTATTAATGCATCCAAACCTGTGGCCCATATGTTGCATATATATGGACTCAATCCTCAAATCAAAACCAGCTGCTGCTGTGACCGTTAAAAAAGTGAACTGAATAGTAGTACAGTTGTCTACGCCGGGTAGAATAATATGTTTATTATACTGGCAATGGAGTGCCATTGCCAGGAAATACATAATATATACAGCGATGTATAGGAATATATTACTCATCCCTCCGTGCAGGTAATGGATCCAGCACATGGGTTTGGACACACTCCTGCGCCCCTTCATCACAGATTGAGCGATGAACCCCCGACTGTAAGTGCATTACGGACCTGACTCTCCATCTATAGCCTTCAAAGATCCCGTATTTATTCCTTTCAGAAGGGTTTTCCTTTCCCTCCTAAACATAGAACTGCATGTCGCTCATTTATTTCAGCTGAGGGAACATGCCAATGAGCAATGTGATTAGGCTCAGTCCAACCTGAGAGATTGTTATTTTTGCATCCGTGCCAGAGTATATAAAAGCACAACTTGTACATTATGTGATATGCTAGAGCTGTGACAAGGGAAAAAAATGTTGGATACGGTGTGTTACAGCCACTGTTCCATTTTAATGATTTGGGCTTTCCTCCTCCACCACTGTATATGTCCTTTTTTTTATCACATATTGTCTTTATTGCATACTGTAATTTTCGTTCACATTTAAGGCGTTTGTTGAATTATTTAAGCGTCTTTGAGTTTGATAATTAATCACGCTTTAGCAGCCGCAAACATTTTAAGAGGCAATGTTTCACCCGTATGTCTATCGCTCATGGTTAAAAGACATAACGCAGCGTCATTATTCATCGGTGAAAAGAAAAAATAAAGCTAGAGAAAGTGCAAGCAAGATGAATCAAAAACACATGAATGAATCAATTTATTACAATCTCAATTCTGGGGCTGATTGCAATCAGATGATGTAGTTTACGTTTCAGTTGATTGCTTTATATGTATCATTCTGGTTTCGCCTCTTCTCAGTCTATCGTGATGTTTTGTGTATGTTATCGGGTGTAGTGCATGATAATTGTTTTGTATTATCATAACTCTGTGGACAGAGAAGTCAGTGGAGAGTGCTTATGTTAAAATGCATTCAGTGAATCATGAATAGATTACCTGTTCAATCAGGAAAGTCAGTAAACAGAGCCACCATATTGTCACCTGTCACTTTATGTAACATGTATACACAGATTTTTCTACTGTACTTCATGAAGGACTTCCATTGATCCACGTTACACCAGCTGTAACATCAACTGTTTTACACTGGCACTTTTAGTTTGATTTTTTTTTCAAGTTTTGAAGTATATCCTCAACAACAGTGTGTGTGTGTCAGGTTTTGCATACATTATGTGATCAAATATCCCCACAAGGAGAGTAAAACTTAAAATCACATTCATTGTTATCCCAGGTGAAAAAAAATACACTTCAATAATGTACTTAAAGTGCTCTATTTTCACACACTAATTTTGTACTAAAAATTCTTCTTTAGTACTACTTAGGATAATCTTAAGAACATCTAAGTGTACTCAACTGTGCTATTTTGAGACTCCATTAATATATGGACTAAAATGTGCTTTTAATATACTATCTCTGTATTAAAAAATGTATTTAGTTACCAGCTGTAGTACACTAGTGTATGAAAGATGGGTTCAAGTGTACTACAACTGGTAACTAAATACATTTTTTAATACAGAGACATTTTAGTTCATATATTAATGGTGTCTCAAAATAGCACAGTTGAGTACACTTAGATGTTCTTAAGATTATCTTAAAAAGTACTAAAGAAGAATTTTTAGTACAAAATTAGTGCGTGAAAATAGAGCACTTTAAGTACATTATTGAAGTGTATTTTCTTCATCTGGGATGTCTATGAGCAAACAGCAAAACAGCTCAATAAATGCACTGAAATATCTTTATATGTATATATAATTTTTGAAATATAAATATGAGGTGGAACTGGAATATGTCTTAATGAAAATGTGAAAATTGGTGTTTGTTGAAGGTTAGGTTTAAGGATGGAAATGATCATTAGAAAATAATTATTACAATTTTATTTATAATCTGTATGAAACTGAATATGTAATTCAATAATATAATAAATATAATCAATGTAAAAAACACCAATAAAACTCACTGGAAAGTCCATGATAGGAAAGCAAATATGTATGTGTGTGTGTGTGTGTGTGTGTGTGTGAGAGAGAGAGAGAGAGAGAGAGAGAGAGAGAGTGTAAGTGTGTGTGTGTGTGTGTGTGAGAGAGAGAGAGAGAGAGAGTGTGTAAGTGTGTGTGTGTGTGTGTGTGAGAGAGAGAGAGAGAGAGAGAGTGTGTGTGTGTGTGTGTGTGTGTGTGTGTGTGTGTGTGTGAGAGAGAGAGAGTGTGTAAGTGTGTGTGTGTGTGAGTGAGTGAGTGTGTGTGTGTGTGAGTGTGTGGGTTTGTGTGTGCGACTGAGAGTGCATGTGTGTGTTTGTGCGTGAGTGTTTGTGTATGTGTGCGAGTAAGCATGTTTGTGTGTGTGTGTGTGTGTGTGTGTGCACGTGAGTTTGTGTGTGCGTGTGTGTGCGCATGCATGTATTTGTGTGTGCATGTGCGTTTGTGTGTGTGACAGTGAGTTCGTGTTTGTGAGTGTGTGTGTGTGTGTGTGTGTGTGTGTGTGTGTGTGTTTGTGTGTTTTGGTCCCCATGAGAAAAACAGCTTATAAAGCTTATTTTTTGAAAATGTAAAAATGCAGAAGGTTTTCTGTGATGGGTAGGTTTAGGGGACAGAATATACAGTTTGTACAGTATAAAAATCAGTATGTCTGTAGAATATCCCCATACAGTAAGTGTGTGTGTGTGTGTGTGTGTGTGTGTGTGTGTGTGTGTGTGTGTGTGTGCTTAGCAGGCTACCTTAGTGGAAAGTGTCATTTGGAGGCTGCTTTTGTGTCTCCTGTTGAAGCAGAAAACATGTCCTGATTTTTACAGTACCATCACACGTATTCATAATTCAACAAAACAACAGAAAAACATGACTTTAACAGTATGAACAATGCAATGAAGAGTTAGCATAACTCCCCTGCAGCTGTATGCTTCCCTCAGGAGACCCCTGAAGCTATATGAAATGTATTAAAAAGGATTTCTACTTAATACAATGAATGTGATTATTTATTTTGACTAGATCAGAAGATGATAACGACATTTATTCGTTTATATTCCTCTAGCTGTCATTGACTTCAGGCAACTGCTTTTGTTATTATTATTATTACACTATAGTCTGGTTCATTCAGGAGCATAATGCACTACTATAATCACTGTCAGTTTGAACTCTCTTCCATTTAATACGGGGCGAATATGGTTTACTAGGAAGTACTAAAGAAAGTATGACGTTTAACAAGAAGAGCAGAGCAGTGGTTTGTCCACATGGGGGTGCTATAAATACTCTCTAGTGTTTTTGACAAGCTCTCTAGTGGGAGAAATGAAGTCAGACAGTGTCTCTGTGCGCTGCAGATCTGGGGTCAGTGTAACTGAACAGATGGGTCATGCCTTACTGACTCTAGAGCTGGTAATCTGAGCAGACAGAAGCACAGCAGGCCCAGACCAACTAGTAGACTATTTGTTCAACTGTACAGAATTTGGACGTGTTGCTAACCCTGTTGGAGGCTATTTGATGTGGAGACAAAATGATTATTGGCTTGTTAGGTATTGTTTCTTTTGGCTGTCGGCTGTTCTTATAATATTTGGTTAAAGTTGAATTGGTGTAAATGCAATGTTAACTGTCTACCGAAGGCCACATGCAGTCTCTTTTTGCCTCTAAGGAGTGTGTAATTCGCTGGACTGAAGAATTAATCAGATTTTGTAGCAAATTAAACAAAATTAGCCAATGGCGTTGTTGTTTTGTGGACAAAATGTGAACAGTGTCGGACCAACATTCCTCTGGGTTTTATTGCACACAGAATCTTACTGTCTGTGTTTTGCAAACTCCCCTCTTTTTTTTGGAAGAACCGAAATAGAATTTTCCTTCAGTTCTTCAACCCAAGTTTCCTGAGGCGAACGCTCTCTCTCTCTTTCTCTCTGGATGTCAGGCAGAGAGATTTCTAAGCACGTTCTTCTCTGTTCGCGTAAGATGTGTCACTAAATAACTTACCATGTCAAAGTTACAGACATTCAGAGCTTTGCTTTGCCGAGCGTGTGCGAAGAAACGAAGAAAATACCTTTCAATCGGCGGCTAGAACCCATCATCTCCGGATTTATCCGCACAAAGCTTTTTGAAAGTCTGCAATGTTCAGGGCTTTTCTTACTGTACGTCAGTGACACATCCAGATGAAGAGATTACACCCAACATCCACATGAGAGAGGGAATTTTCCCATCTTCACTGTCATGCGGGATCACATGAGGAGACGAGCTATTACAGCGGATCATAACAACCCTCATGCATTTTGATAAGCGAGATCTGGCCCATTAAAGGAAGTGCTGGTCATTTGCACAGGAAGAAGGGGTGATGTCATTGCTTCACCGCATGTCCTGTTGGATCGCAACCCAAAAATGGATCCCATGACTGTTTTGATGGGTCCTGGACAGCAGGGGAAAACAATAACAAATGCACATTTTCCTGTTTTTTTGATGGTGACGCAAGACTATTTGTCCAACTTTTTTTTTTGTTTTAAAATTTATTTATTTTAAAATAAATAAATTTTATAATATTTTAAAATTCTAATTTACATTTATAATTTATAATATTATTTATTAATTTATAATATTATTTAAATAAAATTTATTATAATTATATTATTTTATTAGAATTTAATTATCTTATCTTATTATTTTTATTATTTCTGTTTTTAAATAAAACTGACTTAAGGTTCTGGGGCCAGTTGTTCAAAAGTAATCTGATCAGATTTCGGCTATCGGATTGGATCAAATCTTGAAAATGGGTTGTTCAAAAAGAAAAATTTAGATTAGATCTTGATTTTGATCTGGATAAAATCATCAGTTTGTGTTGTTCAAAACATTTTAGTAAGATTGGGATACCTTTGATCCAAAAAATCTGGATTATACTGATCCCATCAGAAGGGTGGATTTCAGGAACAAAATGTAATAAAACTTTAAAACTGGTCAAAACATACATCATTTTTATTTTGCTCTTGATTAGTTTAACTGGTAAAGTAATAAATTAAAAGCAGACATTAGGCTACATATTTAGCCTTTCGGTAACCTACTGTAAAGTCAAAAATAGATTTTGGTGCCATAAAATAATCCCCAAACATCTGTAAATATCAAACAAAAATATTATATTTGATTCAAAGTGTTTATCACTGTTTGTAAACCACATTGGCACAATGTTTTTTTTTTTTTTTTTTTTTTTTCTATCACCATGTCCCTTTAGGGGCTCCGTAGAACACTAGTAATCCAGATTTGGTAATCTGAAAAAGTGTGTATCTGGATCAGGGTGATCCAGTCCAATTTTGCATTGAAAAACCAGCACAAAAGTAAGATGGATTACCTGATCCTGGATAGAAAAACATCCAGATCATTCTGATCCAGATTAAACTTTTTGAACAACTGGACCCTGAAGATTACTTTGCTCTGTAACTACATTAGTGGCCAAAAGATGAAAATCGACATCTTCACCCTTTATTCAAATATTTTTAAAAGATTTTATGAGCATATTGTGTAGTTATGCATGGAGTCAATTGTTTTATTTGTCATAATAATGCAAAGAAACATGCCAAATTGTGCCATAACATAATTTTTGTCTAGGCTGTCATACAAAGAAATGATGCAAAACAAGAGAGAACCAATGAAATATTAATAACCTGTGAGCTTATTGTTTTTCTATGCATTTTTTACATAGAAAAAGTATCTTTAGTCATGCCAAATAATTTTGTCAGATAAATACACTCTAAAAAATGCTGGGTTAAAAACAACCCAAGTTGGGTTGAAATTGTACAAACCCAGCAATTGGGTCATTTTAACTCAGTGAATGGGTTGTTTTAACCCAGTGGTTGGGTTAAATGTTTGACCCTGGGTAGTTTTATTTAACTCAACTATTGTTTAAAAATTACTGTATTTCTTGCTTAAAATTAACCCAAAGTATGTTGGAAATGAACATTTATTAATAAAGTTAATGAATAATAATTAAACAATAAACATTTATTAAATTGCTTATTAATAAATGTTCACCTTTTGATTATTATTGTTGACTCTAGTAATTATGAGTCTGATTTTTAATTTTGGGTTCATTTTAAGCCAGACATATAGTCATTTTTAAACAATAGTTGAGTTAAATAAAACTACCCAGCACGTTGGTCAAACATTTAACCCAACCGCTGGGTTTGTCCATTTTCAACCCAACTTGGGTTGTTTTTAACCCAGCATTTTTTAGAGCGTACCAAATTTAGTGTTTTGTTCTTCCATCAAAATATTTAAAAAAATATTTTCCTCATATTTCAATGGTTTTATCGAACTTGTAGGCTCATTAAAACATCACTTTTGGCCACTGCTGTATCTTTAGCTCTTCTTAACATATCTTTATCACATCATTTTGTCCTGGTGTACAGTAATTGAGCCATATTTGCAGAGAAGATGCACATATCGTGAGCATATCTGCAAACAAACATAATTGCTTCATCATTCGCCATGTGGGCTCGCCATTTTTGGTCTTCCTGTGCTTATTATTTATTGTTTGAAATAATCAAATTGAAGAAACATGTGTGGAGTTGAGTGGATTGCTTGAAAAAATGAAATTATGGAGTAATGTGCTTGCAAAATTGAATCATGCTGTCATGGAAACAAGGATTTAGGATGTTTAGAAAGGCACAATTATTGTTTGCTGCAGTGGATTTATGAAAATAGTAGACTGCTGTGAACTAGACAAAGCAAAGTTTCAAGTGTTTTACCTCACAGGAATGTTTCAGCACAGCATGAACAACAAATACAGCTACAGGAGACGAGCTTTGTGTAATGCAGTTTTGCACTTCAACTTTTTACAGTCAATGAAAATTGTATAATAATACATAATAATTCAATTGTGCTTGAATGTTAAAAATAGTTGATTATTGCAGTGCAACACTGTGTAATGTACACTGTAAAAAATGCTGGGTTAAAAACAACCCAAGTTGGGTTGAAAATGGACAAACCCAGCAGTTGGGTTAAATGTTTGACCAACGTGCTGGGTAGTTTTATTTAACTCAACTATTGTTTAAAATGACTATATGTCTGGATTAAAATGAACCCAATATAGGTTGGAAATTAAAAATCAGACACATAATTACTAGAGGCAACAATAATAATCAAAAGGTGAACATTTATTAATAAGCAATGTAATACATTTTTATTGTTTAATTATTATTTATTTATGTTCATTTATTAAACATATTAGTAAATGTTAATTCCCAACATATTTTGGGTTCATTTTAATCCAGCGATACAGTATTTTTTTAAACAATAGTTGAGTTAAATAAAACTACCCAGCAGGTTGGGCAAACATTTAACCCAACTGCTGGGTTTGTCCATTTTCAACCCAACTTGGGTTGTTTTTAACCCAGTGTGTCTTCTTTTTGTGAAATATTTAGCTTGAAAAGTGTGTAAAGATGTTTACAATAAAAAAAATGAATGTATGTTTTTAATAAATGCTTTTCTTTTGAACTTTCTATTCATCAAAGAATCCTGAAAAAAACATTATTCCAACATTATTGATGATAATAATAATCATAAATGTTTCTTGAGCAGCAAATCCACATATTAGAATGATTTCTGAAGGATCATGTGACACTGAAGACTGGTTATAGTAATATTTCACAATATTAGTGTGTCTTTGATCAAATAAATGCAGTCTTGTTGAGCATAAGAGACTCTTTCAAAAACATTTTAAAAATCTTACCAACCCCAAACTTTTGTACACTGCATATTTCTCTAAAAACAAATGGCATTTGGAATTTGCCAGTATTTTGTATCTAATGCAATGAAATTAATACAATTTCAAGTGAGTTTCCCAGAGTTTAAAGAAAAAAAAAAGGAAGTTTAGAATGAGAAACAGCCTAAATACAACCACAACAAATCACAATTTCAAAAAATAAATGTGCAATTATGAGAAATAAGGTGTAACTGTACATATGACATCTCAATTGTGAGATATAAAGTAGCAATTACTATATATAACAATATATTATCTTATGTCTAAACTCGTGACACTGTATAATGGGAGAAACTCATATCACGAGCACAAACACACGATCACATCATTCATGATGTAATGACGCTTGCCTTTTCTAACTCATGACACAGAAATAACAAACATAGTAACTTATGCTGTCGTCTGATCCGTCCTCCCTTCATCCCCAAGCATCCATGGGGACTGTTGCGGGTGAGTGTGCTTTTTCTAATGTCTTAGCCTTACAAAAACACTTCCAAAAGGCTGGCCGTGCATCACAGTGCCCATGGGCAACACTCAAAACTGCTTCCAGCTATTGAATGCCCTCTAAGAGCTAATAGTGATCAAATGAAAAGGCGTGTGGGAAATAGTCCCTCAGGGACTGTCAGCTAAAGCAGAACAAATGCTATTCTCTCATGAAAGTAAGTCAAGGACACTAATGTGATGCATGTACAGGTAGACGTTAGGAACATTTCAACAATGTACTGCTTCATTTCAACAGGAGAGATTTGTGTGTTTGAGAACGTGTGCAAATCCGGTCGTGATAGATGGACGTTAGACAAGCCTTTTTCTTCAGATTGTAAAGCATCAGCATTAGTTGGGCATGTATAGCTCAACTTTTTGTACAAGAACCCCAAGTTGGGTTGAAATTGTACAAACCCTGCAATTGGGTCATTTTAACCCAGCAGTTGGGTTAAATGTTTGCTCAGCCTGCTGGGTAGTTTTATTTAACTCAACTATTGTTTATAAATTACTGTATTTCTTGCTTAAAATGAACCCAAAGTATGTTGGAAATGAACATTTATTAATAAGTTTAATGAATAATAATTAAACAATAGACATTTATTAAATTGCTTATTAATAAATGTTCACCTTTTGATTATTATTGTTGCCTCTAGTAATTATGTGTCTGATTTTTAATTTTGAGTTCATTTTAAGCCAGACATATAGTCATTTTTAAACAATAGTTGAGTTAAATAAAACTACCCAGCAAGTTGGTCAAACATTTAACCTAATTGCTGGGTTAAAACAACCTAATCTCTGGGTTTGTCCATTTTCAAAGAGTCCAGGTTTGAAATGATAAAGCAATGTATACATTGTTCAAAATTAAAACGAAAACGTGGATCATGTTCATAGTTAATGTGATGAACTACCTGCATGAACTTGAAGAAAACAGTTGATTAAAAATAATTTCGATGTCTAATGCAATGATATTCATACATTTTACATGAAGTGTCCAAATATTATTTTAAAGGGAACCCCTGGTATTAAGACTTGTATGGTTTAATATAACGTAAATGATGTCTCACTGAAATATGTAGTAGAAAACCCATGAAAGATTTGTTATTTAAAAAAATCCATATAATATTTGGACAATGGGGGGGCGCCATTTTGTTTAGCTGCGCAGTGCATTCTATGTCGATGACGTCAAATGGTTTCACTCGGTGAGCTACTGACGCTACCCTGTTGTTATTTTTACACACAGTTAAACATGCTGAGAAGATGCTACTGTTTTATGCGATCACAGCGCACACGAGCCCTCGTCAGTCTCCATGACAGGCGCAGCATTTGGTTAAAGCACACACTTATATCCATCGGCAACTGTAAGCTTTTTCAGCTGTGGTCTACTAAAAGCCTCAAAGGCACCAGGGCTAAAGTGAAGAGAACAAAGACGCGGGTCTTTAGGACGTATTATTCATCCATATTCTTCACAACTTCCCATTCTTTTCTCCTCTAATCTCTAGTAAAGCAGTGAAGACTTGCATCGCTTCTCTTGTTGCCCTTACAACCAAAAGCTGCACAATGTGGCATTGTATATTATATTCCGAGTTGTGTTGTGGTAAAAATAACAACAGGGTAGCGTCAGTAGCTCACCGAGTGCAACCATTTGACGTCATCGACATCGCACTGTGCAGCTAAACAAAATGGCGGCCCCCCATTGTCCAAATATGTCATGGATTTTTTAAATAACGTAAATCTTTCATGGGTTTCTACTACATATTTCAGCAAAAGACACGTTTACGTTATATTAAGCCATACAAGTCTTAATATCAGGGGTTCCCTTTAAGACCACTGTATACCCATCAGGTGTCTCTTTGTGTCACATAATACTGTCTTTGAGATCTCTCAAGCTCCCTAAATATGTCTTTTCTGGCAGACAGTGCCCAGTGGTTTGTCTATCTCTGTCTGTGATGTACGTGTGTGTGTTAACTGTGGCTGTTGAAAACTACAGGCTGTCTGTGGTAAAGTCAGCTGGGGTGAACGAGATAAAAGCTGTTTGGCCGTGTAGCCCTTGCGTTTTTAGCCCTCGTATGAGTAAAATCGGCACGTAAACAAATTAGGGGCTGAGCAACGGCTTTCCACTCCGTCTGATTCCTCTGATGCCTGTGGGTCCAGCCCTGTTGGCCGGGGTTAAAAGGCAGCCTGAAGTAGCTGAGTGCGATTTTTGGCCGTCTGCTGCTCCAAAATGAGAATGCAGAAAGAGATGAATTTAACATACTGGGTATAACATATCCTTTTCCCCTTCTTTTTTTCTTTCGCTCTCTTTTTTGCTTCTTATGACCTGGCAGACAACAGACAGTAGGTGAGTTCGACTTAATGCAGCACCGCGTTGGAGTCTGACAAACGCAATTCATTCAGGTTTTCATGCTTGAATGTTGATTATTTTCCTCATATTCTCCATTGTTGCAGCTCCTCTTTTCCCAGTCTGTCAGTAACGCTCTGTTTAGTTCCTGTCTCTATGAAGCCCCTCCTTCTGAAAAGCACAACGTGCTCTGATTGGTCGGCTGGAGCAGTGTGTTGTGATTGGTGTTTGGGAAATGTCCCGCCCCTTACCATAACCGCCAGTTTCAACACACTACTAACTAACTCAACCAGGCCCCGCCCCTTTATTCTGCATATGAATTATTTAAATGAGGAATATTGTGACGTGTTCGTTCCCGGAAGAAAACTCAAGACTACAATGGAGGCGTTTCAGAAACACTGACACTGATATAGAGAATAACTTCAGCAACATTACACACTAAAAATGTAATAAAGCACTCTTTAAAAGTGAAGCTGGTTGGGTTAAGGCGGTGTTAGGGTGGAGGAAGAGAAAAAGGGTTGCGTCTCCATCTTGGCAGACCGAGCTCAGCGTGACTGATGAGATATACGTGCCATCGCTGACACCCCCGCTGTCCGGCACTGGGAGGGAGGAGACGTTTATGGGAAAGGGAGATCATCCAGTTCTGATGTGCTCGTGCCAGACGCAGGGTAAATCTCTCTCTGGAGACTCGCAGCAGCCAGACTCCGCCAGCTGTGCCCACGTTGTCACTGTCTGTGATGTAACGCATTCTTCTTTCTCTCGTGTGCTGGCCGACACCTAATTTGGGCACAGACTCCTCATCTGATGAGACACCGTTATATGATTTAAGTGATCTTCTTCTGTTACCGTTCACATGGCCATGTGATTCCTCTTTACCCGTTCTCTTTCTCTCTCTCTCTCTCTCTCTCTCTCTCACTCACACACACACACACTTGTATAAAATGCTAAGCTGGTGTGGATAGTTGGCATGAAATACTTACAGGATCTTGCTATACTCCATCTAATCACTTATCTCTTTTTCTTAAAGTCTCAAACTAATTTATTTAAGTGCTTGTAAGATTTATGTTTTTGAAATAAGTCTATGCTCACCACGGCTGCATTTATTTAATCAAAAATACAGTAAAAACAGCAAAATTGTGAAATATTATTACAATTTAAAATAGCTGTTTTCTATGTGAATATATTTTAAAATATAATTTATTTCTGTGATCAAAGCTGAATTTTTAGCACCATTACTCCAGTCTTCAGTGTCACATGATCCTTCAGAAATCATTCTAATATGATGATTTGATGCTCAAGAAACATTTATTATCTTATTATTATCAAAAGTTAAAAAGTTTCAAGCTTTGAAAAAAAGCACCATATAAATATATATATAAAAAAGATATGTTATAAAAAGATTCGTTCAGGAATCAGACTGATCTAGGTTGAATTCAACTCACTGATTCAATGAATCAGTTGCAGCAGTTAAGATTATCAGTGTCTGAACAACAACTTTAATTTGCTCTGAAGTTCTACTGTATTGTTTCAGACGTCCTGTGAAGTACTTTTATGGTGCTTTTGCATCCTTTATGCGTCCTCAAACTCCATGTAGCGATGCTTCAAATGTCTCTTTTTTTCTCTTTTTACCAATTATAAAGACACCCTGTGGTGAAAATCAGGTTAACATTGTTTATCTATGATGTGTTTTTAATATACTTTAAGACAAACCATGTGCAAATGCATCAGTCAGCACCACTGCTGAGTATTTTTTTCCTTAAAACTGCAGTGTACCAAAAACGCGGTTTGAAACCATCCCTGTTTCCTGCCGTCACAAACAAGTAACCAATCCCGTCAAAGTGTGGGCGGGGCTTTTCTCCACTGACTTTCTATGATGTTCAAAGCTTTTCTAAGCATGCTGATTTTTAGAAGACAGCTGTCTGACTCTGAGATGAAGAACGGGAACATGGTTTGTGTAACATTAGCAACACATTATTAGCTGTTTGATAATGTAGTCAAGCAAAAGGCTCATCATATCAATTACCATTAAGTGTGAGCGCGATTTTTACCATTTTTTTTTACCAATTTGATACATCGACTTGTAGACGACCCTGCTTGTATAATTCGCTCTTCCTCTTCTGAATCAGTTTCTGGTTCAAACATATATGGCTGAATTAAACCAATATTTCCACTTGCCATCGTGTAGCGTTTACTACAGTTGACCAAATTATCAGGTAATCCGAGCTGGTGTGACTGAGTGGAGGCGGGGCTAATTTGCATATTCATGAATCCACGTATACTAAATGAAGCAAGGGTGTAGAGTTACATTCAAGCTTTTTTAAGGCATAAAGAAATTTTTTTCACAGGAATTTTTTTTTTTTTAAATATGTCATTTTGATTATCAAAAATGAGTTTTAAGGAATAAAATTATTGACTGCAGGGGGAGTTTAATATTTTTGTGGAAACTATTTTTTATATAGTCTTACATAAAAAAGTTATGTCACCTTACATGTCAACTATCCAAATACACGGCTGAATAACCATTTTTTATGTGTGTATATGAATCCATATTTCTCTAATAAGTATATACTTTTTGATACAGAAGGACAGTGTTTTTGTAATTAAGTCGTTTTTTTTGTGTAAATAAATATAGTGGACAAGATATAACACTCCTTGTTCTCGCTTTTGGTCAGTATATTCATTCAGTTAATGTTACACATGTCAGGTATATTATCCTCATTCTGTTTATTCTTTGAGATTAATGTAGTTGAACGCTGACATTAATCTTGTTTTTTACTCCTATTTTCCCCCCCTTTGCTCTCTCTAGCTAACAATCAGTTATATAGCTTTTCTAACATAAGCCAGCGAACAAGAAATCCAGTTAATGAACACAGAGTCCAATATGATGATCTGAAGAACTTTTTTTGTCTCCAAAGAAGCTCATTGCAAAACTCAAGAACCATGTGCAGCAAAAGTGAAGGTTATGGTTGGGTTTAGATTTATAGTTAGCCATAAAAATAAATTAAACAATGCTTCTGATCACTTGCACAACCTAAAAATTGTATCTGTCCTTACTACAGATTTCTGTACACTAGTTAAAAAAAAAAACAGTATGAATTGTGTAAAATAAAGGGCTGCTTATGCATGCATTCCCTCTCTCTGTTTTTAGATTGATGTTTTTCCTCCAGACAGACCCTCATTTGGTATGTCAGTGCATTTCTTGCATGGCAAGACGTGTTATTTAGTGTCAGTGCTGTTTGAACTTAGAGAGAACGTAAATGCACTGAGAACTTGGCTTATCGTTGGATGTCATCCTTAACTAGTGGCTTAATCTGACTCTCCACAGCCTTCAAGCAGCCAGGCGTAAAAGGAAAGGCAGCAGAGAATGGTTTCCAGATTTTTTTTAAAAAAAGGGAAGAGAGAATCCTCCAAATGTGGGACCAGATGGCTCCTCTGTTCATGTTCTTGTACATATTTAGTCATCGCGTTTCAAGTGGTGGAGATTTGCATGTTGGTTTTGTGATACTAATGAATATGTTTTTGATTTGCATTGAAGAAAATGAAAAAAAAAAAGAAAAAATCTGTCCTGTAGTGACTCTGCTGGTCTCTTTCTCTTAATGACTTCCAGGAGAAAGATCCTCCTTTAACCTATAATCATTTGAATCAGCTTCTCTTTCATGGGAAGTGCTCGATCTTAGATGGCGATCTGTTATAGGTTAATAGGTCTTCTTGAAAGCCGTCGTTTGTTTCGAGGCTAACAAGTGATTAACAATTAAAAATGAGTTCAGCTATTCTCCTCAGGCCACGTTTATGTAAAATTCATTGCCATGTATCTGTAGATCAACGTATAAAGAGAAATTAGTAGTAATTCCTTGCCTGCCACATTGTTTATTAGATATTCCCATACTTATTTATTAATGTGATTTCTACAAACTGAATGTGTGTGTGTGTGTGTATATTAAATAGTTTTTTAATTACACAAATTTTGTTAGTGGTCTAAATCTACAGGTAGACCTGAAAATTGAGGGAAAAGTGGATCATATGGCACTCAAATAAAAAGTAAATCAATTATTTAGCCCCTTGTTGAGTAAAGTTTTAGAGCCTCTCTCTCTCTCTCTCTTTCTATCTCTCTCTGTCAGTCTGTACTCTGTGTGAGTTGGCCAGTGGTTTGATTGGTCCTGTTGGTGGGATAATTGCCTGTTAAAGTTTTTGGGAGGCAGGTGCGGGACGGCTGTGTTAGCGGAGCTCTTGCCCGTGAACTCAGCTCAGACGCTCTGAATCAGCGCTGTGTTCTTACACAGTAGACTCCTGTAAAAAACAGCCATCTGCACAAATATGCAGAGTTTTTATTGCTGTACACTGAGAATTAGGTTCAGGAAGGACAGACTCAAGATTGACAGATTAGTGACGTCAGGTTCACAGCGTCATTCATTCCAGCCAGCAGTTTTGTTGTAGAAAGGTAGGCCTGCTTCAAATTAATTGACACGTGCACAGCTGTGCTTGATTATCTTTCTAGTTTTAATTCTACATGCTTGTTGTCAAATCCAACTTATTCATGTCAATTTTATATTTAAATGGAACCTATTATGCCCCTTTTTACAAGATGTAATATAAGTCTCTGGTGTCCGGAAAAAGAAGTTTCAGCTCAAAATACCCCACAGATCATTTATTATAGCTTGCCAAATTTGCCCCTATTTGGGTGTGAGCAAAAACACACCGTTTTTGTGTGTGTCCCTTTAAATGCAAATGAGCTGCTGCTCCCGGCCCCCTTTCCAGAAGAGGGCGGAGCTTTAACAGCTCACGCTTCGGTTGCTCAACAACAACAAAGCTGGAGAATCTCACGCAGCCAAAATGAGGATTGTCAGTAACGGTGTTCAGCCTTACATTGTTGCATTGAAAAATCTAATTCATTCATGTATATATTCATTCATATATATGACCCTGGACCACAAAACCAGTCATAAGTCACACGGGTATATTTGTAGCAATAGCCAACAATACATTGTACGGGTCAAAATTATCGATTTTTCTTTTATTCCAAAAATCATTAGGATATTAAGTAAAGATCATGTTCCATGAAGATATTTTGTAAATTTCCTTCCGTAAATATATCAAAAATGTATTTTTGTGAGTGGATATGCATTGCTAAGGACTTCATTTGGACAACTTTAAAGGTGATTTTCTCAGTATTTTGATTGTTTTGCACCCTCAGATTCTATATTTTCAAATATTGTCCTATCCTAACAAACCATACATCAATGGAAAGCTTATTTATTCAGCTTTCATATGATGTATAAATCTCAATTTCAAAACAATGACCCTTATGAGTTTCCTTACCCTTATTGGTTTTGTGGTCCAGGGTCACATATATAGCTACTTTTTTATCCGATTACGAACGTGTTTCGGTTTGTGAATGGCAATGCGCAAGTTGACTTTGCTTTCAATTCTGAGTATTTTATAAGCTACTGTTTCAAAATAGGACTTGATATGCACATTTTATTCATAGTCAACATTGACCATGTCATTTTATTGCAAGTCATGCTATAATATAACATGTAAACTCAATCTATCAGGTCAAAGACATGTTGCATTTCACAACTATCAGCTTTGTCAATAACACTGGATCAGCTGTCATTAGTTTTCATCCACCTATTTTTATGCACAATTTGGGATATCGCATAAAAAATGCTGGATGAAAAATCCTAAAATGTGCATAAATTCGGTAACACTTTAGAATGGGGAACAATTCTCAATTTTTATAACTAATTGCTTATTAGCCTGCATATTGGCTGTTTATTAGTACTTATAAAGCACATATTAATGCTTTATTCTGCATGACCTTATTCTACATCCCTTAATCCTACCAATACCTGAACTTAAACGATACAATAACTACCTTACTAACTATTAATAAGCAGTAAATTAGGAGCTTATTGAGGCAAAAGTGATGATTTTGTTCTCTTGAACACATGGGATGGAAACACTGCTTTATTCACAAATGTTTTCTGTGATTTTGCGCATAAGTTAAATTCTCAACTTCGAATGCAAACATAGTCCAGAATCCAATTTCTCTAAATCATTGATGTCCAGTCTATGATTATGTGATCGAATATCATATGCAGAAATAAAACTAGTATGATGTTTGATTTTTTTAGCAGGCTGAAAAACAAACCGAGCTGCAGACAAGAATCCTAAGGGCACTAATGATTTTCTAGTGCACTTACAGAAAAGCACATTAGGGCAGTTGAGGAAGTGTCTCCGTTTTCTATAATGAAACCACAAATTGAAGTCACAATTTGAGAATACTTTCCTTGTGGACCAGACCCGCTTTTCCAACCCTTTACAGTATCATAATAATCAGACCCATATGATCGCAAGAACCTGCCATGTTGATATAATTTTTTAATTATTATTTTAGTTTTACAAACTAGACTCCTCGAAACGTCAACGATATTTTGAAGATCTTATGAACTCAAATTCAAACATATTTACATCATCATGAAAGAGCAGAGCAATATGTTTGCAGTCAACATCTGACTGTTGAATGTTATTGCCATGTTTAGTAAATGCAGGGCCAAGCATGCGGTAAATTTAGCTTTGTTTAATGTTCAGAGCCTTTGATGTGTTTTACGCAGAGCTGCATCGCCTCCGAACATGAAGTCAATCGCGTGAGGATCCTGACTGATCTCCATTGTTTCCCATTATTAATTGCCATTTTGTTGCAGTGTTGTTCTGGAGCTGTAGTTTTAATTATCTGCTTTACATATAAATGACCTTGCAATAAAGTGACTAATTGAGATTTTTTGACATTTGAGTAACCATATGTCTTTTCATGTGGCGTCGGGAGCTTCAGAAACATGCTGGAAAATGACTAAGCTTTGCGATACTATAAACCAACCACTTGAAGAGAAGTTTGTAATGTGAGGAATGTAAACTATTTTAACAAATGCATAATGTTGTAAAATGGATGTCATTGGGTTTGTATGAGATTTGCCATTACTGGAATCGCCTTGGGGTGAAATATCGGTTTAAAAGTGCAGTCTATCATCATCAGGCTTTGGCAATAAAAGCTTGTGATGGGAATTCATTGGGAATTCTGTTTCCTTTTAGTGAATTAGTTCATTCGAGCAGAATAACTGAATCAAATGATTCAAAAAATTATTCACAGGTTCATTCAATTTTTAAAAAATGTCACATTGCACAAAAACAATTTCTTAAACTGTCCTCTCACTTATGTAGCGTTGGGAATTCAAACAGTTCATGTGAATCAAATGATTCAAATAAAGATTCACAGGTTCATTTGATCTTTTTTAAGGTCACATTGCATAAAAACACTTTCTTACCTCTCTGATATGTAGCATTGGAAATTCTGTTTTAGTGAATTGGTTCATTCGAACAGTTTAACTGAATCAAATGATTAAAAAAAAGGATTTAAAGGTTCATTAGATTTTTTTCATCACATTGCAAAAAAAAAAAAAAAAACAAACAAACAAAAAAACACTTTCTTAAACTGTCCTCTCTCATATGTAGCATTGGGAATTTGAACAGTTTTGTCTGAATCAAATGATTTAAATAAAGATTCACAGATTCATTTGATTTTTTTTTTTGTCACATTGCATAAAAAAATACTTTCTTAAACTGTCCTCTCTCATATATAGCATTGGGAATTCTGTTTCCTTTTAGTGAATTGGTTCGTTCGAACAGTTTAACTGAATCAAATGATTCAAAAAATTATTCACAGGTTCATTCAATTTTTTAAAAATGTCACATTGCATAAAAATAATTTCTTAAACTGTCCTCTCACATTTGTAGCATTGGGAATTCAAACAGTTTATCTGAATCAAATGATTCAAATAAAGATTCACAGGTTCATTTGATCTTTTTTTAATGTCACATTGCATAAAAAGCACTTTCTTATCTCCATGATATGTAGCATTGGGAATTCTGTTTCCTTTTAGCGAATTGGTTCATTCGAACAGTTTAACTGAATCAAATGATTTAAAAAAAAAAAGATTCACAGGTTCATTAGATTTTTTTCGTCACATTGCATAAAAAACACTTTCTTAAACTGTCCTCTCTCATATGTAGCATTGGGAATTCAAACAGTTGATTCAAATAAAGATTCACAGGTTCATTTGATTTTTGTTAAATGTCACATTGCATAAAAAACTTAACTCTAATATGTAGCATTGGGAATTCTGTTTCTTTTTAGTGAATTGGTTCATTCGAACATAATCAAATGATTCAAATAATTGGTGATTCACAGGTTCATTTGATTCGTCTGTGTGCAGAACTCCCTTCTCTTTTACGTTTTCTCTTTAGTAGCAAAATATGACAAGTTTTTTCATGTCTGTTTCTTTGATTTATTTGTCCTGGCACTTCCAGCAGTGTACAGAAAACACATTCAGGATGGCTGTACTGGATCCAAACTGCGGATGAGCTGGGAAGCCTCCTGAGATATACTGATGGAAGATACAGTAGTCATGCCAGCCTTTCAGATGAGGAGCACATTTCATATTCACGGGTGCCTAGCCACACTGTACCGAAGCGTCTCAAAATCCCCATATAATGACACACACTTTCCTCTGCACTACTTCACAGTGAGTGCAACACAACTTCACACACCTGGGGACCGAATTATTACAACACATGCCATCTAAAACCACCTCTGCTGCATCTTACTTTGCTTTAGGGGAATGCACACTGGCTTTTTATTTATTATTATTATTTGTATTATTTATTCATGCCTCTGTTTATTTATTTATAAATGGCAGGATGAGTGTACACTAGACTGTTTTCTGTTTTACTCGCGTCCCAAAAGCCGTGTTAATGCCATGCTGGTTGTGGATCAGTATTTCACATGAATAACACCAGCACTCAGAGCTTTGTGGTACTTGTGTGGAACTCTTCAGCGCCAGCACCAGTGCAGCCATGTGTGTGTACAGTATTAGAAATCTGTTCACATCAGTGCCGGTATTGGGGAGTATCTAACTTAAAGTAGCAATGCTACCTTTCTTAAAGTCTATGATGCTTTTTTGGACATTACCTTTCATGCAGAGTCTGAATGTAAAATGTCTGCAAAATTTCAAAGATCAAAGTGCAGATAAATGGAGTTATTGTCTCCCAAAAGAAGGAAGCGATTGTGAACTGCCTGAAACAAGTCGTCAGTAATTCCAGTCTTACTTCCTACATGAACCTATGTAGGTTTGTAACAAATTTGCATAATGCCCAAAAAGAGGTGATGCTGCAAATGTATATTATGAGAAAATTAAAGTGTGTTTTGACATTATATGCATGTAAACCTATTGTAGGAGACTGAAAAACAAAATAAGGAACCTTTAAAATAGCATAATGTGGCACTTTAGTATCGGTCTGGACTAACTTACATTGTAAAGGCAAGCGGGAAGCTCTGGGAACCATATGAACATTATGAAAGCTGTGACCATCTGTGAGCCAAGTGACCATCATTATTCACTCAAACGACTCATATAGGAACTAATCATGTAGTTGTCTTTATGAGTGTGTCATTGAATCATTCAGTCAAATGATTTGTTTAAAACACTGATTCATTCAGGAATGAAACAAGTGACCATCTTTGTAAGTGAGTTTTTGAATCATTCACTGAAATGATTTGTTAAAAACATTGATTAATTCAGGAAATAATCATGTAGTTGTCTTTAAGATCGATTCGTTGATTCAGTCGGTCAAATGATTTGTTCAAAACACATAATTCACCAAACTCAGCACATCTATGTAAGAGCTCATTCTGTGGTTGCTTGAAAAAGGACGTGGCAACTATAACTATAACTACTTCACAGTTAGTCCGATCTACTTGAAAATTGGCATGCAGTGTCTTTGTCCGAGGTGCCATGACTGTCTATGAGGACATTGATGTATCTCGAAAAACATGTCTGCCGTCGGCCAATGAATTTTGAGCAGCTATCAGACAAGGTCAACAGAGTTTGATCGGAATGAAATTGCTGGGCCTGTTTGACTCACGGCCCTAGAGGCCTGTGAGAAATTCGAAAGAAATCGGCCATTGGGGGGCGCCTTCGTGTTGTTCACATGCGCAATTTTTCGCACACTCCCACGAAATTCATACCACGTGGTAGAACTCTTCATTCTGAGCAACTTTGCCTCTCGGACCGCCTCTGTCCATTGAATCGTTCGTTAAATATTGGAGATTATTTCAAAAACCAACTTTGGGGAACTAGTCCTAGGTTTTTGGCCGATTTCAAAACACTGCTTCATGAAGCTTCGAAGCTTTACGAATCTTTTGTCTCGAATCAGTGGTTTGGAGCGCGTATCAAACTGCCAAAGTCACATGATTTCAGTAAACGAGGCTTCGTTACGTCATAAGTGTTTCGAAATTTCAATGGTTCACCACTGGGGGGCGTGACTTTGGCAGTTTGGCAGAACCACTGATTTGAAACAAAAGATTCGTAAAGCTTTGAAGCTTCATGAAGCAGTGATTTGAAATTGCCCATTACTAGATATTGTTGAATAAAGTCATTATTTTGTTTTTTTGGCGCACAAAAAGTATTCTCGACGCCTCGTAACATTAAGGTTGAACCACTGTAGTCACATGAACTGTTTTAAATACATCTTTAGTAGCTTTTTGGGCATTAAAAGTGTCTTGCTGGCAGTGGAGGCCTCACTGAGCCATTGGATTTTATGAAAAATAACTTAATTTGGTCTTATAGGGGTGTGGAACGACATGAGGGTGAGGAATTAATCACAGAATTTTCATTTTTGTGCGAACTAACCCTTTAATGCATCTTACTGACTCCAAACGTTTGAATAGTAGATTTAAATAGCACCAGTAGCTACCTTCCTTTTTTAAAAGCGTAGCTTGACTTTTGTTGAAGTATGAGTAGCTTGTCGCTTGGCATGGTACAATTTCAAAGTAGCTTTCCAAACACTGCCAAAGGCCCTTTGTTAGTCCCTGCGTAGACCTGTCGGTACGCTCTGAAATGGATAGAAAAAGAAAAGAAAAGACAAAAGGAGAAGATGTTATGTTCCTGTTTGCAGGGCTATGCCTTCATTTGTCCAAACATCTCAACATGGTGTCCTCTTTTCAGCTCACTGGAGCCAAGTGATGTGAATTTCATTTATCATACGAGTGGGCACTCTGCTTCCATCCATCTGCCTCGTGCTCTGGAAAAGGCAGCCAAACATAAAGAAAAAAAAAAAAAACAGAACAAAATTAAAGACCTCTTCTACCAGAATACTCATTTGTGCCGGCTCATCTGCATCAGCTTTGGCTTCTTGCAGGCTACTAGCTGGGTTTACAACGGAGTGGGAGGCGGGAGCGGCATTTAACGGACTGCGCTGTTCAGATCAGATCCATCAGACAGCAGAGGTGAAGAGAGGAGAACAGCATGCTGGTGAAATGTGTCTCAAAGCTGCTTTTACAGGGACTTTCTCCTCAAGAGCATCTGGCATTTGCATGTGCAAGAGCAGCGGCCCATGACCCGACCTGCTCCGAGCAATAATGAAGCACATCGTTGAGTTGTATTATCATCAAAGAGCGCCTTGTGTTGATTGCGATTAGGATGACAATAAACGTCATCTGTATTGCCATGCTCTGTAATCACTCGCAGCGGTTGCCAGAGCTCTCCGCTATGATGTGCCCTCTCTGTTTATAGTAATGAGTTCATCTTAACACGAACAGACATGGCTAATTATTAATGCTGCAAGCGAAGATTAACATAATCTTGGATTGATATAAAAGAACTGATCTGTTTCCAAATTAGAGTTAAGGTTGAGCTGAGAATAATTTTACATTAATATTTCTGTAGGTGGTGACAAAAGACTTTTTTTATGGGTGAGTCATTGAATCGTTCAGTCAAATATTGAATTATTCAGCCAAATGATTTGTTTAAAACACTGATTCATTCGGGAATGAAACAAGTGACCATCTTTGTAAGTGAGTCATTCACTCAAAGCATTCATATATGAACTAATTATGTAGTTGTTTTTATGAGCGAGTCATTGAATCATTCAGTCAAATGATTTGTTCAAAACACTAATTCAATCAGAAATGAAACAAGTGGCCATCTTTGTAAGTGAGTTTTTGAATCATTCACTGAAACGATTCTTTAAAAAACATTGATTCAGGGACTAATCAAGTAGTTTTCATTTTGAGCAAGCTATTGAATCATTCAGCCAATGATTTGTTCAAAACACCAGTTGATTCAGGAATGAAACAGGTGACCATCTTTATGAAGAGAATGAATCATTCACTCAAACAATTTTTTAAAAACATTGATTCATTGAGGAACTAATCATGTAGTTGTCTTTTTGAGTGAGTCGTTGAATCATTCAGTCAAATGATTTGTTCAAATCACTAATTCATTCAGGAATGAAACAAGTGACTGTCTTTGTAAATTAGTTTTTAATCATTTGCACAGTAATTGTCTTTCTGAGCAAGTCATTCAGTCATTGAATCATTCAGTCAAACATTGAATCATTGAGTCAAATGATTTGTTCAAAACACTAGTTAATTCAGGAATGAAACAAGGGTCTGTCTTTGTAAATTAGTTTTTAATCATTCGTACAGTATTGTCATTTTGAGCAAATCAGTCATTGAATCATTCAGTCAAATGATTTGTTTAAAATACTGATTCATTCAGGAATGAAACAAGTGGCCATCTTTGTAAGTGAGTTTTTGAAACATTCACTCAAACGATTTGTTAAAAACATTGATTCATTCAGAAACTAATCATGTAGTTGTCATTGAATCATTCAGTCAAATGATTTGTTCGAAACACTAATTCATTCAGGAATGAAACAAGTAACTGTCTTTGTAAATGAGTTTTTAATCATTCACACAGTAATTGTCTTTTTGAGCAAGTCATTCAGTCATTGAATCATTCAGTCGAATGATTTGTTTAAAACACTGATTCATTCAGGAATGAAACAAGTGGCCATCTTTCTAAATGAGTTTTTGAATCATTCACTCAAACAATTCTTTAAAAAACATTGATTCATTGAAGGACTAATTAAGTAGTTGTCATTATGAGCAAATCATTGAATCATTCAGTCTGATTCATGATTTGTTCAAAACACTAATTCATTCAGGAATGAAACAAGTGACTGTCTTTGTAAATGAGTTTTTAATCATTTGCACAGTAATCGTCTTTCTGAGGAAGTCATTCAGTCATTGAATCATTCAGTCAAATTACTGGTTTAAAACACTGATTCATTCAAGAAGAAAAATGAGTGATTGACTTTATGAGCAAGTCTTTGAATCATTCATTCAGACAACTCTCATATCACACTCTTGTTCATGTGATATTGCTGGTGTACTCTATCATATCCCTTGCCATGGCCCATGGTTTTGATTTGGAGTTTGTTTCTGAAAATTTTCATGAACCCCCTGGCAATTTGAGACAAACCCCTGGGAGGTTCCCGGTCCCCAGTTTGAGAAATGCTGTGTTAGGAAATCATCAGAACACTTTCCATAAACTTAATTCAATGCTCTCAGCTGCTTTTGTTACTTTGGTGGGTACTTGGAAATCATGCATAGATATCACACTGTCCAAACCATGAAACACAGACATAACTGTGATAAATGGCCTCCTAAACCAGTTCTGACGCAGTCGAGAAAGTCCCAAACCGTCTGTGCCATACAGGCTGAAGTGAGAGCCAGCTTATTGTATTAGTATGATGTTTTTTCCTCTGAATTCCATTATGGGTGTATGTGTTTTTTTCCTCTGCCCACACCATGTAATGTTTTCCTGTGAAAAGTGTTTCATAAATGATTTGCCCAGACTTCGTGTGTCATTTGAGATGCTCTGACAAAAACTTTGAGTGCAAGAGGAAAAAAAAACCCCGTTATCTTCAAACGGCAAACTCTCTTCCTCAGGGATTCGCAGACTTCATCAGTGGCGCCTTATTGTTCAGTTTCCATTCTCTTGGTTTTGAAGCTACAATAAAGGCCTATGTCTGATACTGTGTGATGTGGTTTCGTCCGAGAGAAAAACAATCCTTTATTTTTAAAGAAAATCCCATATTCCCAAATGAATTGATAATTACAAACAGGATCGTTGAGATCTCTGGCTAATGCGGGGACTGAAAATATGGTCTCTCTGTTGGACGACATGTTTTATGAGGTTGGAGAGTGAAAATAATTAGAAATTCTTATGATGGTTCTGAAAAGACAGGGTGATAAAAGACATACGACCCACAGCTTGCGAGCTGACAGTCGGGCATGTCTTTTCGCTTTGCGTTCGTTTTGCTTTGAGGCATGAGTGTCAGCGGGACTTTGAGAGCGACGAGCAGAGCTAGCGTGCGAGAAGAGCGTGTGGGGCAGGGTTTATGAGGAAGCACATTCACTAATAGGGTTTACGCTGTCAGTTTAGCTGGTAATGATTCAGTGTGTGCAAATATGGGTCAGGAAGGTTTAACAACCACCTTTAAATATGCCTCTTATTGTATTGTGCAGTAGCAGAGCACGATGAAGACGAAGAAGATAACAATAACAGTCTTTATTAAACTTTACAAACTCATTACAAACACTAGAATAAACTCAGGAACAATAATGACACCGAACATTAACGAGAACTGACCAGGAGTAACAGAAACACAAGGCTTAAAGGGTTAGTTCACCCAAAAATGAAAAACCTTCATGTTGTTCCACAGCTGTAAGACCTTCGTTCATCTTCAGAGCACAAATTAAGTTATTTTTGATGAAATCCAAAGGGTGTATGACAGAAATATAATCAACACTTTCAAGGTCCAGAAAGGTACTAAAGACATCATTAAAACAGTCATGTGACTGCAGTGGTTCAACCTTAATGTTATGAAGAGACGAGAATACTTTTTGTGTGCAAAAACAAAACAAAAATAACGACTTTATTCAACAATCTCTTCTCTTCCCTGTCATTATCCTTACGCAGGTAACGCAGTAAGCACAGTGAAGGCTTCCGTGTTTACATCCGAATTCTGGCTCAGTATTGGCCAAAGCTGATCATGTGACGCATGCGTGTGATGCTGACGCAGGAGCCGGCCAATAATGAGTCGGCGTTCTGACGTAGAACCTGGAAGCGCTGGATGTAAACAACGTATGAGAATGACACAGAAGAGAAGATATTGTTGAATAAAGTCTTTATTTTTGTTTTGTTTTTGCGCACAATTCTCGTCTCTTCATAACATTAAGGTTGAACCACTGCAGTCACATGACTGTTTTAACGATGTCTTTACTACCTTTCTGGACCTTGAAAGTGTTGATTATATTGCTGTCTATAGACGAGTCAAATACCTCTCAGATTTCATCAAAAATATCTTAATTTGTGTTCTGAAAATGAACGAAGGTCTTACGGGTGTGGAACGACATGAGACTGAGTAATTAATGACAGAAATTTCATTTTTGGGTGAACTAACCCTTTAAATGCACTGAGCAAACAAATGGAGCTAAATGAAACACAGGTGAAGCTAATCAGTAACCAAAGAGACAGAACGAAAACAAGAACACATGCAGGAACAACTAAACACAACATATGTACACTCACTCTAAAAAATAATGTGTTGGCTATAGTTTGCATCAATTTTTTTGAGTTATGACAACTCTGAGTGAAATTATGTTCAACCAACAAGCTACATTGAGTTAGAGGAACTTAATAATTTGTGGCATAAACACACATTTTTAAGTTGATTATTTAAAAAAAATTAAGTCTCTCCAAAAACCAGAGTTGTGGCCCTGGAACCAATTAATCTGATCTGTTTCAGTTCAAATCAACAGCTATCCTAGCACATGCTAGCATAAGTTATTTAACATGTATATTTAATGAACAAGTAAGATATTACTTGTCACTGGCATTAGCGCAGTCATTGCTTATAGAGTCAATAGTGTTTACCTTCATGTTTCTACTCTTCAGCACAATGATAACCACAAAAACTTTAACATTACAGAAACTCTTTAAAAAGTCAAACATAACAGCATTAAACACTTACAGGTTTTTCCCTTTTTTTAAAAAAAACAAAACAAAACAAAAACAAAACATAAAATAACACTTAATTTCAACATTTATTCTCCTTATCCAGTCCTATGCAAAGCATGCTGGGAACAAGAAATCCACTGCCTAATTTCCAAAGTCATCAAGACAATTTCATTATGTTACTACAACTTAATTTTTTTTAAAAAAGCCAATTAATTCAGAAATTTGAGTTTAAATTACAGACGATGTAATGATCAACATTATTATGTCAACAAAATAATGTTTGCAACTTAAAAGGTTTAATTTGCAACCATGCATTTATTTAAGTTGTGTGTGTGAGAGAAAAGTGTTTTTATAATAACATTTTTATCATTTTTGCAATAACTTTGCCTACTCATTTGTCTTTCACAAGGCTAATATCATTGTTAAATTTGTTTGCACCCTAAATAAACACAAGTAAATAACATTTAAAGTAAATTCACACTTTTTGCATAATTTGACAATGATTGATTAAAGTGACGCTGTAAAATATTCTGTGATATTTATCTTTTTTTTTTTTCTTCACACATCATGCCTCATATTTCATCTCAAACAGGCTCTTCATTGACACTGTTGTCTTCTTAGTAAGTACACTAAATTTGATGGTTGTTGGTTGTAAAACACTTTACAATAAGGTTTCATTTGTTAACATTAGTTAATGCATTAACTAACATGAACTAACAATGAGCATTACAACTGTTACAGTATTTTGTTAATGTTAGTTAATAAAAATACTGTCATTCATTGTTTGTTCATGTTAGTTCACAGTGCATTAACTAATGTTAACAAATAACACTTTTGATTTTAATAATGTATTAGGAAATGTTGAAATGAACATGATCTAAGATTAATAAATGCTGTATAAATTTTGTTCATTCTTTGTTCATGTTAACTAATGAAACCTTGTTGTAAAGTGTTACTGATTTTTTGAATTTGTAAATAAAACAAAGATTATTGGAGTACGTTTTACATGAGTACTATTTATTTCTACTTAAATTTTACGTTTAATTATGTATGTTATTTGCTTGTTATTTGTAACTAAATTCTACACCATATTCTTTTCAATGTATTGTAAATAATGGTACAGTCAACAGTCATATTTTGTGTAAAAAATAGCTAAATTATTTTCAAGCAATAAATATTAAAATTATTTAATTCTTTTAGATTTTCATAGTTTTAAAAATTTTATTTATATTTTTATGAAATGTTTTACTTTATCAGATAAAATAAAAATATTTTAATATTTTTAAATAGTCTTTACAACAAGAGAAAAGTTTTATAGTACATTTGAATTAAAATCAACTTCTGGTACATAAACACCCTTGTATACAGTGTGTGTGTGTGTGCGTGTGTGTGCGTGCGTGCGTGTGTGTGTGTCTACGTGTGTGTGCGTGTGTGTGTGCGTGTGTGTGCGTGCGTGCGTGTGTGTGTGTGTACGTGTGTGTGCGTGTGCGTGTGTGTGTGTGTGCGTGAGTGTCTGTCTCTGTGTGTGTGAGTGTGTTTGCGTGAGTGTGTGTATGTGTGTGAGTGCGAGTGTGTGTGAGAGTGTGTGCGTGTGTCTGCGTGTGAGTGTGTGTGTGCATGTGTGTGTGTGTATGTATGTGTGTGTGCGCGTGAGTGTCTGTGTGTGTGTGTGTTTGTGTGAGTGTGTGTGTGTGAGTGTGTTTGCGTGAGTGTGTGTGTGTTTCATAATACACTTCTGTAGATATGGTCTGTCCAGCTCCGTACAGAAGTCAGTTAGTGTTTAATAGGATGGCCTGTCATCATGAATGAATCCGGTTCAGATGAGGTCTATGAAAACAATGCGTTTTCAAAACGTCAATAGACCAGGACTAATGAAATTTTAATGAGACTTCTAAAATGATATTTTAGCTATGCGGCATAGTTTCTGCTAGAACAGCAATACACAAGGAATGTCTTTTCCTCTGGGGATACATTCAGAGTTAGGAACCAGATATTGCCAAGAAATGTTTGGTTAGGGACCATTTGTAAAAGTATAAAACTGGAAGTAGACTTTTTAAAACCCTTGAATAGATAGTCAGACCCATTGAGAGATAAAAACCATTTTAAATCCGCAAGAAAGTCTGAAATGCAAGTCAATTATATGTGTATGTTGGAATATATATTGCTGGATTTTCAATTGCATGCCCTTTTTACCAAAAAGTGGTGCTATAAAAAAATAGTTTCTACAGGGTGTGTTCGGTTCTCTTGGTTCTCTTGGTTCTTTTGGTCCGGTCCAAGCTTAAAGGCTTATAATTGAGTCAAGAATCCATGTGCTCTACATTAAACATTAAAAAGTCTACTAGCGACTTTAGTTTATTGCTAGTTCTTCATGTTGACATGCAGGACATTGTCATGAATACATGAGTGTTTCTGGTATCTCCGCAGCACAGGCATGTCTGAGGTCAAAAATCCTCTTTAAAAGCGTAATAGACGCGTCTCCTTAGGGCCGTGCAACTGTGACATGTTCATTGACACGGCTTTGAGCATGAGCACGCCGCGTTGCTTGGACCTCACACATTCACCGCTGACATTTAAAGGACAGCGCAAAGCTGCGAACAGAGCATCCGTGTGTGTGATACATTGGCGAAACATCTTTTCGCAGAAAACATACAGGGTTTACATGTTACATGCTGCAGGTGTCTGTATGGATGCCCAAACCGTCATTAAAGCATTTGTTCACAGTGTAGTCGAGTGTAAAGTCTGACTTGTCATCTCTGGAGTGTAAAACAGATGTTTGTCAAATGTCAGAGGATGGATTCTTGGGAAGCCAATAAGGCTTTGATACTAATGGCGTACCATGACCCGTCACTTTCACAGCACACAGTGTTGGGCAGTAGCGTCTCTAAACTGTAAATTTAACTAATAGGTAATTGTTTAACTATCTCTCAGTAGAGATGCAGTATTTTAGATGTGGTTTGTTGATTACGTAGCACAATATGTGTTGCCACTCGCTATAAAATTACATTTTGAGGACAATATTTCAGCAATTAAGTCTATTCGGCTGACAAAACTATTTTATTTGTATGCATATTTTGCACTTTTATTACTTGTTACTCTGTTTAAACAATTTAACCCTTTTTAGAGAATGCAAAGTCTCTTCTGCTCATCAACGCTGCATGCATTTGATGAATTATACAGTAATATTGTAAAATATTATTGCAATTTAAAATGAATTTTCAGCATCATTACTCCAGTCTTCAGTGTCTCAGGATTCTTTGATGAATAGAAAGTTCAAAAGAACAGCATTTATTTGAAATGGAAATCTTTATCATTATAAATGTCTTTACAGTCACTTTTGATAAATTTAAAGCATCCTTGCTCAATAAAAGAAAAAAAAAAAATCTTACTGACCCCAGTTTTTTGAATGGTAGTGTGAGAGCAATTGGCAATATAATTTTTCTGTTTTATTTATTCTAATAAACATGTACTGGATCAAATTACAACAGACTATATATTTAATATTTGTACTTTATTAAATAAAGTAGAGATGATAGAAATAGTGTAACTGATTATTTAATTGGATATATTTAATTATATTTAAATTTATGTTTTTTTATTTTTAAATATAAATTATAATTTTATTACATTTGCCATGCCACAATGTTTACTTTGAAAAAAATGACTGTTGTATGACAGGTAGGATTTAATTACGACATTGTTATTATAGTTAACTGAAACTAAAAATAAAACCATAAAAATAAAATAAACATTAACTGAAATAACATAAAATATAAAGACACTTGTTTCAGTTATTTGCCAAGGCTACATTTCTCATTTTCATTTAGTTTAGGTGTACTGTAATAACTAAAACTAAAACTGAAATAAAAATTAATAAAAACTCTATAGACACATATTTTTTTCTTCTGTAAAGTTGGCCATTTTCATAGCAGATCTAGTCCAAATACATTAACATTGCCATATTCAATAACATGCTAAAACTATTCTGAGAGTTGTCATGATTGAATTCAAAATATTAATAAAAACTATAGTAGTATCTCAATAACACTGCACTACCGATTACAGTCTCCACCAACAGTAAAAATAGGAATTCATATCTAGTTGCACTCATCAGAAATAATCTGAACTAATGTTTTGTAAATCACGAATACTGCAGTATAATAACTTAATACCTTTATTTACAGAAACAACTGAAGTTTGCTCTGTTTCTGTCTGAGCTCTGGGGTTCGCAGTGGAGTCTAATGTGCCGTCGCGTGTTCATACACCTGGAGTGAGGGCGGACATGTGATGAATGCTGTGGCCCGTCCCAGGTGACAGGACTAACCGGGTCCGAGCTGACAGGAGTCCCTGGAGAGTTCATCCGGACCCCTGGCATGACACACACACACTTCTGCATATACACACACTTGTTCAACCAACCTTCTGTCTAAAGTGGTGTCATAATATATATATGTCAGTGCCTAAGTGACGGCACCATGGACTCATGGACTCCAGCTATGGTGGACATAGAGGACATGATGGGTCCATTTGTCATCTTTCTGTCAGGGTTCCTAGGGTGTTACGGGGGCGGTGATGGATTGGGCTGAGGGAGACGGTGGGTGGGTATTGATTTCAACCTCTAACTTTGCCATAGAAACCACAGGGAGCCGTAGTTACTGTACCTGTTGCTGTCAACACTTGTTTGATAACTTTGTGCAACTATAGCTGTTCCAACATTTGCAGAATATTGCTCATGAAAATAACGCTTTTTGTTGGTCAGATTACTAAACTATTGATGGCAGTGATAACGAAGCTGAAAATTGTATTTTATATACATACATGTATATATATATATTGCTCATAGTAATGCTATTATTTCAGGAAATCAGGTTTTCAGAACATGGACAGTTTTTGCATTTTGTTTTTGTGAAATATTGATATGTTTACATTTATATTTGCATTTTCTTGTCAACTAAAGCAATAATTACAACTTTTCTGACTTAAACCCCAGTTTTCCAATACAATACAATACTTGAATGTATTTAGGTTAATATTTTTTCCAGTATTTCTGCTGTAATTATGAAAAAAAAACTATGTTTTGAATTTTTTTTTAATTAATTATCATTTATTACTTATACTTTTAAGTCATCCTGGGCCCCGGACCCCTGAACTAAAGTGTTATATGCAGTCTTGGGTAAAGTTACTTTTGAAAGTAATTCATATATTGCGTCAAAGTCCCTTTAAGACAAGTCATTTCACTCGGCGGCCATCTTTGAAACACCTCTCGGGCATGCAAGTGCAGCTCCTATCTCTTTGAATGGGGAAACATCAGATTCTCCAAAACTGTTCGCCAAGCTTACGATTAGATTTCATATTTGAAATCACCAATGAAATCTGACAACAAATGTATAAAAAATTTTGTTTCTAAAAACTCGAATCATGACAAAAAACTGCATTTTTCAGGCTGGATCAAGCTAATGATTCACAGCAAAATCCCCAGAGTTAAATCAACTCTGCTCAGAGTACATATGGTCCCTCTCTAAATAGTGTTAAAGTAACACTGAAGCAGAGTTAAAGTTAATGAGATAATTAAGCAATTAATTAAGTAATGATTGCGCATTAGTGATGAACACCTGCTGTTAACAAGCAGAATCACTGAAGAAAAGAGAAACACAAGAACTACAGCTGACTTTAGTCACAGCCATATTAATTGCTTAATTATCTCATTAACTTTAACTCTGGTTCAGTGTTACTTTAACACTATTTAGAGAAGGACCATATGTACTCTGAGCAGAGTTGATTTAACTCTGGGGATTTTACTGTGTTCTTTTACCTAGAAGGCGGGCCTCTCACTCTGGAAAATAATGTGTTACGTTATTTTTGCGTTACTTTTTTTTCATCTGGCCTGGGCTTGTTTGTTTGTTTTTTAATGACAAAAAAAAAAAAAAATTGCCATCAGACGGCAACAGCTAACACTTAACTAACCCAACTAAACCCGAAAAAGTGTCTGTTGTCGTCTGTCGGCGCAGTGTTAATTGGCCTTTACTGGTTTTCCGTAGCCGAATATGAAGCATGTTAGAATTACAACAAACATCGGTAACACTTTATTTCGATGGTCCACTTTAGACATTCTACTAACTATAAGTAACTTTGCAACTACATGTCAACTAGCAGTCATTAGAGTATTAGTAGACTGTCTGCTTAATATCTGCTAACTCTTTATTTTGATGCTCCCAACAGACTATAAGTAACTTTGCAACTACATATCAACTTATTCTAATTACCCGAACCCTAAACTAACAGTCTACTAATACTCTAATGAGAGTTAGTTGACATGTAGTTGCAAAGTAGAGTGTCTAAAGTGGACCATCGAAATAAAAGGTAACCCAAACATCTGCTTATACACTTTTCCCATCAGTTCAAGAATGTTTTTCTCATCTCATATAGATGAAAATGAATGACAAAACAGCGTCTGAATTTGATGTAAGAATAGTTTCGATTCATGTCGACGTTTACATGACATCATCAGCCTAATCAGATCATCACCTATGCGTGACGGACTGACAGTCCAATATAACAAAATGATGAATCACTTTTTTCCCCCTCTGCTTTGTCTTTGTGGTATTTACTGATCCGTGCACCGACAGAAGCAGAGCAGAATAAGATCGAAATCATCGGCCCACACATGCTGTGCATGCTGGGAGGGGGGCCGGGGGACCGCTGGCGGTGGGGTGATAAAAACTTAATTGCTGAGTGCTGCTTTACAGTCGTGTTTCTGCGGTGAGGCCGTGAATAAATTCCCCTTGACAATGTCTGTGCTCTGTGAGTAAACACAACACTGGCAGGTCCTTGTTTGCATATTGTTAATTTGTCCACGTCGCACCGCGGCTCCACGGTGCTTTTGGAACCGATGTCAGCCGTCACGCTGCCATCGCTGCCCTTCCGCCCGCCGCCCACTGACATGTTAGCATTTGTCTGAGAAATGCCAGGCCACGGATGTGACATGGGGTGGCCTAGCACACGCTTTGGACCAGGGTGATGGACCTGCATGGGGTGGAGTGGCAGCACAATTTTAACCCCGTCTAAAACTCTTCACATGCAAAATGTACCCCCTCTTTGGGTCTGATGAGGCCTAACTTACAGATGGGTGCTGCACTCAATTTGTTGAAGTTGTTTCTGAATGACAATTGACATGAGGCAAACTGTCAGTCAGCTCACAGGGGTCTTTTGCTCATAGAATATGTTCCAGTAATGATAACTGGCTTGTAGTTCGGTGTTATAAAAGAGTAAGCCGTCTGTAATAAGTTTGGTGTCTAGGAAACTACATGGATAGATGCAAAACGGGAAACTGGGGAGGTTTGCAACAATGTTACACCATCAATTTAACCAGCTGTGCAGTGTGTATCTGTGGAAAAATATAAAGGATTTAAAGGATTAAATGGGTGGTTGATTGTGATTTCACTTTTTAACTTTAGTTAGTGTGTAATGTTGCTGTTTGAGCATAAACAACATCTGCAAAGTTATGACGCTCAAAGTTCAATACAAAGAGAGATATTTTCTTTTACAGAAATCGCTGTTTAAGGACTACAACAAACGGCTGGTAGGGACTACAATGAGTTTCTTCCGGGTTAGTGACATCACTAACCCTAAAATTTACATAAACCCCGCCCCCGAGAACACACAACAAAGGGGGTGAGGCCATGTTGGGCTGCTTTAGAGAAGAGGAAGAGTTGTTGTAGTAGAGTGTTGTTGACATGCCGTCATTTTACGCCGGACGAGGGTCAATTCAATGCTGGATTTGCACAAAAGATTAACATGACGGCACATGCTAGTCGATGAGTTGAATCAACTCCACAGCAGCTACAGAAATTTATCCACTAACCATTCAGAAACGTCCAGTTTCATTCTAAAAGTTGTAACTTCTTCCTGAGTCTCTCCATCAGTGTCCGACTCCGGTTTGAACAATGTAAGGCTGAACACCGTCGTCATTTTGGCTGCGTGAGATTCTCCAGCTTTGTTGTTGTTGAGCAACCGAAGCGCGAGCTGTTAAAGCTCCGCCCTCTTCTGGACAGGGGGCCGGGAGCAGCAGCTCATTTGCATTTAAAGGGACACACACAAAACGGCGTGTTTTTGCTCACACCCAAATAGGGGCAAATTTGACAAACTATAATAAATGATCTGTGGGGTATTTTGAGCTGAAACTTCACAAACACATTCTGGAGACACCAGACACTTATATTACATCTTGTGAAAAGGGGCATTAAAGGTCCTAAATAGGACTTTACTAAATAGGTTTATTGCACAAAAAAATCTTTTCACCATCCTCATGATATAATATTGGCCAGATTCTCCCACAAGGCTTTTGTGATTCACTCTAGCAGGAGTTTGTTGATTGTTTTTGGCCGGTGTGAATGTGCTGACGAAATCCTGTCATGCTTCTGCTCACTATACGGAACATTACAACCACAAATCCAAACGGAGAGACTCTTATTGATCTGTCAAAAAGGTGAAAAGCTACAATCACTAACGCACCCCGCACAATACGATAAAACCTGGAGAAAGTCATTTGCTCCTACAGCTTACGAATAACTTTTTGATATGTGGACGTCAGTTTGGTTTCATAGATTTAATAGCAGGTTTTTGGGAATGACAAGTATTTGTTTTGGCAAACGGGGGGAAAAAAACAATCACTGATACCTATTTTCTGTTATTACTGGTGTAAATCACAAAGGCGGCAACGCTGGAATCAGAGTTAAAGGTTTTAACTGGAGACAGAGTGGATGATGGGATTGCAGGGGACATATATATGAATAGAAGGTGGAATTTGTGTAGAGCATTAAGAAGAATAAAAGGAGGTACACACTTTTTTTTGATGGAGATCAAGATTAAATGTGTGTAGGTCAGGTTTTGCCTGTATTGTGGAGACCAAATGACTCAATAAGGCTAAAATCAAAGGGAACATTAGCTTAATAATCATTTTAATTATGTTTGCTAAAGGGGACCTATTATGCCCATT
The DNA here is from genome assembly GCA_039654765.1 of Mylopharyngodon piceus. Lineage (NCBI taxonomy): Eukaryota > Metazoa > Chordata > Actinopteri > Cypriniformes > Xenocyprididae > Mylopharyngodon > Mylopharyngodon piceus. The sequence goes on along the minus strand of CM077448.1, from coordinate 15,682,408 downwards.
TTCACAAGATGTAATATAAGTCTCTGGTGTCCCCAGAATGTGTCTGTGAAGTTTCAGCTCAAAATACCCCACAGATCATTTATTATAGCTTGTCAAATTTGCCCTTATTTGGGTGTGAGCAAAAACACACCGTTTTTGTGTGTGTCCCTTTAAATGCAAATGAGCTGCTGCTCCCGGCCCCCTTTCCAGAAGAGGGCGGAGCTTTAACAGCTCACGCTTCGGTTGCTCAACAACAACAAAGCTGGAGAATCTCACGCAGCCAAAATGACAGACAACAACTTTTGACATGGCGTTAGAACTGGTACACCGTTGTCGCTTGCGAAAACAAAATGGCGGCGCTGTGGGTGGAAACGTGCAGATTAAGGGGTGGTAATATTATAATAAGATCCCCTTCCTACGTCACAAGGAGAGCAAAATCTGAGCAGCTCGTTTTTCCACATGCTTGCAGAGAAAGGTTTGCCAAAACAAAGTTACTGGGTTGTGCTTTTTCACGTTTTCTGGGTTGGTAGATGCACCGGGGACACGATTATAGCACTTAAAAAGTCAGATTTTCATGATATGTCCCCTTTAATAAAATTAAGTTTAATAACGTTTAATAAAATACATTTTTGCACACTAAAATAACATTCTCTGCATACAACATCTGTACTCTGGTTCAGCTCATAAATTTGCTAATTTTATTATTCATAACAGTTTTCTGCCAGATCAGTCCCTCTCAGCGATGATGTCTCTTGGCTGGGTTTGTTGTTTTGTCTCTGAATTAGCAGTCTCAAATGTAATACACAGATGCATTTTCCAGAAGACTATTTATAATAGTCCTGAAGTGTATCTCCAGAAAAAAAACGCTATTATGGGAAAAAGGTCGCCTCAGAAACGTCTGTCCCTGCCATTCCACACTATATTGTTGTCCATGATTTATTCACCGTCTGTAGACGTGATGAATTTTCCAACATTCCCATTATTTAGCCAAAATGTGTAACTGGAGTCTCTCTTCATCAATGTGATGTTGCTAAACCATTTTTAGGATATAAAACACACTCTGTCAGTATGCTCTGCATAAATGCTAATTAAACTAACCACCAAAAAAGTGCAATACTACTTCTTTGTGGAATTGTTCTATTGCAGCGGCGCCTATAGCGTTATAGGTTTCCTTTTGTGTTAACACAATTTTTCTTCTCGTGTCCCACTTGTTCTGATTAATTAGCGGCTGAAGAATATCGATGGCAGGCACATTTGCTCGGCTCACAGGAGGGTGTGAAGACGCTCGCTGCAGAGTGTAAGTGCATCCAGATATCTGTTAATTGGCTCTCTGGATATTCTAGATGTGCTTTTGCCTCTTGTTTTACCTCATATCTTTGATGCCGGCATATCACAACAATTACTCCAAGAGCCCGATAAGAGATACCATCAACGTCATGAGCAGCTCCCAGCAAACACAGCGTGATGCTGATGACTGGATGAGTGTTTATCACTTTCTGGTTGGTTGGCTGCTTATGGATTAATTATCCTTTTAGTTTTGTACCTCAAACTCACATTAGCTTAATTGAATCTTGCAAATATCACACGCGCAATTGGGATATCTTCTGCGCAAACAGCTGTAGTTTTTCTTTCCCCTGTTTTCCTCGTAATAGAGCATCTCCAAATGGTATCATTTATATCTTGTTGGTTAATTAGGCGCCGCATTGGACTCGAGCTCAGGGTCATTGTTTATTTAAAGATTTTTCTTCTGCTTATGCTGTTTTACTTGCTCTGCAAATACAGACCTTTGAGAAAAGATGCGTTGTGAAATATGTATCAATGCTGGTGATTTTTAATTCTCCTCTGAAAATGCTGTAAAATAGTGTTTTTTATGTTCTTTGTAGTGAATAAAATCACTGGCTTTACAAGCATATGTTTTAGTGAATGCTGAGAGTGAAATGTTTGTTTGAGGATAATTAATATTTGATTATTATTATCAACAGACGTTTGATTTTAGCAGTATAGTGAATGTAAAAATTGATAGAATAGTTGGCATGAACTGAATTTGAAATGATAAGGTAGCATATTGTAGAAGTTATTTTGAACAAAGTAACAAATGTATAGTACTTTGCTGGTACAATATGCCAAGCAAAAACATCTCAAAATTTCACATTTTGAAAAAGTTTGTGTGCTAAGAATCACATTTTTGGTACGGAAAGTTGCCAAAAGTGACGTCCGGAGGGGATATTTGTTTTTAATGACCCTACAAGTTCAATTAAACCATCAAAATATGAGGAAAATATTTTATAATTTTGAAATATTTTAAATATGAGGGAAGAATAAAACACTAAACTTGGTTAAGGTATTTATTTGACAAAATTATTTGTCAAAAAAGGCAAAATAAAGCTACAGGTTTTATATTACTATGCAAAAAAATGCATAGAAAAACAAAAACTCACAGGAAAAATCAGTTATTAATATTTTATTGGTTCTCTCTTGTCTATGACCAAAAATATGTTCACACAGTTTGACATGTTTCATTGCGTTATCACAAATAAAACAATTGATTCCAAGCACAACTACATAATATGCTTATAAAATCTTTTAATAATATTTGAGTGTCAATTTTCCCAGGCTGGACATCACTTTTTGGACACTACTGTATTGCAGAAGTTATTCTGAACAAAGTAAAAATGTATAGTACTTTGCTGATACTCTTTCTAGCACAATATGCCAAGCAAAAACAGAATTTATTTGTGCTCTAAGAGCCAAAATCTCTATTGTTTTCATTGCAAATGCTGGTGCAGAACTATATGTGCAGTTGATGTGAGATTATGTTTTCATTGTCATTTTCTAAAATGTATATTAAGTAATAAGTACATCAAAACATGAAGTTCCAGAAGTACTTATATTTTTTAAAAATGTACGGGTCAATGACGTGACGGGTCATTTTATTTTTGTCCAAAGGCCTTAATAATAATAAAAAACAAAGATATGACATCCAAAGTATGTAAGGTAGTACAACTAGATTTCTTTTATTGAATCCAAAAGGTTTTAATTATATTTTTCTACATATCATTCGGTCATTCGGTTTAACCGTCCAAAGGCCAATACAGCCATTTCATTTGTGATTAAAATATCGTAAAATGTAATAAATGTATATATTTTTTTATTCTGGCATGATTTTATAACATCATATATCAACATAGTGCAAAATGGTATTAAAATTAGAAGTCGTTGCTTTGTTATGAGAAAGAATGTCCGGAAAAATGAATTTCATTGATGTCATTTGGAGTAACCAATATAAAGGGACCATTTTGGATCAAATCATGCAGTCAATATCATGTGACAGGATGTGACATCATTCAGACACCTACAAAAATGAACTCCCTCTCTTTTAACTATTTGAAAAGTTCATGTTTTCACTTGCTCATATGCATGTCCCGAAACATCAGGTCATTCGGTACAACCGCTATAAAACATGGAAAATGTTGTAATATTTTAAAAACTTGTAGTAAATATAAAATGTTTGATTGTGCTTTTGCTAGCTAACTAGATATCAGCCTGTTAGCATTGTTTAAAAATATCGTCATTCGGTATAACCAAAAGTGTCATTCGGTAAAACCGAAATTTTGGTTATACTGAATGACTTTTTTGGTGACAAATCTTGTAATAAATGACAAAAGCAGTGTTAATTGATTATAAAAACCACATAATCTCATTGTTAACACTTAATAAAACTTCAAAATTAATTATATCTCCATTATATTTTTTGACACTTTTAAAAACTTTATTCGTCAATGACCCGTACATATAAAAAATAATTCAATTAGAATGTGTATTTTTTATGAAAATTATCAATATGTCCCACTTTCATCATGCAATGAGAGAAATATGAACATAAAGCCTTCTCTAGCTTGTCCCCAGTCTTGAATAATCTCATTAAATCAATTATTTGTGTTCTACTGAAGAAAGAAAATCATACAGGTTTTGTACATGAGGGTGAATAAATGACAGATTTTTTAAATTTCTGTGTGAACTATCCCAGCCTTTGCAATAAAATGTTTCCTGTTATATATATTATATATATATATATTTTAATATAATTTATCAGCACTTTGGTTGCAGTAATCTCGTCTGCTTGAACATTTCAGCTGTAAAAATGTCATTCTCTTCTGTCTGAATAAACAGCTGTCCTATTAAACAAATCTGTGAAGCATAACAAGAAATACTTTTTAAATTATGTTGTTTTCATTGCTTTCTCGTTCGTCTTGAATAAGGTCATTTTTGGGGCCGATATTCCACATGTTTATCTGCTCCAAATGATTGAATTGTCACTTTCTGTGTTGCTATATTTGTTAGAGATGTTCTCTAATATTCACTTTGTCTGTCTGGAATAACACTTCAGATGTGACGGACAAGAAGCCACTCTAGAGTGAACTGGCTCTTATTTTTCTCAAACGATAATATTGGTGCATCAATAACGTGACATTCTGTTGCAATTCATTCAAACGCAGCAGTTACCAGCAGCCGAATCACCTGTACTGGCGCTTCAGTGTCTCTTAATATGCAATACGTACCGTCTAAACGCACACCTGCTAGACCCATTAAGTCTGCAGAATGAAACTTTTCCAAGTCCCAACAATTTGACGATTTAATAGTGATCTATAAAAATGTGTGAGAGGGGCGCACGGGGAAAAAACTGAACAGCAGTGCTCTCCAGAAACATATCGGTTCAGCGCCTGCACATTATAAGAAGCCTAGTCCTCTGGCTCGAGTCTACGGGAATAGTTTTGTATGCAGACTGTGTGTCTAGATATGTATATATATATATATATTATACCAATCTGCCCCCTTCCCCCATTCTGTCAACTTTGTTCCACTTGTCTCCGTTACTCTTTTGCTTGCTCTTCTTTGCAGACAGCTGCAGCAAGCGGCTGAAAACTGGAGTGGAGGAATAAAAGGTATCATATGATGTGAACTGATTGACAGAGGTGGGACAGTTTAATGAAAGGGAGGAAAGAAACTGGCCCAATTTCTTCAGGTGAAAGGGATGCTGGGTAATCTGAGATGAGCGATGAATCGTCATCATTGTGAGCAGAACTTCAGGCTTCTAAGTGGAAAAAAACGTCAAACAACGTTTTGATAAATTGGCAGTTCATGTTCGAGCGCGTCCAAAAGCAAATCTTTCACAGAGGAAGATAGTCAGGGGTAATTATATCAAATGCTGACATTTAATCCGTTTGGAGTCTGTGATGGAATTGAAGCAGGAATTAAAAATGTGCAATTTTCTTCAGCCGTTTTGCTTTATTTACTGCTTAACCACATGAAAACATACTTGAAAGTAATTGTTGCTTCTCATAGTTTCTGCTAAAAACAACAATTACTATTTCGCCAATGAACCGTAGAATACAAGCTCAAATGCACAAATTTCACATTGTTTCCTTTCAAAGCCCGGAGATGTGTTTTCTTACTCATTATGCACAATATCATTTTAATTTGTGCATATTCTTCATCAGATGACGGATCTGCAGCTATTTAATATTGTGCATTGGTGTTTTTGCATTTAGCAGATGCTTTTATCCACAGCGACTTATTGTGCATTCATTTTTTTTTTTTTTTTTTTTAAATTCAGTCTGTGGTTTTTTGGCAATCGAACATATTTGCAATGCTTGTTACAGTTTATTATTTTAAAAATCAAGATGTTGACTTTTACATTTATAATCATTTTTAAAATCAATGGGGGGAGTGGTGTAAGTGTGTGAGTTTGTGTGTGTGTGTGTGTGAGAGAGAGATTTTTTGTGTGAGTGTGTTTGTGTGTGTGAGAGAGTGTGTGTGTGTTTGAGTGTGACAGAGTGTCAGTGTGTGTGAGTGTGTGTTAGTGTGTGTGTGCGTATGAGTTTGTGAGTGTGTTTGTGCATGTGTGTTTGTGTGTGCGTGAGAGTGTGTTTGTGCATGAGTTTTTGTGTTTGTACACGTATTTGTGTATGTGTAAGTTTGTGTGTCTGTGAGTTTGTGTGTGTGTGTTTGTGCACGTGTTTGTGTGTAAGTCTGTGTCTGTGAGAGTGTGCACAAGTTTGTGTGTGTGTGTGTTTGTACACGTATTTGTGTATGTATAAGTTTGTGTGTCTGTGAGTTTGTGTGTGTGTGTGTGTTTGTGCACATGTTTGTGTATGTGTGTAAGTTTGTCTGTGAGTGTGTGTGCGGGTTTGTGTGTCTGTGAGTGTATGTGAGTGTGTTTGTGCATGTGTGTTTGTGTATGTGCGAGTTTTTGTTTCTGTGACTTTGTGTGTCCATGAGAGTGTGTTTGTGCACGTGTGTGCGTGAGAGTGTGTGTGTGTGTGAGAGTGTGTTTGTGCATGTGTGTTTGTGTGTGCATGAGTGTGTTTGTACACGTGTTTGTGTATGTGTGTAAGTTTGTCTGTGAGTCTGTGTGTGTGTGTGTGTGTTTGTGCACAAGTTTGTGTGTGTGTGTGTTTGTACACGTATTTGTGTATGTATAAGTTTGTGTCTGAGTTTGTGTATGTGTGTTTGTGCACGTGTTTGTGTATATGTATAAGTTTGTGACTGTGAGAGTGTGTTTGTGCACGTGTGTGTTTGTGTGTGTGTGAGTTTGTGTGTCTGTGACTTTGTGTGTGTGAGAGTGTGTTTGTGCACGTATGTGTTTGTGTGTGTCCATGAGAGTGTGTTTGTGCACGTGTGTGCGTGAGAGTGTGTGTGTGTGTGAGAGTGTGTTTGTGCATGTGTGTTTGTGTGTGCATGAGTGTGTTTGTACACGTGTTTGTGTATGTGTGTAAGTTTGTGTCTGTGAGTCTGTGTGTGTGTGTGTGTTTGTGCACAAGTTTGTGTGTGTGTGTGTTTGTACACGTATTTGTGTATGTATAAGTTTGTGTCTGAGTTTGTGTATGTGTGTTTGTGCACGTGTTTGTGTATATGTATAAGTTTGTGACTGTGAGAGTGTGTTTGTGCACGTGTGTGTTTGTGTGTGTGTGAGTTTGTGTGTCTGTGACTTTGTGTGTGTGAGAGTGTGTTTGTGCACGTATGTGTTTGTGTGTGTCCATGAGAGTGTGTTTGTGCACATGTGTGCGTGAGAGTGTGTGTGTGTGTGAGAGTGTGTTTGTGCATGTGTGTTTGTGTGTGCATGAGTGTGTTTGTACACGTGTTTGTGTATGTGTGTAAGTTTGTGTCTGTGAGTCTGTGTGTGTGTGTGTGTTTGTGCACGAGTGTTTGTGTGTGTGCGAGTTTGTGTGTCTGTGAGTGTGTGAGTGAGAGTATGTTTGTGCACGTGTGTGTTTGTGTGTGCGCGTGTTTGTGCACGTGTGTTTGTGTGTGTGCATGAGAGTGTGTTTGTGCATGTGTATTTGTGTGTGTGCGTGAGTGCGTTTGTGCACGAGTTTGTTTGTGTGCGAGTTTGTGTGTGTGAGAGTGTTTGTGCACGTGTTTGTGTGAGTGTGTTTGTACATGTGTTTGTATATGTGCAAGTTTGTGTCTGTGAGTGTGTGAGAGAGAGTGTTTGTGCATGTGTGTTTGTGTATATGTGAGTTTTTGTTTCTCTGAGTATGTATGTGTGTGTGTGAGAGTGTGTTTGTGCACGTTTGTGTGTATGTGTGTGTTTGTGCACGTGTGTGTGTGTGTGCATGCGTGTGTTTGTGCATGTGTGTATTTGTGTGTGTGTGCACGTGTGTGTTTGTGTGTGTGCGAGTTTGTGTGTCTGTGACTTTGTGTGTGTGAGAGTGTGTTTGTGCACGTATGTGTTTGTGTGTCCATGAGAGTGTGTGTGTGTGTGAGAGTGTGTTTGTGCATGTGTGTTTGTGTGTGCGTGAGTGTGTTTGTGCGTGTGCATGAGAGTGTGTTTGTGCATGTGTATTTGTGTGTGCGTGAGTGCGTTTGTGCACGAGTTTGTTTGTGTGCGAGTTTGTGTGTGTGAGAGTGTTTGTGCACGTGTTTGTGTGAGTGTGTTTGTACATGTGTTTGTGTATGTGCGAGTTTGTGTCTGTGAGTGTGTGAGATAGAGTGTTTGTGCATGTGTGTTTGTGTATGTGAGTTTTTGTTTCTCTGAGTTTGTATGTGTGTGTGTGTGAGAGTGTTTGTGCACGTTTGTGTGTATGTGTGTGTTTGTGCACGTGTGTGTGTGTGCATGCGTGTGTTTGTGTGAGTGTGTATTTGTGTGTGTGTGTGTGTGCACGTGTGTGTTTGTGTGTGTGTAAAGTGTATGTGTGAATTAAAGGTCTCACCCAATGTTCTCTCCCTCATGTTTTTCCAAACCTGTATGACTTTCTTTCTTTCTTTTCTTTTTTGAAGAATGTTGGTAACCAAACCGTTTTGTGACCATTGAATAGACAAAAAACTATCCAGCTTTCATTGAATGGCTTCTTTTTTTGAGAGCAAGCTGTCACATTGATTTTCCTGCTGTCTGAAGGGAAAGATAAGACCATGTTGGTTGTTTTTTAAAGGATCAATTTTCCAAAGCCGTTGCTCCATAACTCAGTAGGTAATAGTTACATTAACAACCTTCCCCCCCACCAGCAGCACAGCTCGTTCACCGGATTAATTAGCTGCATCACTTAATAACACTTCACAAGTTACACACATCTCAGTGTTCATGGGTAATTGAGAAGTGTATCGATCGCTCAGAGGTTTGAGTTAGCAGTCGACGATCTCACAGGTCTTACTGACCCCAAACTCTTGAGCAGTATGTGCAGAACTGATGAATGTAGCATAAACCTGCAATGCTGTTTTCAGTCCTATCTAACATGTTTCTGTTTGCTCAGCTGGTGTTTCTTTGGCCCGGTCTCACCTCTGCCCCGACCGCCGTCGCCCTTCAGGATCTCTCCTGACCCATCCTCTCCGTACACCCACTTTCCCGAACGAAGCCAGCCAACTTCAGCCTAATGACTGTGAGAGGTAAGTTTGCATCCAGTCCCCTAAATTGTGCCATGACACGGCAGACTGCATTTATGACCGTTTTACTCCGCCTGGGATAGAGCTCGTTTTTATGATATACTGTAGTTTGTATTACCATTATTGAATGAGGCCACAGTTTAGAGCTCGTTGCCTGGGCTGTCAAAAGCTATTAGTGCAGCGACTCACACGACGCCTGCAACACTAGCTGTCCTTATGAGGGATCCACATCTTATATGTGTTACGTCTGGATTCGAAAAACCTATAAAAGAGAGTATTATTGTTATAATATGAATTTTACTCCTGCTGTGATGCAACACACTAAAAATGCACAATTTTAAAGTCATGCACGACTTTAATCCAGAGGACCTTAAATAAATGCATGATTGCAAGTTAAAAATTCTAATTTATTGTTTTAATTAAACCTTTTTAAGTTGCAAACATTATTTTGTATTTAGTTCTGTTGACATAATAATGTTGATCATTACATCAACTTAATATCATCTGTAATTTAAACTCAAATTTCTGCATTAATTGCCCCTTTTTTAAAAAAAAAAGTTGTAGTAACGTAATGAAATTGTCTTGATAACTTTCGGAAATTCTGCAGTGGATTTCTAGTTCTCAGCATGCTTTACATAGGAGAATAAATTTTGCAATCAAGTGTTAATTTATTTGTTTTTAGTGAAGGGAAAGACCTGTTATGTTTGATATTTAAAAGCGTTTCTGTAATTGTGCTGAAGAGTAGATACATGAAGGTAAACACTAACATTAGCTATGTTTCCATCCACCTATTTTTATGTGCATTTTGGGATATCACATTAAAACTGCTGGATGGAAGTGCCAAGATGCGCATAAATTCTAAAAATGGTCATAAAAAAACATATGTGCTCGTTTGAGCTGGATAAATTTTCTATCCGATAAGAAAACATGCACATAAACTACGATGGAAACACATTTACCGAATAAATTCCTAAAAATCATGTGACTTTGAGCGATGGGAGGGCATAACTGTACTAACCAGCGGAACTAACCAGCAGATTAATTTTTTTGAGTAATCAACTTAAAATATTGTGTTTATGCTACAAATTATTAAGTTCCTCTAACTCAGTGTAGCTTGTTGGTGGAACATAAATTCACTCAAAGTTGTTATAACTCAAAAAAAGTTTGGGGATTTTAATACATTTATTCAGCAAGGAAGCATTCAAATGAAGTGATGTTTGTATTTGAAATAAATGCTGTTCTTTTGAACTTTCTATTCATCAAAGAACCTTAAAACAAACGTATCACAGTTTCCTCCAAAAAAATTTTTTTCAACATTGATAATAATCAGAAATATTTCTTGAGCAGCAAATCATCATATTAGAATGATTTCTGAAGGGTCATGTGACACTGAAGACTGGAGTAATGATGCTGAAAATTCAGCTTTGATCGCAGAAATAAATTACATTTTACAATATATTCACATAGAAAACAGCTATTTTAAATTGTAATAATATTTCACAATTTTGCTGTTTTTACTGTATTTTTTATACTTTATTATGTCTTTCGATTCAAACACATTTAATACAGTTATACAAATGAACATTTCCTTTAAAGACATAATATTTTTGCCAATAGTTATTCCTTATTTTTCCTTCTTCTTTCTCTTCCTTTCACTTCCCCTTCTGTGGTAATACCCACCACCAACACATAAAGTAAAAACATAAAATAAATAAATAATAATAGAACAATAACTAATAAATACACTAATTTACAGGGGGAAAAAATACAAAAAATATACAAAAAAATTAAACCTTCACATATTTATATCAAACTCTTATCAGAATGTGTACTTTTGCTCTTAATTTCATGCTATCCTCTCCATAGAGTGTACTTTAGAAACTAAATCTAAACAATCATTTAAAACTAGAGATTCTTGCCTTCTCCAAAATTTTGTTATTGCTTTAAAAGCTGTAATTCTCAAATTTTACTGTATTTTTGATCAAATAAATGCAGCCGTGGTGAACATACGAGACTTCTTTAAAAAAAATATGTGTTACACACATATATAATGAATTAAAATTTAAAAAATAAAACAAAATAATGTGTAAAGTGATTTTTGCATTTCTTGCATTTCAGTTTTGATTCAGTTTAGAGGTTCAAACTTGATTTGCTCCCCCTATAGGACATAAATTACAATATTTTAAGACTGACAATCACTTTTCCGCCTGAGATCTGTAAGCTCATTGCAGTGTTTAAATGTTTCGGGTGTGTCTCCTGTCTGCTTGCAAACTTCAACAACAGCTCTGTCTGGCCTGCATTATTACAGCATGCAGATATTTCAGAAGCCGGTCAGGAAATTCCTGTGAAATATTAGGAGGAATTAAACCACACAGCTTCTGTTTGCACTAATTACAATTATTCATTAATCTCTCTCCGCCAGACAAATGAAAGCTGGTTGATCATAAACACAGAACATTAAATTGCATATAAAAATAGATATATCTTCTTCACGCTTAAACAGAGAGTTTAACAGGGTACCTGCTCATTTCTTTTTCCAGGACTCGGGTATGTCGAACTAAAATAAGGCGACCACAAGAATGTTTCTAAACCACTTTTCTGCAGATGTCATTTTAATTATGTAATGTCAAATCCACACTACTTTAACTCGTTTAGAGAAATGCTTCTTGTTTACGGGGAAAAGAAAGATGTATTGTTGTTGCACAACTTTCTGAAGGAATGTTTCAACAGGATGTAGGTTTTTATAAGACTGGCATCGGCTCTCGTCTGCCATGAATCATTCCCAAAGCGCACACGCAGTGACAGCGGCGAAATACACAACAGGTTTATTAGTTTTGTGACGCATTAAGTCAAAGGAAACATAAATGCGGCTGCTGTTTTCGTGTACCCCGGAGCATAATGGCACGACGGGCACAAAGTGACAGCGGCAATAAGTGAAAATAATCACGGGTGACACTTAACTGGACTCTTGGCACGAGCCGTGACTATTCACCAGTCATGCCCGCCTCCTCCCGTTTCATCACGGCGACTTCTGACCACAGAAAGATGGGAACATTTTCGACCCATGATGGCAGAGGCACAAAGGCTTGATTGTGCGGGTCATTAAGTTAACTAGTCTATTTTGCCTCAAATGGTCTCTGCTATGAGTTAAGGTGAGGTAATGTTTATATAGCATTATACCGCACCACTTTCTGAAATTGAAAAGCACACAATAGGCATATTCACACGCCGTTTTTCTGTGGAGATGGAGGGAAAGAAGGAATAAATTCTATATTCCTCCACTCTAATAGGTGTAATTACATTGGTGATATGGTAATGTAGAGCCGCTCCCCCTGTCTGCTGCGAGGGGAACAAAGAGCCGCTTGTACGGCGCTGGCGAAAATCAGATGTTAATGATATTTCAGGACCTTGTTGAGTCTGGACAGCAGGGCTGGAGCACCTAGAGGGGAAATGACTTCCATGCCTAACCTATTTCAGCCGGTCTGAGTGATATTGAGGGGGAGGGAGAGCGGGGAGGGGCTGTTGAGTTGGCAGCCGATTTATCCATTTTACAATCTGGCCAAAGTGTGAAGTTAGGCTTTTAAGATGGCTATTTTTCCAGACGTGGCAAAATTCGGAAGATTCGGGTTTACTGATTAGAGTTTTTCCCCTTCATACGACTCATTCCACATACACTAATGTTTTTATTCAGCAATTAAATTAATCAGAAATCACAGTCAAGACTTCTATAAAAAGATTCCTATTTCAAATAAATGCTGTTTTTTAACTTCTTATTCATCAAAGAATCCTGAAAAAAAAAAGTATCAGTTTCCACAAAAATACGAAGCACAACTGTTTTCAACATTGATAATAATCAGAAATGTTTCTTGAGAAATCATCATATTAGAATGATTTCTGAAGGATCATGTGACACTGAAGACTGGAGTAATGATGCTGAAAATTCAGCTTTGATCACAGGAATAAATTACACTTTACTATATATTCACATAGAAAACAGATATTTTAATTTGTAATAAACTACCCAAACGCTGGGTAGTTACGTCTGACCCAGGATCTGGGTAACACAAAAAACTGGGTTATTACATCTGACCCAGGATCTGGGTAACACAAAAACTACCCAAACGCTGGGTTATTACGTCTGACCCAGGATCAGGGTAACACAAAAACTACCCAAACGCTGGGTTATTACATCTGACCCAGGATCAGGGTAACACAAAAACTACCCAAACGCTGGGTTATTATGTCTGACCCAGGATCTGAGTAACACAAAAACTACCCAAACGCTGGGTTATTACATCTGACCCAGGATCTGGGTAACACAAAAACTACCCAAACGCTGGGTTATTACGTCTGACCCAGGATCTGAGTAACACAAAAACTACCCAAACGCTGGGTTATTACGTCTGACCCAGGATCTGGGTAACACAAAAACTACCCAAACGCTGGGTTATTACGTCTGACCCAGGATCTGAGTAACACAAAAACTACCCAAACGCTGGGTTATTACATCTGACCCAGGATCTGGGTAACACAAAAACTACCCAAACGCTGGGTAGTTACGTCTGACCCAGGATCTGAATAACACAAAAACTACCCAAACGCTGGGTTATTACGTCTGACCCAGGATCTGAGTAACACAAAAACTACCCAAACGCTGGGTTATTACGTCTGACCCAGGATCTGGGTAACACAAAAACTACCCAAACACTGGGTTATTACGTCTGACCCAGGATCAGGGTAACACAAAAACTACCCAAACGCTGGGTTGTTACGTCTGACCCAGGATCTGGGTAACACAAAAACTACCCAAACACTGGGTTATTACGTCTGACCCAGGGTCTGGGTAACACAAAAACTACCCAAACACTGGGTTGTTACGTCTGACCCAGGATCAGGGTAACACAAAAACTACCCAAACGCTGGGTTGTTATGTCTGACCCAGGATCAGGGTAACACAAAAACTACCCAAACACTGGGTTATTATGTCTGACCCAGGATCTGAGTAACACAAAAACTACCCAAACGCTGGGTTATTATGTCTGACCCAGGATCAGGGTAACACAAAAACTACCCAAACGCTGGGTTATTATGTCTGACCCAGGATGTGAGTAACACAAAAACTACCCAAACGCTGGGTTATTACGTCTGACCCAGGATCAGGGTAACACAAAAACTACCCAAACGCTGGGTTATTACGTCTGACCCAGGATCTGAGTAACACAAAAACTACCCAAACGCTGGGTTATTATGTCTGACCCAGGATCAGGGTAACACAAAAACTACCCAAACGCTGGGTTATTACGTCTGACCCAGGATCAGGGTAACACAAAAACTACCCAAACGCTGGGTTGTTACGTCTGACCCAGGATGTGGGTAAAACAAAAACTACCCAAACGCTGGGTTGTTACGTCTGACCCAGGATGTGGGTAAAACAAAAACTACCCAAATGCTGGGTTGTTACGTCTGACCCAGGATCAGGGTAACACAAATACTACCCAAACGCTGGGTTATTACGTTGGACAAAAATCAAAAACACTGGAAAAATAACCCCAAAAAATGACCCAAAAAGCCCAACCCAGGACTTGGGTTGAAAAAATAACCCAAGATTTTTTAAAGTGTAAAGTTTGAACCTAATTTTTAATATAATTGTCTTTGTTTTCACCTGTGAATTTATCTTTCTACTTCCTTTTTCTTTTCTTATATTTTATCTGATGTTGTAAAGCACAGCTGTTATAAAAGTAAATTAAACTTGAAACTTGATCACAGGAATAAATTACATTTTACAATATATTCAAATAGAAAACAGTTATAATATTCATGCTCAGCAGCCTGGGTAAGCACGAGAGACTCAAAAACATTAAAAAATCTAAACTTTTGGTAATAAAGAGAGCGGGAAAGGGCCCTCAGCGTGCACATGCAACCCAAGTCAAACAGTTTGCACTGAGCCCTTTTTTTTATTTTTTTTTAGATAATTTGCACTTGGCTCGATGTTGTTATGAGCACAGAAAATGCCAGATGGATTTTCCACAGCGCTCCCCTTGATGGGGCGTGTGCTGGACATGTCTTGCCAGACAAATCTATGAGTTTCTGTACCACAAAGGGCACTACTGTTTCATAAAGGAGTGGGCGAATGCCCAATAAACAGGGCCGGGGAGACTCGGCGAGCAGCAGTAGCGTTTTAAGTTCACCGTGGGCTTTTTACAGAAATCTACCGTGACAAATATTCAGCTGTAAGGGGTCTGGAGATAAAATGAATCAGGCAAATCACCAGTGCGAGTCTATTCTCAGAAAACATCTGAGGTTTGAATCTGGCTCAAAACTGCACTATTTTTCCCTAAATTTCTTACATGTGTAAAATAATTTAAGATAATCCACTGGAATGAAAAACAAACATCCCACAATAAACAAGGCAACGAGAAGTTCTTAAAAAGAAAATAGCCACATCCACTTTAAAAAATCCATTTGACTAGCTTTAAAGTCAGTCGATGTGGGAGGGATGGGATTCTAGGATCAGATTAATGTCTCTTTTCTCTCATACAGTTTGTTAAATGCCAGAAAGTTAATTGTGTGTTTGTGCTCATCTTTTGCAGCAGCTCTGCCACATTGCGATACAGAAGCTTATTACATGCAGTTTCCCAGGATTCACAACTCATTAGAAGATGTGCAGTACAAATATGGAAATCTCATAATGTCATAGTTACCTTATCATTAACAATAAGACATTAAGTTGATATACAGTACATACGCTAATAATAAAACAAAGCTGATTTTACAGCAAAACAGTGTTTCTTTTCCAGACTTTCCTCTCAGCGCAGAGGAAAAGTATCACCTTGATGTCACAACTTATTTTTAGAGGATAGTTGCATGTGAATTAGTGCACATGAATCATTCATTTTTCATATAGTTTTATTCAGGAGCACCTAAAAATGCATTGTTTCAAACATATTGCAGGATTGTACATTTATGTGGATTTTAGTCTTAATTGTGAATCACTGATGGTTGTTTTGGGCTGTGATTTGAAAGAGCATTAAGAGACCAGGGCTAGAAACAACAGAAATTGAATAAAGTTATCAAACACTTTACAGTCTTTACTGCATAAATTACTTAAATATATATATTAATCCTTATTAAAGCTACAATTTTCTCTGTTATCTTTGTTCTTTGATGAACATTAATGACAGACATCACAGCAACTGGTTTATTAGGCTACTGTCACTTTAAGAGCTGCCGCTGCCAAACATGATGCACATCTCTTTTTCTCACAACTCTTTAAGGTCTTTTAAGACGTGATTTAACTCATTTAAGACTGCTCTTATACTCAACAAAACGGCCATTTTGGCATAATTCTGTGTTATTGTTTGTTCGAGCGTGAAAAAGAACATGATACTGGCGTGCATCTTACTGAATATATTGTGTGTATATATATATAAACCCGATTCCAAAAAAGTTGGGACACTGTACAAATTGTGAATAAAAAAGGAATGCAATGATGTGGAAGTTTCAAATTTCAATATTTTATTCAGAATACAACATAGATGACATATCAAATGTTTAAACTGAGAAAATGTATCATTTTAAGGGAAAAATAAGTTGATTTTAAATTTCATGGCATCAACACATCTCAAAAAAGTTGGGACAAGGCCATGTTTACCACTGTGTGGCATGCCTTCTTCTTTTTATAACAGTCTGCAAACGTCTGGGGACTGAGGAGACAAGTTGCTCAAGTTTAGGAATAGGAATGTTGTCCCATTCTTGTCTAATACAGGCTTCTAGTTGCTCAACTGTCTTAGGTCTTCTTTGTCGCATCTTCCTCTTTATGATGCGCCAAATGTTTTCTATGGGTGAAAGATCTGGACTGCAGGCTGGCCATTTCAGTACCCGGATCCTTCTTCTACGCAGCCATGATGTTGTAATTGATGCAGTATGTGGTCTGGCATTGTCATGTTGGAAAATGCAAGGTCTTCCCTGAAAGAGACGACGTCTGGATGGGAGCATATGTTGTTCTAGAACTTGGATATACCTTTCAGCATTGATGGTGCCTTTCCAGATGTGTAAGCTGCCCATGCCACACGCACTCATGCAACCCCATACCATCAGAGATGCAGGCTTCTGAACTGTGCGCTGATAACAACTTGGGTTGTCCCTGTCCTCTTTAGTCCGGATGACATGGCGTCCCAGTTTTCCAAAAAGAACTTCAAATTTTGATTCGTCTGACCACAGAACAGTTTTCCACTTTGCCACAGTCCATTTTAAATGAGCCTTGGCCCAGAGAAAACGCCTGCGCTTCTGGATCATGTTTAGATATGGCTTCTTTTTTGACCTATAGAGTTTTAGCCGGCAACGCCGAATGGCACGGTGGATTGTGTTCACCGACAATGTTTTCTGGAAGTATTCCTGAGCCCATGTTGTGATTTCCATTACAGTAGCATTCCTGTATGTGATGCAGTGCCGTCTAAGGGCCCGAAGATCACGGGCATCCAGTATGGTTTTCCGGCCTTGACCCTTACGCACAGAGATTGTTCCAGATTCTCTGAATCTTTGGATGATATTATGCACTGTAGATGATGATAACTTCAAACTCTTTGCAATTTTTCTCTGAGAAACTCCTTTCTGATATTGCTCCACTATTTTTCGCCGCAGCATTGGGGGAATTGGTGATCCTCTGCCCATCTTGACTTCTGAGAGACACTGCCACTCTGAGAGGCTCTTTTTATACCCAATCATGTTGCCAATTGACCTAATAAGTTGCAAATTGGTCCTCCAGCTGTTCCTTATATGTACATTTAACTTTTCCGGCCTCTTATTGCTACCTGTCCCAACTTTTTTGGAATGTGTAGCTCTCATGAAATCCAAAATGAGCCAATATTTGGCATGACATTTCAAAATGTCTCACTTTCAACATTTGATATGTTATCTATATTCTATTGTGAATAAAATATAAGTTTATAAGATTTGTAAATTATTGCATTCCTTTTTTATTCACAATTTGTACAGTGTCCCAACTTTTTTGGAATCGGGTTTGTGTATATATATATATTTACAGTTTTAAAACATATTATTTTCTGCATTACGCATGGTATTTTAGGCATTGTAAACATGTTGATGGTACAGTAGGCTACAATTGCTCATGCACAGTACAAGAGCTCGTGAATGTTTTCTTGTGTGAAGCTGTAAATCTGACCGTCGTTCTGTAATCGGTGCTGTATGAGTTTTCTGCAACAGGTTGCACATGTTTCTCAGGCTTTGTCATACTGTATCATGCAAACAATTCCAAATCTGAATCTCAATACTCCCAATGTAAACACTGCCTCACAGAAAATCACTTCTAATCTGTCTCTCTGTGTTTAGTAATTGTGCCCAGTCTTAATCTACGTGCCTGCTCGGCTCCGCGTCCCTCTGCTTTTAGTTTGGACTCCGAGCTTTCATGTGGCATATTGTCTGACGCTCTTTGGAAACTGAAATGCATTACACCATATGCTGCGCTGCAACTCATTAAGAGCAGTGTCTGCTTCAAAGGCCTGCGACAGATTGATCCTCTGTACTAAACCCAGCCTGAAATGCATTGGAGGCTGGGCTTTGAAAGGAATAAATCAGGTTTGAAATCGTTAACTCTATGTGATAATTCCTTGCTGTTACTGCTAAGAATGCAGAACGACTTTAGTTGCTGTAAAAGAGGCTTTTTGTTTCTATATTGCTTTTAATTGACATAACCCATCTCTCTGTCACTTGCTCTAAATGAGGACAGCGGATTTTATTGCGTATGAAAATCTAGTATTAAGCTTATTGCCAGTGAAATTCCCCAAGCTTTTTGAACAAGGGCAGGGGGCAACTGTGAATAATTTATGTCTATCTAAGCGTAACAGTCTGTGGGAGATTTCACGCATGAGCGTACATTTTTAGCCCAAGTTTGTGCCATTTAGCGGAGAGGAAGGGAAAATCATAATATTACATCAACCCCTCCCTAGAATGACAGTGTCAGAATACAGCTCCCTTTATAGATGGGTATTTTAGTGTAAGTACATGGATCTGATACACCTGCAGGCTGACATATACATATAGATATCCCATACGGAGATAAACATTTTGTCATATGTCTGTGCGCATGCAGCATCGGGAGGGTCACGTCCAGCACATCTGGTGTTTGGTAACGCCTTTGTGTTTGATAGGCTTGTAAAAACAGAAAGTAGCAGAGACAGCTAGAACCATGTGACTCAACCGTAAAAGTGTCACAGTCGATTGCACTAGAAAAATAATTATCAGTCATCAACTTCTTAAAATATTGGAAAACACTTCACTAAGCTGCCATCTGTTTTCAATGTAATTATGAATAAAAACAGTGTGATGTCTCAATTCTTTAATTGTACCTGTTCTTATATATATTGCTTTTGTCCTAATGGTTTTACATTTAATCCTCCACGTGTGGCCGTCAAAAAGGACTTAATTGTTTATTAATTGTATATTTTCCAATACATGTTTTAATGTAAACCAGCGAGAAACTCAAAGGCATAAATCTAAGAAATCGTGCTCCAAATTTGAGGTTGATATCTTAAAAGCTTTCAATAAGATTTTGTTTGGGTGCAGTACCAAATGTTTCCACTAGATGAAATTTGTTCATTTTTCATTCATTTTTGTGACTAAATTTTTTTTCAGGGCCATTTAACCTTTTTGAATCATGTCCATGATTTGTTTGTTTGTTCATATAGTAAGTGCCAAAACCTGTACCCAGTTTCGTACCATTTAGATATAGTAAAAAAATTCTAAAAAAAAAAAAAAAAAACGTAAACATTATCATACCCCAGAGGGTATGAAGACATTAAAAATTAATTACATTTTAATTAAAATACCTAAAACAAAAATCTTGAATGCTTTGGAGCACAGATTTAAGTTTGGTCTCTTTTTAAAGAAGACACTTGGCAGATTTAAAAAAGAAGTAATCTTAAAAAAGTTAGAAGTTTAAAATTTATTATAAAAAATGCACAAAAATACTATTTTAAATTTTATTATAAAAAATATATATTTTCCAATACATGTTTTACTCTAAAACTGTGTGAAAATCAAAGCTATAAATCTAAAAAAGTTGTGCTCCAAATTTGAGGTTGATATCTCAAAAAATGAGCTTTCAGTAAGATTTTGTTTGGGTGCACTACCAAATGTTTCCACTAGATGAAATTTGTTCATTTTTCATTCATTTTTTACCACAAGTAACTGTTAATAAATAAAATGCATTAAAATAAACAGATTTCCAACTTGAACTGTCATAAATCTTTGGAGCACAGATTTAATTGTCTCTTTTTAAAGACACTTGGAAGATTATTGCTGAAGTGAAAAAAGTTTAAAAAGTGAACTTAAAAAAATAGAATTTTACTTTTTCATTATGAAAAATGCACAAAAATACTATTTTCAATTTTATTATAAAATATATATTTTCCAATACATGTTTTACTCTAAAACTGTGTGAAAATCAAAGCTATAAATCTAAAAAAGTCGTGCTCCAAATTTGAGGTTGTTATCTCAAAAAATGAGCTTTCAGTAAGATTTTGTTTGGGTGCACTACCAAATGTTTCCACTAGATGAAATTTGTTCATTTTTCATTCATTTTTTTACCACAAGTAACTGTTAATAAATAAAATGCATTAAAATAAACAGATTTCCAACTTGAACTGTCATAAATCTTTGGAGCACAGATTTAATTGTCTCTTTTTAAAGACACTTGGCAGATTATTGCTGAAGTGAAAAAAGTTTAAAAAGTGAACTTAAAAAAATAGAATTTTACTTTTTTATTATGAAAAATGCACAAAAATACTATTTTAAATTTTATTATAAAATATATATTTTCCAATACATGTTTTACTCTAAAACTGTGTGAAAATCAAAGCTATAAATCTAAAAAAATCGTGCTCCAAATTTGAGGTTGATATCTCAAAAAATGAGCTTTCAGTAAGATTTTGTTTGGGTGCAGTACCAAATGTTTCCACTAGATGAAATTTACAAATTTTTCATTCATTTTTGTGACAAAATTTTTTTTTCAGGGCCATTTAACCTTTTTGAATCATCATGATTTGTTTGTTTGTTCACATAGCAAGTGCCAAAACCTGTACCCAGTTTCGTACCATTTAGATAAAGTAAAAAAATTCTAAAAAAAAAAAAAAAAAAAAAAACGTAAACATTATCATACCCCAGAGGGTATGAAGACATTAAAAATTAATTACATTTTAATTAAAATACCTAAAACAAAAATCTTGAATGCTTTGGAGCACAGATTTAAGTTTGGTCTCTTTTTAAAGAAGACACTTGGCAGATTTAAAAAAGAAGTAATCTTAAAAAAGTTAGAAGTTTAAAATTTATTATAAAAAATGCACAAAAATACTATTTTAAATTTTATTATAAAAAATATATATTTTCCAATACATGTTTTACTCTAAAACTGTGTGAAAATCAAAGCTATAAATCTAAAAAAGTCGTGCTCCAAATTTGAGGTTGATATCTCAAAAAATGAGCTTTCAGTAAGATTTTGTTTGGGTGCAGTGCCAAATGTTTCCACTAGATGAAATTTGTTCATTTTTCATTCATTTTTTACCACAAGTAACTGTTAATAAATAAAATGCATTAAAATAAACAGATTTCCAACTTGAACTGTCATAAATCTTTGGAGCACAGATTTAATTGTCTCTTTTTAAAGACACTTGGAAGATTATTGCTGAAGTGAAAAAAGTTTAAAAAGTGAACTTAAAAAAATAGAATTTTACTTTTTTATTATGAAAAATGCACAAAAATACTATTTTAAATTTTATTATAAAATATATATTTTCCAATACATGTTTTACTCTAAAACTGTGTGAAAATCAAAGCTATAAATCTAAAAAATTCGTGCTCCAAATTTGAGGTTGATATCTCAAAAAATGAGCTTTCAGTAAGATTTTGTTTGGGTGCAGTACCAAATGTTTCCACTAGATGAAATTTACTAATTTTTCATTAATTTTTGACCGCAAGTGTGACTCTTTTTTTTCAGGACCATTTAACCTTTTTGAATCATCATGATTTGTTTGTTTGTTCACATAGCAAGTGCCAAAACCTGTACCAAGTTTCGTATTATTCCGAGTAAAAAATTCTAAGAAAACAAAACGTAACATTTTTCAGTCAAAAATGGCCGAAGAGCACCAGAGGGTATGAAGACTTAAAAATTAATTACATTTTAATTAAAATAAATAAAACAATTAATAAATAAAATGCATTAAAATAAACAGAGCTTTTAAAATGCTTTTCAAAAAATATAAGAAGTGCTTATGTTGAACATGTTGTATGTTACATCTTTAATTCTGTAAAAAGCTGAAAGTAATCATGTTTTTGTGTGTTCATTTACATTTTATTAATTTCAACTGCTCCCTGTATTCCCGTTTGTTCATTTTATTCCATTTCGGAATGCTCTAAATCAATTCTTTGTTTATCATAAACAGATGCCGCATGTTTTTTTATTGTTATATTTTGTTTACAGTTTGAATATTATTTCAAAATGATGGACAGGACAGTCTGGGAAACAAACGCAATGGATGGAAACTAAAACACACTCTCTGGTAACAAGTCTCCCCGTTTTTCTGATTAAATACCATTTATACTGTTTGTCTGTTGTATGATACTGTATAACTCTCTAAAATATTTTTGACACTCAGTAAATCCAGCGAAACTGTACCTAAATGTAGGTCAACTTCTAGACGGGGTAAACAGAAAACCAGAAATCCTCTCACAAATTACACTGATTTAGAACTGTTGAGCGCACACGGAGTCTCCCTCTAAAAATACTTTTCTTTTTGCGAGATTTAGAATGAAAAAACATGGAAATCTGTCTTCATTCAGTCCCACTCAATTTATTCCAGAAATGAAACACTTTTATGTCTTTACACGCAAATGTGGGCCTCCACTGAGAGATCCCAGTGAGCATCAGCGAGCATGTGTGTCCTATTTGGGTCTTACAGTAACGTGCCATCTGTATTTGTGCTTGTAATAGAGTGATTAATACCGGGGAGGTACATCACACACTCTGGCTCCGGGTTTTAGGCCCGACTATCAGCATGCAGCTCCGACTTTCATGTGCAGATCGGCAGATTGAACCCAAATGCTCTAATGATGTGCTTTTGAAATAATTCCTTATCTTTCATATGCAGTTACTGTCTAAAAACAATGAGGATATTTCTGCAGGCTGCTGAATATGGTTGTGAATATTCAACAGAAGCGGATCTGTGGTGCATCCATTCTGAGATAATCGATATGACCAGTATCTAGGATAAGTGTTGGTGAAAAGGTCAACCTGGGGGGTCGCGATCATTTATTTGCTTGTTCGTAGGTCACATGGAGTCGGAAATCTCTTCATTGACTCTTTCAGCTGATAATAGACATTGCCAAGGAGGGGTCACTGACTTACAGTACTGTATGCAGGCCAGTGTTTATTGATGTCTGTTTTTAATGACAAGGAAAATTATGAATTTGGATGGGTTTTTGACTTTATTAAGCTTTAAAAATAAAAAGAAAGAAAGAAATCAGCTTTTTGGGAAGTGAATGTTACAGTTAAGATTTGTTCAGACAGTCAGTCTCACTCAAATCTGTTTGGTTGTTTGTAGTCTGAACAGCACAAACTCTTGTGGAATCAATTTTTCTGTGGTTTAAAATCATGCGATTCAGTCTGAAGGATCAGAACCGATTTTAAGTAGTTTTCTTGTTATTCTGGGTGCAGCATGTGTCAGAAGTCGTAGAAAAATGTGCAGGATTGTCTACAGTCATTTTCACATTTTCACACCGACGCTTAAAGGTGAGGTATGTTTCTGTGACATTAGTGGCACTTAGCGTAATTACAAATAAATACAGCATATTCTCAAACAACCTTAAAAACGCCCTTTTCACATGCCGCACCTCCCTCAACTCAAACATCACAATCACAGCTCTTACGGGTTCTTGTGAAGGCATTGTCTCAACAGGAAAAGTAGGCTGCTTTCATTAAAAGGTCCAACATATTAGGAATACTTTTAGCTGTGTTTCTATGTAAGCAATTGAGTAGACTAACACTCTGTCGAGAGCAAACGCGAGTGTCTCACTTATAACAAACCCATCCAACGTATCCATGTTTGAGGCCGTCTACACTGGACACGTCAAAGTAAATATTACAAACTGGTACATTTGTCTTTCTGAATGGGTGCATAATCTCAATGCCTTGTTCATTTGACATGTTCATGACCCATTTAATCTCTGAAAGTTTAAATGCAGCAAATTTTGGCTTGCACTTCTGTGATCGAAGCTGAATGTCTTTTCCCATGTAATGCGTCATTCATGGTCCCACAGCGGCTAAACCCTCTGGCTCCTCCTGCTACAGTAGCTACGCCCCAAACTCTCCACCTGCTACAGTAGCCACGCCCAATCTCTGTCTGCTACAGTAGCCACGCCCCAAACTCTCCATCTGTTACAGTAGCCACGCCCTAAACTGTCAATCTGCTACAGTAGCCATGCACCAAACGCTCCACCTGCTACACTAGCCACGCCCAAAGTCTCAGTCTGTTACAGTACCCACACCCCAAACTCTCCATCTGCTACAGTAGCCACGCCCCAAACTCTCCCTCTGCTACAGTAGCCACGCCCAAAGTCTCAGTCTGTTACAGTAGCCACACCCCAAACTCTCCATCTGCTACAGTAGCCACGCCCCAAACTTTCCCTCTGCTACAGTAGCCACGCCCCAAACTCTCCATCTGCTACAGTAGCCACGCCCCAAACTTTCCCTCTGCTACAGTAGCCACACCCCAAACTCTCCATCTGCTACAGTAGCCACACCCCAAACTCTCCATCTGCTACAGTAGCCACGCCCCAAACTTTCCCTCTGCTACAGTAGCCACGCCCCAAACTCTCCATCTGCTACAGTAGCAACAACCAAACTCTCCACCTGCTACAGTAGCCACGCCCCAAACTCTCCACCTGCTACAGTAGCCACGCCCCAAACTCTCCATCTGTTACAGTAGCCACGCCCCAAACTCTCCATCTGCTACAGTAGCCACGCCCCAATCTCTCTGTCTGCTACAGTAGCCACACCCAATCTCTCTGTCTGCTACAGTAGCCACACCCCAAACTCTCCATCTGCTACAGTAGCCACACCCCAAACTCTCCATCTGCTACAGTAGCCACACCCCAAACTCTCTGTCTGCTACAGTAGCCACGCCCCAAACTCTCCATCTGTTCCAGTAGCCACTCCCAAACTCTCCATCTGCTACAGTAGCCACGCCCCAAACTTTCCCTCTGCTACAGTAGCCACGCCCCAAACTCTCCACCTGTTACAGTAGCCACGCCCCAAACTCTCCCTCTGCTACAGTAACCACTCCCAAACTCTCAGCCTGCTACAGTTGCCACACCCCAAACTCTCCATCTGCTACAGTAGCCACAACCAAACACTCCACCTGCTACAGTAGCCACGCCCCAAACTCTCCATCTGCTACAGTAGCCACGCCCCAAACTCTCCCTCTGCTACAGTAGCCACGCCCCAAACTCTCCCTCTGCTACAGTAGCCACGCCCAAAGTCTCAGTCTGTTACAGTAGCCACACCCCAAACTCTCCATCTGATACAGTAGCAACAACCAAACTCTCCATCTGCTACAGTAGCCACGCCCAATCTCTCTGTCTGCTACAGTAGCCACACCCCAAACTCTCTGTCTGCTACAGTAGCCACACCCCAAACTCTCCATCTGCTACAGTAGCCACACCCAATCTCTCTGTCTGCTACAGTAGCCACACCCCAAACTCTCTGTCTGCTACAGTAGCCACACCCCAAACTCTCCATCTGCTACAGTAGCCACACCCCAAACTCTCCATCTTCTACAGTAGCCACACCCCAAACTCTCCATCTGCTACAGTAGCCACACCCCAAACTCTCTGTCTGCTACAGTAGCCACGCCCCAAACTCTCCATCTGTTACAGTAGCCACGCCCCAAACTCTCCCTCTGCTACAGTAACCACTCCCAAACTCTCCATCTGCTACAGTAACCACTCCCAAACTCTCAGCCTGCTACAGTTGCCACACCCCAAACTCTCAGCCTGCTACAGTAGCCACGCCCCAAACTCTCCCTCTGCTACAGTAGCCACGCCCCAAACTCTCCACCTGCTACAGTAGCCACACCCAATCTCTCTGTCTGCTACAGTAGCCACACCCCAAACTCTCCATCTGCTACAGTAGCAACAACCAAACTCTCCACCTGCTACAGTAGCCACACCCAATCTCTCTGTCAGCTACAGTTGTCACACCCCAAACTCACCGTCTGCTACAGTAGCCACACCCCAAACTCTCCATCTGCTAAAGTATCCACACCCCAAACTCTCCCCCTGCTACAGTAGCCACACCCCAAACTCTCTGTCTGCTACAGTAGCCACGCCCCAAACTCTCCATCTGTTACAGTAGCCACGCCCAATCTCTCTGTCTGCTACAGTAGCCACACCCCAAACTCTCTGTCTGCTACAGTAGCCACACCCCAAACTCTCCATCTGCTACACTAGCCACGCCCCAAACTCTCCACCTGCTACAGTAGCCACGCCCAAAGTCTCAGTCTGTTACAGTAGCCACGCCCAAACTCTCCACCTGTTACAGTAGCAACAACCAAACTCTCCATCTGCTACAGTAGCCACGCCCAAAGTCTCAGTCTGTTACAGTAGCCACACCCCAAACGCTCCACCTGCTACACTAGCCACGCCCAAAGTCTCAGTCTGTTACAGTAGCCACGCCCCAAACTCTCCATCTGCTACAGTAGCCACGCCCCAAACTCTCCCTCTGCTACAGTAGCCACGCCCCAAACTCTCCCTCTGCTACAGTAGCCACGCCCAAAGTCTCAGTCTGTTACAGTAGCCACACCCCAAACTCTCCATCTGCTACAGTAGCAACAACCAAACTCTCCATCTGCTACAGTAGCCACGCCCAATCTCTCTGTCTGCTACAGTAGCCACACCCCAAACTCTCTGTCTGCTACAGTAGCCACACCCCAAACTCTCCACCTGCTACAGTAGCCACACCCAATCTCTCTGTCTGCTACAGTAGCCACACCCCAAACTCTCAGTCTGCTACAGTAGCCACACCCCAAACTCTCTGTCTGCTACAGTAGCCACACCCCAAACTCTCCATCTGCTACAGTAGCCACACCCCAAACTCTCCAACTGCTACAGTAGCCACACCCCAAACTCTCCCTCTGCTACAGTAGCCACACCCCAAACTCTCCATCTGCTACAGTAGCCACCCCCCAAACTCTCCATCTGCTACAGTAGCCACGCCCAATCTCTCTGTCTGCTACAGTATCCACCCCCAATCTCCCGGTCAGCTAAAGTAGCCACACCCCAAACTCTCCTTCTGCTACAGTAGCCACACCCCAAACTCTCCATCTGCTACAGTAGCCACACCCCAAACTCTCTGTCTGCTAAAGTAGCCATGCCCCAAACTCTCCGCCTGCTACAGTAGCCACGCCCCAAACTCTCAGTCTGCTATAGTAGCCACGCCCCAAACTCTCAGTCTGCTATAGTAGCCACGCCCCAAACTCTCCATCTGCTACAGTAGCCACGCCCCATACTCTCAGCCTGCTACAGTAGCCACTCCCCAAACTCTCCACCTGCCACAGTTGCCACGCCCCAAACTCTGTCTGCTACAGTAGCCACACCCCAAACTCTCCGCCTGCTACAGTAGCCACACCCCAAACTCTCCACCTGCTACAGTAGCCACGCCCCAAACTCTCCCTCTGCTACAGTAGCCACGCCCCAAACTCTCCCACTGCTACAGTATCCACTCCCAAACTCTCCATCTGCTACAGTAGCCACACCCCAAACTATCACGATGCTACAGTAGCAACAACCAAACTCTCCATCTGCTACAGTAGCCACGCCCATACTCTCTGTCTTCTACTGTTGCCACACCCCAAACTCTCCTCCTGCTACAGTAGCCACGCCCCAAACTCTCCCTCTGCTACAGTAGCCACGCCCCAAACTCTCCACCTGCTACAGTAGCCACACCCAATCTCTCTGTCTGCTACAGTAGCCACACCCCAAACTCTCCATCTGCTACAGTAGCCACGCCCAATCTCTCTGTCTGCTACAGTAGCCACACCCCAAACTCTCCATCTGCTACAGTATCCTCTGCCCTTACTCTCCATGTGCTACAGTAGCCACGCCCCAAACTCTCCACCTGCTACAGTAGCCACGCCCAAACTGTCAGTCTGTTACAGTAGCCACGCCCCAAACTCTCCAGCTGCTACAGTAGCAACAACCAAACTCTCCATCTGCTACAGTAGCCACGCCCAATCTCTCTGTCTGCTACAGTAGCCACACCCAATCTCTCTGTCTGCTACAGTAGCCACACCCCAAACTCTCCATCTGCTACAGTAGCCACACCCCAAACTCTCCATCTGCTACAGTAGCCACACCCCAAACTCTCTGTCTGCTACAGTAGCCACGCCCCAAACTCTCCATCTGCTACAGTAACCACTCCCAAACTCTCCATCTGCTACAGTAGCCACGCCCCAAACTTTCCCTCTGCTACAGTAGCCACGCCCCAAACTCTCCACCTGTTACAGTAGCCACGCCCCAAACTCTCCCTCTGCTACAGTAACCACTCCCAAACTCTCAGCCTGCTACAGTTGCCACACCCCAAACTCTCAGCCTGCTACAGTAGCCACGCCCCAAACTCTCCCTCTGCTACAGTAGCCACGCCCCAAACTCTCCCTCTGCTACAGTAACCACTCCCAAACTCTCCATCTGCTACAGTAGCCACGCCCCAAACTTTCCCTCTGCTACAGTAGCCACGCCCAAAGTCTCAGTCTGTTACAGTAGCCACGCCCAAACTCTCCACCTGTTACAGTAGCAACAACCAAACTCTCCATCTGCTACAGTAGCCACGCCCAATCTCTCTGTCTGTTACAGTAGCCACGCCCCAAATTCTCCCTCTGCTACAGTAACCACTCCCAAACTCTCCATCTGCTACAGTAACCACTCCCAAACTCTCAGCCTGCTACAGTTGCCACACCCCAAACTCTCAGCCTGCTACAGTAGCCACGCCCCAAACTCTCCCTCTGCTACAGTAGCCACGCCCCAAACTCTCCACCTGCTACAGTAGCCACACCCAATCTCTCTGTCTGCTACAGTAGCCACACCCCAAACTCTCCATCTGCTACAGTAGCCACACCCCAAACTCTCCATCTGCTACAGTAGCCACACCCCAAACTCTCTGTCTGCTACAGTAGCCACGCCCCAAACTCTCCATCTGTTACAGTAGCCACGCCCCAAACTCTCAGGCTGCTACAGTGGCCACACCACAAAGTCTCAGTCTGTTACAGTAGCCACGCCCCAAACTCTCCATCTGATACAGTAGCCACGCCCCAAACTCTCCAACTGCTACAGTAGCCACACCCAATCTCTCTGTCTGCTACAGTAGCCACACCCCAAACTCTCAAACTGCTACAGTAGCCACACCCCAAACTCTCCCTCTGCTACAGTAGCCAAGCACCAAACGCTCCACCTGCTACACTAGCCACGCCCAAAGACTCACTCTGTTACAGTAGCCACGCCCCAAACTCTCCATCTGCTACAGTAGCAACAACCAAACTCTCCACCTGCTACAGTAGCCACACCCAATCTCTCTGTCTGCTACAGTAGCCACACCCCAAACTCTCCCTCTGCTACAGTAGCCACGCCCCAAACTCTCCACCTGCTACAGTAGCCACACCCAATCTCTCTGTCTGCTACAGTAGCCACACCCCAAACTCTCCATCTGCTACAGTAGCCACACCCCAAACTCTCCATCTGCTACAGTAGCCACGCCCCAAACTTTCCCTCTGCTACAGTAGCCACGCCCCAAACTCTCCACCTGTTACAGTAGCCACGCCCCAAATTCTCCCTCTGCTACAGTAACCACTCCCAAACTCTCCATCTGCTACAGTAACCACTCCCAAACTCTCAGCCTGCTACAGTTGCCACACCCCAAACTCTCAGCCTGCTACAGTAACCACTCCCAAACTCTCCATCTGCTACAGTAGCCACGCCCCATACTCTCAGCCTGCTACAGTAGCCACTCCCCAAACTCTCCACCTGCCACAGTTGCCACGCCCCAAACTCTGTCTGCTACAGTAGCCACGCCCCAAACTCTCCCTCTGCTACAGTAGCCACGCCCCAAACTCTCCACCTGCTACAGTAGCCACACCCAATCTCTCTGTCTGCTACAGTAGCCACACCCCAAACTCTCCATCTGCTACAGTAGCCACACCCCAAACTCTCCATCTGCTACAGTAGCCACACCCCAAACTCTCAGTCTGCTACAGTAGCCACACCCCAAACTCTCTGTCTGCTACAGTAGCCACGCCCCAAACTCTCCATCTGTTACAGTAGCCACGCCCCAAACTCTCCCTCTGCTACAGTAACCACTCCCAAACTCTCAGCCTGCTACAGTTGCCACACCCCAAACTCTCAGCCTGCTACAGGAGCCACGCCCCAAACTCTCCCTCTGCTACAGCTGCCACGCCCCAAACTCTCTGTCTGCTACAGTAGCCACGCCCCAAACTCTCCACCTGCTACAGTAGCCACTCCCAATCTCTCTGTCTGCTACAGTAGCCACACCCCAAACTCTCCATCTGCTACAGTAGCCACACCCCAAACTCTCCATCTGCTACAGTAGCCACACCCCAAACTCTCTGTCTGCTACAGTAGCCACGCCCCAAACTCTCCATCTGTTACAGTAGCCACGCCCCAAACTCTCCCTCTGTTACAGTAGTCACACCCCAAACTCTCAATCTTACATAGGCCTACTTCACCTTTAAGTGACCATCATCTGCACACTTCACTAACAGCCTCGTTAGAATGACTCTATGAGTCCTGCAGTGCACTTCAAGGGCACAAAAGTGCCATTTGGAATCGTTCCATTCTGTCCATCCATAACTAGCAGATAAAATCTTTGTCTAATTACTGCAGCCAGTCCAATGACAAAGAAAAAAAAAGAACCTGCAAAGTCATTTAGTTCTTTGTGCATTGCTAGAAAGTAATTAAAGGCTTTGCAGAAAGAGCTATATCTTTTGAGATGTGAGATCTGTTGAACTGGAAAGCTTGAGATTAAGATGTTTTGCACCAGCTTTCTGTAACTGGAGAATATGAGAGAAGAAAAAATATGTGTAATGGAGACACAATGGCATGACAGAAGTGATATAGCAGGCTTTTCTTTATCAAAAGAATTGTCTGAAATTGTGACGGGAGGAACGAGAATGGCTATGAATAAAGATGAGGATTCTTGCCCGGTATTAGTAGAAATCAAACAACCAATGTGTGTGAATGCTAATAATGTCCCGAAATACACAATTGTGCTGGAGGTTTTGCAGGTATATTCAGTTTCAGTTCAACTTGTGCACTCAGCTTTAATACACTGTTGAATAATACCCAGCATACTATAACTGCTTATGTCCTTCCATTTCAATAATGTTTTTAAAGGTCATTTTTTCTCCTCAGGATTGATGTCATCTGTCTACTGTCTTCCGGTGGGCACTGACGGACCTACTGAACCATGGTAAAAACGTGTTAGAAATTCAGATATTGTTTCGATATAGTGTAAATCTATGATGCAATGGCTTAAACAAGCAAATAATTCAGCATTTTCTTCATTACTTGTGAATTCAAGTGATATCATTCTTCATTCTGCAATCATTTCAAGTATGATTTTTCTTTTATATTTATGCACTTGGCAGATCCAAAGTGACTCAGATTGCATTTAGGATATGAATGTAGCTGCAGCAGCTCTAGAAATCACAAATCTTTAGGTTAGTGTGTTTCATTCCTGGATGAAGAAAATATAATAATAGACAGACTCCCCAAAGAAAAAAAAAAATTGCGCTGAATATTCACATTTGGTGTGAAAGGACCATTCGACTGCAACTATCTACAAAACGTTGAATGTGTTGTGTATGTGCAGCAGTTCAAGCTGAATTGACTGCAGAAGTCGAACACTTAGGGTTAGGGAACAAAACCTTCATCAGAATGTCTGCGCAATGCTCCTCGCAAGCACCGTAATACGTTTCGACAAACGAAAAGTGACAGCAGTAATATGTTTTCTATGGGCCATAAGACAACTTTAGAAGTTGTGCTTTCCAGTAGAATTGCAGTAAAATGGAGGTAGAATGAAGAAGGAAATCTGAATGCAGTAGACGTTCTCCAGCTGCCGCTGCTCCACTGTGAGACTCCTCCGCTTTGTTCGGCCCAGTTTGAGGGGGGTTGCTTCTAGGGAGCATGTTTGCCAGCCCTATCGCGTTTCCCAGAAACCTCAAAGAACATCTAAAACATGTTTTCTCTCTCTCTCTCTATCCTACTGACTGCAGTGAGGGCAACACTGTCTCTTCTGCAGAGGATTATATCCCCGGAGCATTCATGACCTTCATAGTCTCACTGGAGAAGGGCGTGTTCTGAGAGAATTGGATTCTCTTTGTTGTGTCTATTTCTTCATTCTCTTTTTAGACATACTTCTTAGTTAAGTAAGCAAACCGAGGAACAGTGAGCAGGAACATTTTCATTAACATTGGCCTGTTTAACTTCTGTCGTCCTCATGGCCCCCCTAAATTATCATAAAAACAAACATATTTGAACTGCTTTGGCACCAATTACACACATATAAACAGGTATAAACAGGTTTTCTTAATCAAAACTAGACTATGAAAACATGACATCCCTTTATTAAGGACCTCCATAGACGTTGTTGTTGCAACTGATGTAAAGATTCAACTACATGTTGATACTTTCAGCTTCTAAAAACAAAAAATTTCAACCTGCTATTACATATTGACATATTGTTTAAATTTTCATGCAAAGAAAGCATAAGAATAGATGAGCTTTCAATTTTTTGTTGTCTTTAGTTTTTGGGTTTTCCTGCAGTATAATATGCATATGCATTTTATATATTTTAAGACACAAGATGGATGAAATATACCTGAAACATTATGTAATGTTGTATGTAATGTAGTCCTAAAGGGGTCATGAATTGAGAAATCAAATTTTCCTTGAGCTTTTGATATAAAAGTGGTCATTGCACTATAAGAATGTCCTGTAAGTTTCAGAACCGAAAACTTCCTTGTTAGTCCAATAAAAGCTTTTACTGACACGTTGACGTGAATGTCTCAGTTGAGAATTATTTATTTGTATTCGGTACATTTCACTGTGGATTCGCAAACAGACTTTTACGATATGGACTTAA
Organism: Mylopharyngodon piceus; assembly: GCA_039654765.1. Lineage (NCBI taxonomy): Eukaryota > Metazoa > Chordata > Actinopteri > Cypriniformes > Xenocyprididae > Mylopharyngodon > Mylopharyngodon piceus. The sequence goes on along the minus strand of CM077448.1, from coordinate 15,649,332 downwards.
GAGTAACGCAACAACACGTAAGTAACTGTGTACAGTCAGATGTTCTTTGTCTATGTGTCAGTAAATCAAACCAGTGACTAAACGCTCAACTTCACGTTGTTTCTCTTAGTAGGATGAAAATAATCTGTTATTTAAACGGTGATTAAATTATATATAGAAACCGTTCAAAGAACGCTCCCTTTACATTTGCTGGAGCTGTCAATCAAACAGCGCGAGTTTATCAGTGATTGAGTTCTGGCGCCAAAACTCCCAATTAGTCAACGAATCTAAATGTACTGCAGCACTTTTCATGATTAGTTAACCTTGAGAGCTGTAATAGTAAAAACATGCTAAAAGTTTTCGAGAGAGTAATACTTAGCTATTTTATATGCAAAGATGTCAGCCAATCACAGCAGTGGGCGTTTACACTGATGTCTCACAGCAGACACACCCCTTTAAATAAGCATTCAAATAAGAGGGCTAAAATCAGGGTAGAAAAAATGCCTTTTATTTGTAAATTATGACAATTTTTCATGAAAAAACATACTAACATTATAAGTGCACCCCAGGAAACATTATAAAACAATAAAACAATGCAGTTCATGACCCCTTTAAGCCCTATTCGGATGGTAATTGTTTCTCACTTGGACGTCTGTAACATAAATTTGCATGGCACCTCAGTGATAAAACTCATGCATTCAGATGCCGATTTATTCACATTGGAGGAGCACCGATTACAGTTCCACCCCAAAAGCAAGCACAGTTTGATAAAGCAGACGTGTATCCTTTAGTATGATTAATCAATCCACTTTTTAGTACTTCTACTCCCTCCTCAGACTGCCAGAGTAACTCCTCTTCCAGCTATAGGACACTCTGAATTATTAACCTGCAAAACAGCCTTTTAACTTGGTCATGATAAACAGAATATGGCCTTATGCTGACTGATTTAAAACTTCTTGCCTGTGGAGGAGAGGATGTATAGAGAGAAATCATGCAGTATGTGAGGAAGGTGTTTAAGATTGATCACAAATCAATAATCAGTTCAGGAGATTCGTGTGCTTGAATTCATAGTCCTCCTTGTTTCAGGACTCCAGAATGCAGCTAACTAAAAATAAAAATGCACAGTAATAGTTTAAAATCTAGTTGGGCAAGCTTCGTGTGCATCTGTAACCCCTCCTGTTCTAACTGGGACTCGAACCCGGGTCCGCTGGCATGCGAGTCGGGCCCTCTAACAAGGAGACTAAAGACCGCAGTCTCTAGCATCAGTCGCTAGAGCACCTCTTGAGATCAGGGGAGTGAGGTTTACACGCACAGCTCTTACCGGCCTACGTCTGTTACACCTCCATTTGCAATCTTGTTAGAGTCACGCAACAACGAACAGTGCAAGAAAATGACTCTTAAGAACTGGTTCTTTTTAATGAGTCGGTCCAAAAGATTCGCAAAACAGCCTGGTTCTAGCTTAAGTTAGTGCTCAATTCTTCTTGTTTTGAACTCAAATGACATTTTTTTTTTTTTTTGCCTATTTTTGGTTCTAAAAGACCCAGCAACTTTTACTGTATATTTTACTGTATATTTTAGATATATGAGATTTATGATTTAGACGTGGAAGTCTAATTATAAGGTTGAATTGACTGTAAGGGATAAATTATTTGGCTGTCATGTTGGAAGAACAATCCATTTTTTTTCTAACTTAATTTTATTTTATTTAATTGACTTTTTTCCCATGAAGCCCTGTGTTGTGTAGCCTGATCCATATACATATTTGGAGCGTTGGTGGTGAGCAACTTACATGGTCACTTTAAAGAAGCCTCACAGTTCCTCTTTCATCAGTGGCTCGGTGGAAATATTCCGTCTCCAGCGCTTCACTCAAACCCTTTCACAGTCTGTTACATTGTAAAAGATGGAAGTCTGATAAATAACCTCATTACAGGAGTTCAAAGAAAGTCGTCATGGATTGTCTGGAACTTTCCATAGGCCGTGAGCGCCGGTTAGCCAGCTGCAGGCCTGCGTCTACAGTATCTCATCAATTCTAAGCTGATTGGGGTCACGTACCGTGAGGAAAAGATATGCTTCAGGGCTCCAAACACTGTAATAATGAGACCTCCTTTTTCCTACATTACCGAGGACAGACGTTGGTGAAATGTGATCACATATGTTAATGAAAACCATAATCACTTGCCAGTGTGTCCCAAATTGTAGGCATGTTGTCAATGTGCTTTCATTCATCATAATTTCATTAACTTTTTTGGACTTTTGAAACTTTTGTGTTGAGTCCTGATGGGCTCAAGATAATGACCATTGTTGTCCATTAGCTCTTAATTACCACTAGAACATTTTGGAACGTTCTAATGCATCACTTGGATGTTTATGTCTGTGGACATGAATGATTATGTCGAAGTGAACCGAAATGCAACCTATAATCTATAATCTTGTAAAGGAGGTGACAGCGTGGAAAACTCCATGCCTGAGTGATCAGGGATGATTGGAGGCTGAAGTATTGACAGGAACATTTTCTCATCAGTTCCTCTGGATGGAACAGACGCCAGTGACAGGAGAAAGACACAAAGGCTTTTACAGAATATCAATTCTCCTGCTTTCCTTGAGCTTCCATGGCTGAGACATGACAGGGAATGGCTTTTAAGATGCAACGGGTCACCTGCAGTTTTCATAACTGAGAAGGGAATGGCAGGTAAAACTTCTAATGCACATGTCATGGATTTTCATCTCATTTCTATGCACCTATCAAATGTTGAAATACTCCAGACTGAACTGGCTGAGTGAGTAGTCTACTTTTCTTAGTGACTCTAAAATTGCCTGAATTTAATGCATGACTTGTTTAAAATGCATTAAATAGGCCCTCCTCTTCAGGGAAGAAGTGCATATGTTCTCAACACAAATTTGTCGCTATGAAAACCGAATGCAAATTTTGCACTTTTCCTCAGACAGGAAAGAGTTTCAAATGTTTCCATTTTGTCTCATTTTGGCCTTCACAGCTTGAAAGAAAATTGCTTGCAAGATCACATGCTGCATAGAAGGACAAACCTTGGGGTCTCTGAATATGTGGTTTGATAGGAACAGCATTCAGGAGAGCTGAAAGCACTTCAGAAGCTTTATCTACTTAAGGTCTGCATGAGATCAGACTCTTTCTATGTGCAACTAAGAACCCGTGACGACCCACTTTATCACCCACTTTTTCATTCTAGCCTTGTCTATAGCTATGTTTCCATCCAAATGTTCTAAAAATGTGCATAAAAAACTTAAAGTGGACCTATAATGCCCCTTTCACAAGATGGAATATAAGTCTCTGGTGTCCCCAGAATGTGTCTGTGAAGTTTCAGCTCAAAATACCCCACAGATCATGTATTATAGCTTGTCAAATTTGCCCCTATTTGGGTGTGAGCAAAAACACACCGTTTTTGTGTGTGTCCTTTTAAATGCAAATGAGCTGCTGCTCCCGGCCCCCTTTCCAGAAGAGGGCGGAGCTTTAACAGCTCGCGTTTCGGTTGCTCAACAACAAGAAAGCCGGAGAATCTCACGCAGCCAAAATGACGACGGTGTTCAGCCTTACATTGTTCAAACCGGAGTCGGACACTGATGGAGAGACTCAGGAAGAAGTTACAACTTTTAGAATGAAACTGGACGTTTCTGAATGGTTAGTGGATAAATTTATGTAGTTGCTGTGGAGTTGATTCAACTCATCGACTAGCATGTGCCGTCATGTTAATCTTTTGTGCAAATCCAGCGTTGAATTGACCCTCGTTTGTGAAGCAGTCCGGCGTAAAATGACGGCATGTCAACAACACTCTACTACAACAACTCTTCCTCTTCTCTAAAGCAGCCCAACATGGCCTCGCCCCCTTTGTTGCGTGTTCTCGGGGGCGGGGTTTATGTAAATTTTAGGGTTAAATGTCACTAACCCGGGAAGAAGCTCATTGTAGTCCCTACCAGCCGTTTGTTGTAGTCCTTAAACAGCGATTTCTGTAAAAGAAAATATCTCACTTTGCATTGAACTTTGAGCGTCGTAACTTTGCAGATGTTGTTTATGCTCAAACAGCGACATTACACACTAACTAAAGTTAAAATGACAACCAAGGACCCCTTTAAGCACTCAATTTTTTCATCCAATAAGAAAGACATAAACATAAAAACGATGGAAACACATTTATACGATGGCAACGGAAAACGCTCCCTTAGTTTTTAGACGGGAGCGAGGAATAGATAATAAAGCCCTGTCTGAAGATCTTAAAAGTCTGGAAGATGACAGAGGAGTAAGAAAATCTTTAAGATAAAATGGAGCTTGATCATTAAGATATTTAAAAACAAACAACAGAATTTTAAACTGAATTCTGAAATGGATCTGGAGCCAATGATGCGAAGCTAAAATTGGGGTGACATGATCGTATTTCTTTGTCCTGGTCAACAACCTTGCAGCTGCATTTATGTACCATCTGGAGGCGTGCAAGCGAAGACTGTGGAAGACCCAGATACAATGAGTTACAGTAATCTAAGCGTGAGGTAATAAAAGCATGAATAACCTTCTCCAAGTCTTGACAAAAATGATTTAAGTTTGGAAATAATCCGCAATTGATAAAAACTATTCTTAACAACAGAATTAGTTTGTTTGGATAAACATAATTCTGAGTCCAGGATGACACTCCTAACCTAGGAGGGAACTGAGGGGAAATGATTACCCAGCTCCTTAATGAGACTACTCCTTAGTTTTAGGGGACCAAAAACAATTATTTCCGTTCTGTCCTCATTAAGTTGGAGAAAGTTATTTGATAACCATTTCTTAATGTCCCGGATACATTCCAACAAAGGTTGAATAGAATCGCCAGATTTCAACGGCAGGTACAGCTGTGTATCATCGACATAAAAATGAAGTGGTCGCATATATAAGTTAAAAAGAAGCGGACCCAAAATAGAGCCCTGATGTACTCCACTAATAATAGGAGCAGAAGATGAAGAGCACTTGCCTAACTCTACAGAAAAAGACATAAACTCATGTGACTTTGCCTCAATGTAGGATATGATTGGATAACTGGACTAACCAGTGGACCAATCACATCGCAGCATCTCAAATGTTGGTTGGTTTGTTCTGAAACGCCTGAGTCAAAGTCTGTCACCAGAATGATTTGGTTTAATTCCCTCCAGAAGTGTCTCACACGATTGTGTCCACAAACACCAGCATCCGAACGCAAAAGAACATGGCAGCGATTATTGTGTTTCGTCTGACGCTCTGAGACGCAACTCATTTATGATGGAGGAAAAAAGAGCCAGATTGAAGCAACTTCCATTTTTATTACAGATATTTTGCATCAATTTCCCAGGAAGTGATGATTTTGTTCTCTTGAACACATGGGATGGAAACGCTGCTGTATTCACAAATATTTTATGTGATATTCCAATTTTGCACGTAAGTTAAATTCGCAACTTTGGATGGAAACGCTGCTTTATTTACAAATGTTTCTTTATCATTTAATGCACATGTATTTATCATTAATTTTATTAGAAATTGTTTTGAATTTTATACAAATGGAAGTGAGAAATACTGATAACGATACATCTTGTCATCTAGTTTTCTTTTTCTTGTCTTCATCCTCATCTTCTAACATCTCGTCTTGTTGACACTTATTTCCTATATTATCGTCTCATCTCATTTCATCTCATCTCATCATGTTTCATATCATCTCTCATTTCATCTCATCTCATATCCCGTTTCATCGCATATCTCGTTTCATTTCATCTAGTTTCATCTCATCTCATCTTGTTTCATCTAATCTCATATCGTTTCATCTAATCTCATATCTCGTTTCATCTCATCTCATATCTCGTTTCATCTCATCTAGTTTCATCTCATCTTGTTTCATCTAATCTCATATCTCGTTTCATCTCATATCTCATTTCATCTCATCTCATATCTCGTTTCATCTCATCTCATATCTCGTTTCCTTGTGTAACCGTTTCATCTCATCTCGTTTCATCTCATCTTGTTTCATCTAATCTCATATCTCGTTTCATCTCATATCTCGTTTCATCTCATCTCATATCTCGTTTCCTCTCATATCTCGTTTCATCTCATCTCTTGTTTCATCTCATCTCTCGTTTCATCTCATCTCATCTGCTGTCACGTTTTCTCTCTATCATCTCATTCCATCTCTCTTTTTCTCGTCTCCTCTTCAGTTCTTTTGTATCACCTGGTCTCATCATCTTTCATCTCATTTCATCTCATCTCATCTCTGGACATATCAGTTCTCTCAGAGAAACACTGAGTCCATAAAGGCCCTGCATCCCTCCATCACTGATTAAAGATCTCTTGCTTCACACTTACTCATTTTTTTCTGATCTATGTCTTGTCATCCAGTTGCTGGCTTTATTATTTTCTTGCTGTGCTCCATGTTCAGGTTAGGCTTGTCCTCTTCACTGAATCCCTACTTAGCATAATGGGAATGGTAATCCTTAGGCCAACATTCATAGTCCTCTGAATACAGAGCGAATTATACTGACATGACACCAACAATCCTGCTGAACAGCCGCTGAAAGCAGTGAGCTTTGGCTTGACACCTTTGCTTATGTTTCTGACTACTGATAGTTGTTTCAGTACATCCTGAGAGTTAGACTCAAACAGATGTCTTTTCCTCGTCCCCATTCACACAAAAGAATGAAGATGCCTCAGAGTTTCATTGCTTCAGAGTCCCGGAGGATCGCTTTAATTCGAGAGAGTGGCTGAAAATGTTCTTTTTGTATGACGGCCAAGATCATCAATCATTTTCCTTGTGATTTCGAATGCATGTGAATCCAATTTAGTGGAAATTCTCTCTACAAAGGCCCTACTAATGCGGTGCATAATCTGCTGGTTACACAATATACTGTGAACCAATAAGCAAATGATGTTTTGCCAATTTGATTGATATATGGAAATATAAGGGAAGTTTGTGCATGAAAATTCCAGCTGACATTGACAAAGATCCTTTTTTTCCATGCGTTCTTCCCTAATCACAAAATCCACCGCACTCATAACATCAAGTGGGCAACAAATGAAAAATAGCTTCACCACAATAGCTGGCAATAATATTTCTCCATCCTGGTATTTGCCAGCCTGCAGATGTTGATTTACAGTCAATGTTCTGTGATATTTTTGTTTTTAATTTAATAGAAGATCAGTCTCGATCAATGAAGCTTGAGTGCATTTTTTATTTTTATTTTTACCAATGCTGGGGAGTATCAAATTAAAAGCATATATGTTTTTAATACACAAATTATCCAACAAGTTTTAGCTAATAAACAATGCAAAGTGTATGGTGTAAAATCCATATCCACATACACATAAACATCACAACATATTTTTTTTATTATTAATATTGGGGTCCATATATATATTTTTTAAAATATTTTTCACGTTCTCCTCAAATAATTGGACCCAATTGGCTTTCATTATATGGAAAATATAAAAATATGTAAAACGTTATATTTATTAATTGCGACTAGAAATGGATATAACCAGAAAAAGATTACATGTGTCCTATATTAAGATGCGACCCATGTAACATGCTTTTAACATGTTTAGTACAACTCAGAGAACGTGAGGCAGTGAAACTCTGCAGTTCCCACAAAAGCTTTCCTTGTTTTCACACACTGTTGGCCTTTGGAGTCACGTTTACAGGGTGTGCGGTTGAATTCACGTCCACTACAGGCCTGAGGTCATCAGTAGACATGAATACATGCACTTCAAAGTTCCTGAAAATAAGTTCACAATGTACAGCATTTGGATCCAGTCAGATTTATACAAATGCAGATTGGATGTAATGGTATTCTCACTAGAGGAGGAGAAATCAAGCTGCATTCATCAAGTATGCCGTTTTATTTACTCTTACCATTTGCTTTTTTTCTTGTCTGATGCATTTAACCTGTCTGTTTTCATGCTTTTTATCGTCTTGCTAAAAGCATAGATGTATTAAAACAAGGGTTTTCAAACTGGGGTCCAGGGGTGCCACAAATTTGAGACAAAAGGAGGACCAAACCTGTAGAAATTAAAAATAAATAGATAAATAAATGCAATAATGGGAAAATAGATAATGGAATAAATGACTTGATAAAACAAACATAATTCATTTTTAATTACATTTAATCCTGAATTTTTATATTACTTTTTCCTTTTATTACTTTATTTTTTATGCATGAAGGCATCTATCTATCTATCTATCTATCTATCTATCTATCTATCTATCTATCTATCTATCTATCTATCTAATCTATCTATCCATCCATCCACACATCCATACATGCATCCACACATCCATCCATCCATGTATTTATTTATTTATTTTTTTTTAAATTTCTGTAGGTTTGATCGTCCATAATTTTTAGGGCTGTGAAAGTTCAAATGTGCGCTTAAAAAATGAATGAAATGTTTAATGTAATGATTTTATTACATTCAGATTCACCAAATTTGATAATATTATTATTTCACTCTGCTTTCTTAAGTCATAAATATTTTTTTTTGTAAAAAATACATTTATTGAAAATATACATACACGTGTGAAATATGGAAATACACTATAAGTATCTGCATATTCCATTTTTTTTCCTATAGCAATTAAGAAAAACAAAATAAAAAAGGCAAAAAATTGTATTTACAACACTATTTAACAGTATGAAAAAACTACATACAATTTTGTGGAGAAAAAAATGATATTTTTTACAATTTCTTCAGTACAATGACAAAAAGAAAAGATTTTGTCATCATAATATCATGTTTAATATTTTTCTCTGACAGTATAAATGTATTTTAGCTGCCGTTATATTTGAATATTTTATTTTAAGGGGTCAAAAAGGGATATTTGGGGCTCTTTTGCATCATAAAGTTTGAATTTGAAAACCATTTTATTAAATAAAACAAACAAACAATGTTTTATTTTCCTTTAAAACATGGTTGAATCATTACTGAACCCTGGTTGAATGTTTTTCAGTTGAGTCAGAGCTTATTGGTTCTGGTGTATCCCAGCATGCCCATTTCATGACTTTACTGCCTACAGTGATTTCTGTTTCTGAAATGTTAATGGACAGGTCTGGCACGAGGTATCCGAGAGGTGCCCACGCGAAGAACCAATCAGGCGGCAGTCATGGTCCTGATTGAACCCACAGCAGCAGAAGAACCAGGTCGCATCTTGATACGAGAGTTTCTAATCTGGTGAAGGGGAGTTGAAAGGAAAGTGGAACCCTGGGTAATTCAGCACAGCAGCACCAGGCTTTTCCATTTGGACCCCAGGCTGTCTCAGGCAAGTCCTCACATTTCGCAGGTCTCCGTGGGATTAGCCATTACAATGGTGAAAAGCAGAGGTCTGCAACTGCAAAGGAGATCAAAGCCATTTCTTTGCAACCAGGACCATGTTAAATGCTCAATTTGAGAGAGACAGACAGACAGACAGACGCAGACCTACATACCCCGACACTTAGAAAGTGAGAAACTGAGAAAGACACTTTTAAGGGAACTCTAGGTTCTGTCTTCACCCCTCCCCTCTCGAGACATTCAGCACTTCCATATTTCATTAAATGTGTCGGGATGAAAGAGCGAGCGTCTCTCCGGCAGGGATTTCTCTTCTCTGATGCATGCCTCTGCTCATCGGGGCAGCTTTTCGCCTCAGATGGACTAATGTCTGATTTGCAGCGAAGACACGACTTGTTCAATATGTGCACGACCTGAATTGCACAGAGCGCATTTACTTCCCAATCATGAAATGAAACTGTGCTAAATAACATGGAGTTGAACAAACGAGTATCAGATGACTTGAACGGTGGTGGTAGTGGTCAAAGGAATATTCCTGTTTTACAACTTACAACACGCTCAAATCCCACAGTCCTGGAAATATTTGGAACTTGTGGTGTTTTTTAGGGAGGTGAAAAGGGAAAAAAATGAAAATTCTGTCATCATCGTTTACTCTCCCTCATGTCATTCCAAACCTGAATGACTTTCTGTTTTCTGTTGAACATAAAAGAAGATATTAGTGAATGAAGAAATGTTTCAGGTTTTTTTGTTTGTTTGTTTTGTTTTGTTCATAGAGTGAAAGTCAATGGTGACCAAAACTGTTTGGTTACCAACATTTTTTGTGGAACACAAAAGAAGATATTTATACATGAACGTCATACAGGTTTGGAATGTTTGGTAAAAACAACCCAAGTTGGGTTGAACTGGACAAACCCAGCAAATTGGGTAGTTTTATTGAACTCAACTATTATTATTAAAAAATGACTATATGGCTGGCTTAAAATGAACACAAAATAGGTTGGAAATTAAAAATCAGACACATAATTACTAGAGGCAACAATTATTATCAAAAGGTGAACATTTATTAATAAGCAATTTAATAAATGTTTATAATTAAATTATTTAAACTTGTTAATAAATGTTTAATTTATTAAACATATTAATAAATGTTAATTTCCAACCTATTTTGGGTTCATTTTAAGCAAGTATATAATAATTTTTAAACAATAGTTGAGTTAAATAAAACTACCCAGTAGTTGGGTCAAACATTTAACCCAACTGGGTTTGTCAATTTTTAACCCAACTTGGGTTGTTTTTAACCGGCATTTTTTACAGTGTAATTACTAAAGGCAACAATAATAATCAAAAGGTGAACTTTTATTAATAAGCAATTTAATAAATGTTGGTTTTGGGTTCATTTTAAGCAAGCGATACAGTAATTTTTAAACAATAGTTGGGTTAAATAAAACTACCCAGCAGGTTGGGCAAACATTTGGGTTTGTCCATTTTCAACCCAACTTGGGTTGTTTTTAACCCAGAGTGTATATAATATACATTGTCATTCAACATACTGTATGTTTTTACATTACTTTAACTCATAATTTAAGCTATTTCAACTTTTTTATATATAAGTTATATGAGATTCAACTTGATTTTTAAAGTCAGTTTAATATAATTTAAGCTGTACAGCCAATTTGATTATACCAAAGACTCTAGAATAACACAAGACGCGTCACTCGTATTGTTTTGAATGGGAGAAAGTGCAACGCACAAAATGGCGGAATAAGTCCCGCCTTCTAAATAAGAGCCAATCGCTGATTGGTAAAGTCATCGCGTCACTGCAGCGGCCGTTAGAAGCTCCGTTTTTTTTTTTTTTTTGTCATGATTCAAGCGTTTAGAAACAAAATTTCTGAGACAGTTGTTGTCAGATTTCATTGGTGATTTCAAATATGAAATTTAATCGAAAGCTTGGCAAACAGTTTTGGAGAATTTGATGTTTCCCCATTCAAAGAGATAGGAGCTGCACCTGAATGCCCGAGAGGCATTTCTAAGATGGCCGCCGAGTGAAATGACTGGTCTTAAAGGGACTTTGATTATACTTAAAAATTTAAGGCAGCAAAGTTAAAATAGGTGGAAATGTTTTACAGTTTGACAGATTTTTCAGTTTTGGGTGAACTATCCCTTTAAGATTCAGAGCTGAAGAACACAATTTAATCATCACCAACCAGAATTGCAAAAGTAATTATTGCTTTCAAAAGGTTCCCTGAGCACTCAGAGTGTCGCCCCGAACACACACCATTGGTTAAACCTCCTGACGGTCCGATCTCACAGTGACAGCTTCAGTCTGGGAAGTGAAAGTGTGGCTGTGGCCAAACCTCTCTAATTTAATTGACTGGGACCTCAGAAAACTGGCAAAGGTTGCGAAGCTCATTATCTGAAAAAGATCAAGCTTTTAGCATGGGTGCAGGAAAAGCAAGAATATTATTTAATGAGTAAATGGAATACAGTTATGGCAGATAAGCTTTGTTCCCTGTTTGCGAAGACTGCATCAAGGGATGAACATAATTTGGTGCAACTTGCTCGCGTGAGGAGAGAGAGGCCGTGCTGAGCTCCAGTTACTGGAGAAACACGACCTAAATCTCTACAATGAGAGTTTACAGGTGTGCTGAAATGTATTTGAAATAAATGGATGCATATGACTTTGACAGAATGAAGATGTAAAGGATGTTTTCTCTTGCTGTAGTCTTGGCCGGAATAGAGAATGATGAGAAATTCACCAAGTAAAAAAAGTTTATATCATTTATATCATTATATCATTTATTTAATATGGTATTTCTTTTAACATGAGGGAAAACTGATTCTGGTTAACTACTGTTTGCCTATGACAAGAAATAATTACGAATAATTGACCACAGAGTAATGTTAAATTACTGAAAAATAATACAGTTAAAAAATTTTTTAAAAAACATTTTGAAAGAAGTGTTTCATGCTCACCAAGGCTGCATTTATTTGATCAAAAAATAAAGTAATATTTTGAAATATTATTGCAATTTTTTCTATGTGAATTTATTGTAAAATGTAATTTATTCCTCTGATCAAAGTTGAATTTTCAGCATCATTACTCCCGTCTTCAGTGTCACATGATCCTTCAGAAATCATTCTAATATGCTGATTTGCTGCTCAAGAAACATTTATGATCATTATCAATGTTAAAAACAGTTGTTCTGCTTCATATTTTGTGGAAAATGATACTTTTTTTTTTTTTTCCAGAATTCTTTGAATGCATAAAAAGTTCAAAAGAACAGCATTTATTTGAAATAGAATCTTTTGTAACGTTATAAATATTGTCATTTTTGATCGATTAAATGCATCCTTGCTGAATAAAAGTATTCATTTCTGTTTAATGTCTGTCTGTTGACCATGTCAGCAAAGTGAAGTCAAAAATTTATTGTATTTTTCTTCATTTTCTGGCCATGCATCTTCCTGTGGAGCTCCTGGAGAATCCGATATGATTTCAGCTCCCACCAGAATACAAATGAACTTGATAATTTGCAAGTTCATGGTAAAAAATGAAATAATTATTCTTCTCAATTTGTAGTGAATCTCTTTTATTGTATTATCGGTGTGACTCATGCTCATTAAAATCTTGGCTGTCTGCATAATGGAATTTTATCAAAATGTTTCCTTAGTGAGGAGACCACGTCAGACGGCTCTAATATACTTGATACAGAGCATGCTGAAGCATTGATAGGATTACCCATGCTGCACAGCAATCTTTCTGAGATGGATATGACTGTGATTTGCCAGGAGGATGTGTGTGTGATCCCTGCAATCACATGACAAATGTAACAGTTTTGCATTTTGTGAACTATCATGAATGTACATATTCATCCTTACAAAATGTTAATATTATAGTATTAGAGACGTTTTAAAGATCATGCATTTTGCTCTTTTCCATGCAATTACAATTAATGGGGACTTAATCTTTCAAGCACCATAAAAGTATCATAAAAGTGGTCCATATATGAAATGCATGCATTAGTCTTCTAGAGCAATAAAATAGCTTTGTATGTATGAGGAGCACAGTGAGATTTGGGTCATTTTTTAATTGCATGAGGAAAAAACATCCTTTTGTGTTTTCAGACAATCATTAAATCACCTTTGTGTGAGAGCAAAGCAAAAATACTGATGAACAATGTTGAAAATGGCTAAATAAAATGATGTTAATTATAATGGCAGTAATGCAAATATATCCTAACTAAATATTAAAAACAGACAAAGACATTTAGATGTCCGCATCAATAGAATTTTACAAAAGTGATTTTATATACATAGAAAGCACATTAAATGCAAGTAAAATGTCTGTTTTTAAGGTTTCAAATAAGTTTTGGGAGAATAAAATGTCAAAATGTGGGTGAAATAATGTTCTATTGTCATTCAGTGTAACACTTATATTTAGATAAAAACTGAAACAACATACTTATTCTGACCTGTACGTGTTAAAATATATAAAAGAATAAGTGAGCATACTAAATTTTATTGCATTTTAAATTAGTAAAAAAAAATTGCTGACAAATGGGCAAAACCTAGGATAGTGGCAAAGTTTAAAAATGTAAAATTACAAGTAATTAGCATTTGGGGTAAAAGTAATTAGTCTTTAAAATGGCATAAATAATTTTTTTGTTGTAAATATCCCTGACAAGATTGTTACACTGAATGACATTTTAGTGGGTGTCTTCTGTAAATCATAGTAAAAATGTATGATATTTAATTTTTGCTCAGAAATACAAACAAACAAATTAAACAGGACCCGTTCTGATGTATTGAAAAACAACAACAACAATTCAAAGCTGTATTACACTTACTGTTTTGATGCTTGAAATCCCTTTTTCATCTTTGACCCTCATAACAATTCAATATTAATGTAAATCTATTAAATATGTTAAAGTAATGTTATTTTTAAGTATATTTTATATAAAGAACACTTAAAGTTATAATGAAATTTATTATTTTTAATACAAAATCCTTATTGGTGAACCCTGATGTGAAATTAAAAATATGCTTTATTTATTTATTTGGTGACTTTCTGCTTTTTTGTTTTCATTTTTGGGTAACATTTTTTTTTTAAACATGCTAAGTAGAAATAAAATGCCAAAAATGTGTGGTTAATAGTTTTACTGTCCATTTAAAACTGAAGCAATCTTCAAAAGTTCAAAAGAACAGCATTTATCTGAAATAGAAAGCTTTTGTAAAATTATACAGAATTTTTTAAAAGAAATTAATACTTTTATTTTGCAAGGATGCATTAAATTGATCAAAAGTGACAGTAAAGACGTTTATAATACTACAAAAGCTCTTTTGAACTCTTTTGAACTTTCTTTTCATCAAAGAATCATGAAAAAATTGTACACACCTGTTTTCCACATTGATAAGAATCAGAAATGTTTCTTGAGAAGCAAATCATCATATTAGAATGATTTCTGAAGGATCACGTGACACTGAAGACTGGAGTAATGATGCTGAAAATTCAGCTTATATATATATATATATATATATATATATATATATATATATATATATATATTTATATATAATGTTAAGAACCTTGGGTAGTAAAAATAATGGTATTAATGCAAAAATATCCTCACTCAACATGATAAAACAACAGTTCCCTCCCCCTGGGCATTGAGTTGACACTCTAATTGACATCCCGTGACACTAACTAGAGGTGATAATTGCCTTGACAGAGAAAAAATGAGGCAGGTTATTTGGAGCAATTACTGTGCTTTTTGTGTCTAGAACATTCAGATGCACCCGTTATGCACTAATGGAAAGACTAATTAGACACCGTTACATTAGTTACTGATATCTAATTATTTGATTTAATTATGCACAGCCACAGGAAAGATGTACAGCATGATGCACTGACAAATGATTTGACGTTTTGACTTGACTTTTGTCCTCGGGTGTCTGCTAAGGTGATTTAATTGATTTCTCCTCATATAAAGCATGTTTACCTCTTTTTAAGAGGAAATAAATGTAGATATTTTCAAGGGATAAAACATTTCTGACTGAGATAATTAATCTTGTCCTAATCTGGTCGAGATAATTAATCTCCTGATGATGTTTGATTTATGTGCTGTATAAATCGCTGTGCTACACAAGTTTATGTCACACAGTTTGTGTGATTTATTTGAAGCTCTCGCGACCGTACAAATATTTTCATTTGCAAAACACTGCAGATTAAAAGTTCCACTTCATCAAAATCCCACTTTGTTACACATTCATATGCACTATTGTATCTGATAACACTATAAAACCCAGAATTCCCATGTGCCAACATAACTTGGTTTTACTGATTAAATAAGTATGTGTCTTTAATACTCCGATGCATGATTTCCACTACAATACAGGGTTTTTAAAGCCATTTTTCACCATTCAGGGTGGAAAGTTACATCAGAACGCCGGCTCATTATTAGCCGGCTCCAGCGTCAGCATCACATGCATGCGTCATGCTGCTCACATGACCAATGTCGGCCAATAATGAGCCAGCATTCGGTTGTAGAACCTGGAAGCGCTGCACTGTGTTTACAATGTAAACAGCGTAGGAGACTGACAGGGAAGAGAAGAAATTGTTGAATAAAGTCATTATTTTTGTTTTGTTTTGCGCACAAAAAGTATTCTCATTAGGGTTGAACCACTGCAGTCTCGTCGACTGTTTTAACAATATCTTTAGCACCTTTCTGGGCCTTGAAAGTTGCAATGACGTTGATATGTGGTTCACAAACTTCTCGGATTTCATCAAAAATATCTTAATTTGTGTTCTGAAGATAAACGAAGGTCTTACGGGTGTGGAACGACATAAAGGTGAGTAATTAATGACAGAAATTTTCATTTTTTGGGTGAACTAACCCTTTAAATGATCAGTGTTGGAACTAGTGGCTGCTAACTAGACGTTTGCTGACTGAACTATAGGGAACAAGCCGTGAGCTTCATCTCCATTGAGCAAGGCACTTAACCCTAGATTACTCCATGGAGACTGTCTCTGTAGTAAGTCTACTGTAAATCGCTTTGGATGAAAGCATCTGCTAAATGACTACTTAACATCCTCAATATACTGTATTGAATAGCTGCTGCCGAATGGAAAAATTCTGGAAAAGTTCCACAATTAGGGGGTCACATTTGTCTCGTGATGTGCTCAGCTTTGGCTGTGCAATAAATACCTCAATGCAACTGAATGATTATTATCAGAGATCTATTTGGCATAGAGTGATGCAATTTTTTTAGTTTTTCTGCTTTGTTCTCATGCTTCAGTGAGGTCTTGGCTGCTTTGTTTTAAAATTGAGACATGGTTTAAAGAAAACATCAGATTTCCAGAACAGTCAGGAACATGGAAGCCAGGAGTAAATGTCAAAATGCTCTTACTTCCCTCAAATTTAAAAAGTGTATATAAAAATAAAAAGCTTTTACATACTAGGGCCCTATTTTAACAATCTAAGCACATGGTCTGAAGTGCATGGTGCAGATGCACTTAGGGCATGTCTGAATCCACTTTTGCTAGTTTAACAATGGGAAAAATGGTCAGAGCGCCCAGCGCATGGTCTAAAAGGGTTGTCCCTATTCTCTTAATGAGTAATGGGTGTGTTTTGGGCGTAATGTGCAATAAACCAATCAGAGTCTCATCTCCCATTCCCTTTAAATGCCAGTTGCACTTACGCCATGGTGGATTCACTATTTACATGGCAGAATTTGCAAGCGGAAAAACTGAATGCTTCTCTAGCGAGGAAACAGATCTGCTTGTGTGCGAGGTTAACGTGCGCAAGCAGACCATCTACGGGACAAGCTGGATTCCACCAAAACATTTTATCTTTATGTACACAATAATAATCTTTTACATTGTAATCTTTTTATTTTTATTATTTGGCATGTTTGTGTGCTGCTGCACGTCTCCCTGTGTGTAACAAGCAGAGTGTTTGCGCATTGTACACCCGCATATAGGCACATATTACTAATTACTATTACATATTACTAACACGCTCTTTAAATAACAAAAATAAATAAATATTGCTCCATTGACTTTAGAGCAGGTTTATGTTGGTCAATGGCGCAGTCGTTTTCAGTTGCCTCAAAATAGCAACACGCCAACAATGCACCTGAACACACCTCGTTTTTAGACCAGCATGCCCATGGGCGAACAGATGGGCGCGAGTGCATTTGATATTTAAACAACGTGGCGCTGGACGTGAAAATGATAACTGCGTTGGGCTGAAACTAGCAAAAAACACTTGCGTCACGCCTGGCTCCGCATTGCGACCAGGTGTATGATAGGGCCCTAATAAATCACAATATTACTGTTTTTACTGTATTTTTGATCAGATAAATGCAGCTTTGGTGAGCGTGTATATATATATGTGATTTAAAAAGTTTTTTAACCTAATGTTTTGATACTGTATATAGTATATTGTTGTTGTTTAGCCTAGTTTTTATATAGATTTTTTGACAGCTTTCTGGATAATGTGTAATGTTGTGCCATTTATTTCCTCAATTCCTGTAGTTTCCGGATTTACTCAGAAATGCACCTGGCAACATTAATATGTGCAAAATCCCGTATTATAGGCCTTTATGTTCATGTGAAAAATATACTTCAAATAAGTCTTTTTTTATTTTGGTAACACTTTAGTTTAGGGTCCAGTTCTCACTATTAACTTAAGCATGCATATTACTAAGATATTGGCTGTTTATTAGTACTTATAAAGAACATATTAATGCCTTATTCTGAATGACCTTATTCTACATCCCATAATCCTACCCAATACCTAAACTTAACAACTACCTTATTAACTATTAATAAGCAGTAATTAGGCAAAAGTTGTAGTTAAAAGTTAATAGTGAGAAATGGACCGTAATCTAAAGTGTGACCACTATTTTAAATCTAAGCACTAACAGGCGAAAGACTTCTGTGTGTACTTGCACGTGAGTATGCGCGTTCTCATGGACCGTACACGAGACGTGTGATGACAGTGTCTCCTTTTACTGAGAATTCCTAGCAATTCTCCTCAATTCCCATTCTCCTCACACTTACTGTGAGTGACACGAGCAGCGGCAATCAGTCAGATCGCAGGGCTTTGAGTAATGAGCGGTGTGTCAACCTCAGCCGCCCTCTACCTGTGAACACGCTGAGCCTCCATCAATACCAAACGCCTGCGGTGCGATTACGGTTTAATGTAGACCCGCAGAGAAGCCTCGTATGCAGAACCGCGGAACAAGAGAGAGAATGACAAAAGAGAGGACTCGTGACACTGAATGTGAATGAAATCTGTTCAGTCAGCAATCTCAGGTGTGTGACGTATCTCAGGCCATATTTCATGTACTGGCTGACTGACAGGATTATGGTGTCATGATGGGGTGAAAACATGAGTGATATCCCATCAGTGACTGCCCAGTTCAGTCAGTCAAGTTAAACAGACGTCCTTCAAATGTGTTGCAGTTTTTTGGTTTCTAAACTTGGTGTCACGTGACCATTCAGGCATGTGACAACTCCAATTTTTGAGGGACGTTTTTGAATGCAACTCACAAAGAAAGAAAGTATATTTATCATTGATATATGATAAATATAAACTAAAGTGTTACCAAAATAAAAAAGACTGTATTTTAAGTGTATTTTTAACATGAAGATAAACTAAATGTAATTAAAACTTCTTTTTTTTTTATATAGAAACTCCGAGACACAGAGGCCTATAATACGGGATTTTGCACATATTAATGTTGCCACGTGCATTTCTGAGTAAATCCGGAAACTACAGGAATTGAGGAAATAAAGGGCACAACATTACAAATTATCCAGAAAGCTGTCAAAAACTCTAAATAAAAACTAGGTTAAACAACAACAATATACAGTATCAAAACATTAGGTTAAAAAAACTTTTTTAAATTATATATATATATATATAAAATTATCAAACGTCTGCAGTGCAATTACGGTTTACACACACACACGCACACACACACACACACACACACACACACACACACATATATATATATATATATAAAATCATGTACACACATATTATGTAAACAAACTTTTATATTATATATATATAATATAGTTATTTGTGCTGTCAAATCGATATCTAATATAAAAGTTTGTGCTTACATAATATATATAATATATATAATTGTATTTATTTATTTTTCCTGTAGGGCACCAACTTACATGTGAGCCTCCTAAAAATTGGAAGCAAAAAATAAATGTCAGAATTTGCTTATTTCCCTAAAAAAAATGATCTTCCAGTTTTTTTTTTTTAAGTAATATTTTGATACTGCAAAAAAAAACAAAAAAACTTTTTTTTTCTTGCATCAAGTGAGCCTTAAAAAAAATGAAGTTAGAAATCAATGTAAACATTTACTTATTTCCCTCAGGGTTTTTTTTTTTATTTTTTTTTTTACAGTGTTTACAACAGTCATTCTGAAGTGAATGCAAAATGAATTTACAGCAAAACACTTACAGTAGAAGATCCCGCTGGGATAACCGGAAGGTTTTAAAGGAGAAATGTGAAGCTTGTATTTCTAGGTGATCAAGTCTAGTGAGCTTTTATATATATATAAATGGATAAATGATAATAAAATATATATACTATAGTAGCAGTCTATGGAAGTATTGCAGTCGATGCACAGTTCCTAAGAGGAAATGACATGTTTTTATGACATTACACACACACACACACACACACACATTCTTAACACTCACTCAAATGACACAAACAGTTGTCAGGATGTGTTTTCCTGTGTAAACAGCTTCAGCTCACTGAGTTTATTGAACACAGTGCTGCCTCCTACCAAGAGGTCAATGAAGTGCAATTAGTTGTCAGTGGGATTCATGTTTATTCTCTAATCAGGAACACTCAGAGAAATCAAACACTGACTGCATTGTGCTCTTTCAATACATGCTCATACATAACTGCAGCGTTGGCAGGAAACCTTTAATTGAAGTCTATGAGATCCGATGACCATATTTCTTATGAGTCCTCTGCAGTCAAAATGGCGGCTCTTATTGACGGCTTCAGTGCCTGCAATTTGCATAATATGAGGCCTAAAAAATCTGACACAATTACACTCTCCTCTCCAAATAAGTCTGTGGTACGGACCTGAGGGCGCTCAGCCCGTCTCGCCTCGGAAAGCAAGGCTATTTTGTTTGGCACGGGCAGCCCGAGTCTGAGAGAAAGCAAGTCCTTGTGTGAGCCCGAAACCGCTGGGTTTTATCCTCCAGTCATTAGCAGCGAAAACTGGGCATTTCCTAATGACTTCACACTTTCCAACGCGTGGGTTAATCCATCTCTACTCAGGCTAGTTGTGTTGGAAAGCGTATAGAAGGAATAAATCTCTTTTCAGGAGATTCAGGAGTCAAAATGACCTCATGAGCTTCAGCGAGAGCTCACCCGCCTCATTTGCGGTTAGTGAGATTACAAAATGGTGGACTGTTTTATCTGGTTACCTCGTAATATCTCTGCAGATGAGACAATATACATTCATGATCATTTTGGTTATATCCATGGAGTTTCACTGGGCAGAATTGAATTGCGAGGTTAAATGACTCTCTCACAGGTTCATCATGGAGTGTTTCTGCTCTGAGGGAGTCATTACACAAGAGGATGAACTCTGCGGCGTTCTTTGTTTAGCTTTGAATGAAGCAGTGCTTCCCCATTAGGTGCTGAATAGGTAAATGGGCTTGATTCATATTTGAAAGCTGTAATCAAATAACCGCCAGCACTCTTCTCCCCACTGTACTCTCGCTGCGTCCAAGTGGATCGCCAATGCCTTGCAATTACATCCAAGCGGGACCTATTAACCCTTATGAGAGGAGAATGCTTGGAAATTGGATTATTTTGCAGAGGGAAATGTCATAGTTTTAAGTTACAGTGGCTGAATGCTAACCGTTCTGGTTTCGAGCTCTCAGAAGTCTCCGAAGTAGCGCTTGGATTCAAGATACATTATGCACAGCCAACTGTATTGATCAAGATATGAAAAAATGAATCGGTTGTGATGCTGTGCTCAAAGCAAATGCCACAGAGTCTCCTTAAAATTGTTGTTTTGTAAATTGTTGTTATTGATTTTTGGATTCCATGTCCTCGGTTCTGTATGTGGGAAACTGGATTGCCTGCAAAAGGATTTTTTTCTTCGTCAAAGCTAGAATGTAAATAAAGACAGAAGCAAATGTCAGAGCCCAACATTGGCATTCTGAGATGTGGTTTTCCTCTTGGATACATAATAAGTTAAAGATGAAGTTTGGCCTCAAGCTCTCTTTAGATCTGAGCACAATCAGTTTTGCTCTGGGCCTGTAATTCGAGGCCCGCTATGTCTTTTTTCTCTCTCGCTTTCGTTTGCTTTTTCTCTGTTTTATGTCATTTTATGGGAAAGCCACATTGGCATTGTTGTCGTGACTGCTTGCAATGGTGGGTCGCAGCGAATGGGCAGAGATGGATGAAGTTAATGACAGTTTGTGAACCTTGTTGGAATTTCCTCTGAAGAGGCCCCAGCCTCACTCCGTCAGCCCTGCTGAACCATTCATCAGTGTCAGCTCTCAAACATACATATACATTTGAAGATGAAAAGGAGCCATTTAGCTCAAAGGAGGGAATTATGTTTATCTGTAAATATAACAAACCCACTTTACAACTCAAAGCAGCATGACGAACCTTTGATGGATGGATGAATCACTTTTTGATATTTTAAAATGACATCTGATGGAGCTGGAAAAGTACATTAGTGTATATTACAAATCAATAATACTCATCTTTCTGCAGTTTCACCACAGGACAGTAAATATAACATTTCATGTCCTTACTGTTTTTGCATTTGGAATTTTTTTTTTTTTTTATATTTTATTAAATCCTTCATATCATATTTTATTTATCTATGACCTGAAAAGCAGCTTGTACTCTTCTGGCCTACTTTAAAATTTTAGTGCAGCACTTTTAATGTCATTTACTACTTGTGTTGCATTTTTCTTCAAAAGTTTCTTTTTAAATAAGTGTCTGCTAACCTTGCAGAACAAAAAAACTTTCAGTGTTAGTCCAAGATGGTTAGTGCCGGTTTGGCACTGGTTTGGCTGATTAACCAGCATACACTGTGAAAAATGCTGGGTTAAAAACAACCCAAGTTGGGTTGAAAATGGACAAACCCAGTAATTGGGTTGTTTTAACCCAAACATTTAACCCAACTGCGGGGTCAAAACCACCCGATCGCTGGGTTTGTCCATTGTCAACCCAACTTGGGTTGTTTTTAACCCACCATTTTTTAGAGAGTACTTGCAACAGTTGTTAAGCTAGTTAAGAAGCCTGTTTTGGAGGACTCCTACAATAGGTTTACATGCATCCAAGTAAATAAAAAGCTTTAATTTTCACATAATATCCATTGCAGCATCAGCTCTTTTCTCAAAGTGTCCAAAACAGTTTGATAAAGGATTCAGTCTCTCTAAACCCCGCCTTTCTGAAAGCCTGCTCTGCTCTGATTGGTCTGACAGCCCAGTCTGTTGTGATTGGTTGTGAAACCAAATGCCCATTATCATATCTGAATTCCAGCACTTGATACACAGTGATGCGAACAGTAACAATGGCATCGGTTTTAACGTATCAGTTTCATCCATTGGAAGTGCATCAAAGTGGATTTGCTTTGGCAGCAGAAAACAGCGTCTTCTCGACATGAATAACACAAACCAAACTCTTCCAGTCTCAGATACAACTACAGTGTTTGAGGGCGGGGCAAAGGAGACGCTGTTTGTGGAATCTATTCAGTTTGTGGAATCAGTTCAGAATCTATTCCTTCTTTTGGGAGACAATAACTCCCAACAATTTATCTGCACCCTGATCTTTGAAACTTTGCAGAGCTTTTCCATTCACAAACAGCTAAATTACACACTACATTAAAGGTCATATCTAAAAAAGCATAATTGGTGCAAAACCTGACCAAAGTAGGGAAAGCTCTGAGAGTTGTATGTTGTTCTTAAATGCCCAAGCAAGGCCTTTTAAAGGGGTCCTTGATTACGATTTCACTTTTTTTTAACTTTAGTTAGTGTGTAATGTTGCTGTTTGAGCATAAACAACATCTGCAAAGTTACGACGCTCAAAGTTCAATGCAAAGGGAGATATTTTCTCAGAAATCGCTTTTTAAGGACTACAACAAATGGCTGGTAGGGACTACAATGAGCTTCTTCCTGGGTTAGTGACATCACTAACCCTAAAATTTACATAAACCCCGCCCCCGAGAACACGCAACAAAGGGGGTGAGGCCATGTTGGGCTGCTTTAGAGAAGAGGAAGAGTTGTTGTAGTAGAGTGTTGTTCATTTTACGCCACAAACGAGGGTCAATTCAACACTGGATTTGCACAAAAGATTAACATGACGGCACATGCTAGTCGATGAGTTGAATCAACTCCACAGCAACTACATAAATGTATCCACTAACCATTCAGAAACATCCAGTTTCATTCTAAAAGTTGTAACTTCTTCCCAAATCTCTCCATCAGTGTTCGACTCCGGTTTGAAGAATGTAAGGCTGAACACCGTTACTGACAATCCTCATTTTGGCTGCGTGAGATTCTCCAGCTTTGTTGTTGTTGAGCAACCGAAGCGCGAGCTGTTAAAGCTCCGCCCTCTTCTGGAAAGGGGGCCGGGAGCAGCAGCTCATTTGCATTTAAAGGGACACACACAAAACGGCGTGTTTTTGCTTATATAGTTATAATAGATGATCTGTGGGGTATTTTGAGCTGAAACTTCATAGACACATTCTGGGGACACCAGAGACTTGTATTACATCTTGTGAAAGGTGCATTATAGTTCCCCTTTAAAAGTATCACTATATCAATGGATAAAACCAAATCATGGTGTTGTGGCTAAAGGGTCATGTTTGGCTTCCCAAGAAGATTTTAGCATTTTAGAACCAAAATAGATAGACACAGGTAGGGGGAAAAAAGCTGTGCATGTTTACTTATGTGAGAGGAAATGATTCCCAATGCCTTTGCCGTCAAAATCTATATAAATGATATATAAATTACACCTCCCTCAGTGTCTTATTTCCATCTTAGACTGATGTCTGGCACATAAAATACCCTGATTGTGTAGCACATCACATCACATCACAGCTCCTCAAGTCCCTCTTGTCTCAGATACTTTATTCACTGTTGTGTTTTCAGTGGAGTATGTTGATGTATATATTGCACTGCAAAGCACCCCCTTACATTTCTGATTATCTTTTGGGCATGTTCATAGATACAAGGTTATCTTAATCCAGGTTTTGTCCCTGTCAGATAGCTTACTCATGACAGAATAGCATTCGCTATTCACATTCGCAAACCCTGGGATTTGGAATGAATCATAAGCTGATGGTAGATCAATATCTTGTTTGCTATTGATTCATTCATTTATTTAAGTCTACAGTCATTCAAGTTCACAAACTGTTTAGCTATTGATTCCCTGGTAGCTGAACTGATAAAAGATGACATGAACCTGATTTGGGTAGTAATGACTTCAAGCACGGCATGTTTCAACCGATGGACATTATGCTATGAGAGTTTGTCTGGCTTGTATAATAGAGAGGTACATCATGTACAGGCAGTGCATTACTGATTACATTAGGTCTGGGATTGGTGGTGGGAGTGCTAGGGTTTTTTTTTTTTTTTTTTGGGGCTGTAAAAGCCTTTAAAATCGTATGAAATATAAAACATATATTAAAGTTTTACATTTAAAATATTTACATTAATTTTCATCAAATTTGATATTACTACATTCTTCTTTCTAAAGACTGATCATGAGATTAATTGGGATTATTTTATTCTATTGACAGCACTTGATTTTAATATTTAGAAAAATTTGCATTTAGTTTTATAATAATAATAATACACCATGTTAACAATTTAATTCAGTAGAATTACAACATAAAAGCTAGTTATTTTATTATAGAAGCAATTATTTAATTTTGTTGTCATTATAATATTAAACTTAACATTTTTCTCACACAGTATAAATGTTTTATATATGGAAATACACTATTGTTGAAAAGTTTGGGATCAGTAAGATTTGAAAGATGTGCTTTTAAAAGAAGGAAAGGCTGTATTTATTTGATCAAAAATACAGTAAAAATTGTGAAATATTATTACAATTTAAAATAGATGTTTTCTATGTGAATATATAGTAAAGTGTAATTTATTCCTGTGATGCAAAGCTGAATTTTCAGCATCATTACTCCAGTCTTCAGTGTCACATGATCCTTTAGAAATCATTCTAAAAACCGTGATGCATTTTTTCAGGATTTTTTTCATGAATATAAAGTTCAAAACAACAGCATAGAAATCTTTTGTAACATTATGAATTTCTTTATTGCTATTTTTGATCAATTTAATGCATTCTTGCTGATTAAATTATGAATTTCTTCAAAAAAAAACTTTTGAACAGCAGTGTATATAAATGTCTATATATTTTAGAAAGGTCTCTTGCAATGGGATCATCACATTTGGGGGGTCCTTGGCACCAAAAACTTTAAAAAACCTCTGTTCCAGTCATTTTGGTGAATCAGAAAGTAATGTATCGAACATGTTCCTGCTGAAAGTTATTGCGCTGATCTAATGCAGCTGTATACTTTACTTCTCTAACTGCAGTCTAAATGCAGGTGAATCCCTCTGCCGGAGCGTTGGGGGTGTGTGAGACAGGAGGAAGGCTCAAGATACATTGCTGTGTGTTTGATAAATGTTAAAGGAGTTGAAAATTTGCCGCTTCATCTGCTCTGGATTATTTTGCAATCAACAAGCATATTTTCCTCAGTGAAACGCTGTCATCGGCTTTTTCTGCAACCCATCCCTCCGTGAAAGTATCCCAGGGGCAGCCCGTGCTCCACTGGTATGTGCAGTTCATTACTCTCTGCTGGTGACCAGACCTGAGCGCTCATTCTTCACATACTGAATGTAGATCAGAGCAATTCATAATCCATCTCATTGGAGGCTGATTTGCCAAACAAGCCCTGAGAAGTCTTGCTAATCAAGGACGTGAGAGGATAAAAAAAAGATCCACAGAGACATACTATACTTACAGACTTCTTAACCTGCTTAAAGGTGCACTATGTGCATTTTTTTTTTGTTCAAAATTAACAAAAAATAAATAATGAGTCAATATTAGAGTGTTTGTTTTGTCTTACACTGATTAAGCCTGTTATAAGTGTTGATATTTTAGACTGAGCATGAAATGTGAAATCTGTGCGTGTCTCATCATATCCGTAAATAGAGAAAAGTTGCTCCGGCTACTTTGACGCATGTCTGGTGTGGGAGTGGCAGAGGTTAGTTGTCACAGCGAGCCGAAAAGGTTGACATGGAGCAGCTAAATCTTGTTTTAAACAAACGGCGAACAGAGGAGAGTCTGCTGGCGAAAACGTGACAGAGCTCGTAATAAAACAAGAATCAACATAAGCTTGGCTTTTCAGAGATGGCGAGAACTGAGGGATTTAAAATGTTGTAAAAGTGACGCTGAAATGATGGTGTTTTTATTACTCAACAGGTCAGTAAGGGATTTTATTGAACAGATAAAAAGCATCATCTATTGTGAAGGCTCATTCCATTATGGTTGTTGTAGCACTGCGTTTTCAACGAAGTACCGTGTCTATTAATGGGTAAAGCTACAGTAACGTCTTCAGCCAGCTTGAGGTCCTTTCCTTATATCTCTTAAAGGATTAGTTCACTTTCAAATGAAAATTAACCCAAGCTTTACTCACCCTCAAGCCATCCTAGGTGTTTATGACTTTCTTCTTTCTGATGAACACAATCAGAGAAATATTAATAAATATCCGAGCTTTATAATGGCAGTTAACGTTACCAAACGAGTATGAGCTGAAGAAAGTGTCTCCATCCACATCCATCCATCATAAACATATTCCACACGGCTCCGGGGGGTTAATAAAGGCCTTCTGAAGTGAAGCGATGTGTTTGTGTAAAAAAAAAAAATACCCATATTTAACAAATTATGAAGTAAAATTATTTTATGAGCAGTAGGATAATCATATTCATCCGTGCAGTCACACAGAGTCGAAGCACAACCAAAACAATGTTCCTCCGCAAAATGCATGCAGTTTTATTTTTTAACCACTAGAGGGCTAAAAGTTACATAGTGTACCTTTAACTAGCTAATAGACAGATCTGGCCAGTCTGGTTAAGGAGAGACACTACAGGCAAAAACACTGTTTTTTCATGCACCTGTCAATTTTGAGATTTTGCACTTTTCATAAAGTGTTTTTTGGTCTGGTGGAAAGAAAACATCCAAAATACACTTTTAAGTGTATTTTTTATAGCACTTTATCTATTTGTGTCTGTAGATTTCAATTACAGTATATATCTTTAAAGGAAGTTTTATCAAAATGAGTTTTTGCAGAACTTACATACACCAGACTTTACAGTTTCTATATTCTGAAGGTTTTTACAGAGGGATTTGTTGATATATAATTTGCCTGATTTTATACAACATTTTATTCCTTTTTTTTCTGGTTGTTGACAAAAAGAGTGATTAAAAAGAGATATCCAAAATCCCCTCTGTAAAAACCATAGACTCTAATATGTCAAAAAAAAAAAAAAAAAAAAGAAAAGAAAAAGACACAAGAATTTTGAACCTGACTTCATCCAATATTCAGATTTTCTTTCTAGAAATATATGCAAATTAGTGCATATTTAATTAGATAATGTCTCATTTGCATATTTAAACATAACATTTCAGAAAACTTGTAATACAAAAAATGTTTGCAATTCTTAGTGTAATCAATCAGCTGGGGAAGTATGGTGATATCTATTAGTTAATTTTTTTACCCTATTCACCTGGGGTGTCTCGCCTTTTTAAAGTCGTGATGAAATGGAAGTCTCTACAGATCTGAAGGTTTAATTTTGACATACGTCACCAGAGAGGAGTCTGATGTTTCACTGTAAGATCAACTTTTTGATTGAAAAAAAAAAAAAAAAAAAAAGAAGAAGAAGAAGAAGAAGAAAACAGAAACATATGGAATTGAAATTCAGTGTGAATTTTCATTTTTTATGTCAACTTTAAGCTGGTCTTTGGAGTGGAGGTGTTTCTTTAGGCACTTTTATGTTCCAGGGATTAATTTTCATTAAAACTAACAGATTTCACATTTTTTATATTTGTTATATAAAGGTCACATTCCACTTTTTACCATTACTTTATTGTTTATTTTTTATACCTTTCAGATG
Organism: Mylopharyngodon piceus; assembly: GCA_039654765.1. Lineage (NCBI taxonomy): Eukaryota > Metazoa > Chordata > Actinopteri > Cypriniformes > Xenocyprididae > Mylopharyngodon > Mylopharyngodon piceus. The sequence goes on along the minus strand of CM077448.1, from coordinate 15,620,857 downwards.
TCTTTTATGTATACATTTTATTATAGACGGCCAATCTTAGAATACCAAAATCCAACATAAAAAATGAACTATGATTTAAACAAAGACTGAAATAAAACACAAAATGACTTATATCGATTTTTTTTTTTTCAAAAAATTATGGTTGTCCCTCACTTGTCGCTTAAACTATTTTGCCCTAATATATACGAAATATAAGATGCAATGTGTGGTAAAAACATGAAAAATCAAGTAAATATAATTTGTGAACAGATTTTTTGGGTCAAACTGTAATTTTGTCAATATATGCAAAAAAAATATGCATTTTATTATTTGTGTGTATATAGGATTACTAAAATGCTAGCTGAAATTAGCCATTTACAAGTCAGCCATTTTAGCTGAAAGTCGTGAGATGTGGTGAAAATGACCTGTTGTTGTGGGAATTTGATGACATGAAGACAAAATGACAATATTCTCCTGTGGTGGTTGTAAATAATAGTCAATGTAAATAAACTAGAGATAGTATGAAAAGTGCATTTCTAAAAGTTGAAGAAACACACGCTTAAAAGTTGAATTGCAGGCTAATTTCTATCACATTACAAGTTTTAGTGTTGTGAGGAATGAAGCAGGTTTGTGAAGGTCATTGACAAACAGGCTTCTTATATGTGAAGAGTTAACCTTGATTTGTGTATGTACTGTATTTTTTGATTCACATCAGTGAATGTTCTGAACAAATGAATGAGTATCATGGCCTGTTCCTGTGCTTTGTGTTCTTGGACCGTTAACGGCTCTTTCTTTGCATAGTGCGTGCCGTTCGACTCCGACAACAACAGAAAATGAATAAAAAAATTTCATTTCTGGATCTTTTATAACTTTATCATCTTCGAGGCCCGGACTGTAATTATTACAACAGCGACACTGTGTCGAGTACAGCATTCGGTCACCAAATGGCTACCACTGGCTCTGCCGTGACCGAGCAAACGTTGTAGTGGTCAGCTCTGTCGCCTTAGGCTGGAAAGTTGTGGGTTCCCGATGCGGGCCAAGTTTGAGTCAGCCCGCTCCTAAATCTAAAAAAAGAGGACTTCACGGTCAGACAGGCTGACCACAGAGACATCAGTCGGCCCAGGGTTCCCCTGCCTTCTCATGAAGCCTGAGGCCTGCCAGCCCATAACAATGCAGGTTCAAACGGGCCAGCGAGAAGTGCGCTGTAAAAGACATTAGCTGGGAATAGCTTTGACCATGACCAGCCGGTCCGCGCGGGGCGTGCGAAGACGGCCCGGCGTTTATGGGAACAAATATCGGCCTTTTTTCTCTCCTTGTTGTTGTTGTTTCTCGCTCTCTTTTCATCTCCACCTCGCTCTGTTCTTTTACATTTTAATACCCGACTTTGAAGAGCCCTTGTTTGATGAGGTTTTACGATCTCCTCCCTGTGTTCTCTTTAATTGGCCGCGTTCAGTTTTCCAGTAGGGTCTCAAAAGATGAACGGCATTTGCGAGCAGGGCAGACGTGACTAGCGGCTAGGATCTGCGTGCCTGAGAGTATTGCCTTACTGTGACCACAGCTCTTAAAAACAGAAAATCCATCTCCAGTGTTTTGAAGGGAGGGGAAGAGCCATAGCAGAGATAAGTCAGCAGGGTTTGTCAGATGCGGCGCTTCCTCAGAGCAATTGGCCTGTCCGCCAGCGGACGATTCTGGCAGCCACCCGTACGCGTCGCCTCAGAAAACGCCCATAGATCAGAAGAGATGCGTCTCAGAAGTCTCTGAGCTCTGGCGAGATATTCATCAAGATAACTTCCATTAAGAAACGTGTCATTTTTTTTATGCATTAGCTACTCTGTTTCAGTCACTATCCCTACACTGCTTCTGCTGAATGTGGGAGAATCGGGACAAATTACCACATGAAATGCTGAATTTATGATTCATTCTGGATGTGTGGTTGAGTGTTTTTCGAAACAATCAGGTTCTCCCGCCTCAAATCAATTATGCTTTGACCAAGTAACTAGCGGGACTAGCAAAGACAATCCTCTGCTTCATGGGCGTAATTCACGTTGGCAGGTCTGCATATTTGGCTTGGCCGCGCGCCTGCCTGCTACAGCTGTGCAGGAGACATTTCCGCAAGCTCTCTCCCCTCTTCTTCTTCTCTGGGAGATTACATTGTCTGTTTGATGTCTGCCAGCCAGCAGATCTATGGCACATGTGTCAATGACGTGACGCTCATCTGCTCGTTTATTTAAAAAGTGCATTAAAAATACAATGTATTAATACAATGACTTGAATACGCTTGTTCTGTGATGAGCATGTTTTTCCTTTTTTGAATTAATTTCAAAATTAATTTTTGATTTGTGGCACATGTGTCAATGACGTGACGCTCATCTGCTCGTTTGTTTAAAAAGTGCATTAAAAATACAATGTATTAATACAATGACTTGAATACGCTTGTTCTGTGATGAGCATGTTTTTCCTTTTTTGAATTAATTTTAAAATTAATTTTTGATTTGTGTTTGGAGGCATAAGTTCACGAAATGAAGAAAAAAAGGCTCATTAAAAGAATTAAACTGTTGAAAAGAAAACCTTGGCATAATCTTGTATTGTTATTTCTCATCAGAATATATATATATATATATATATATATATATAATAACAAAATAACATTTTATGCAAAATAGTAATATTTTCACTGCATTATAAACTAATATTTTACAAAGAAGTTATACTTTTGTTGCTTATTAATATTTGAATATTTGTATATATATATATATATATATATATATATATTATGTATATATGTTATGTATAGCCTACTATTTTTTAAATAAATAATAAAAGAATATATTGTCATATATTACCTCAAAAACCCATGTATTCAAAGTGTAAGGAAAATATGTAATTAAAAAAGGAAATTCTAATTGCATATATTTTTATTTATATTAAAAAATATTATTATATTTAAAAAAATATATATATTTCCACTGCTTATTTACATTTGACTGGCAACATATATATATATATATATATATATATATATATATATATATATATATATTTTTTTTTTTTTTTTTTTTTTTAAATAAACAATAAAAGAATATATTGCCATATATTACCTCAAAAACCCATGTATTCAAAGTGTAAGGAAAATATGTCATTCAAAAAGGAAATAATAATAGCATATATTTTTAATTATATTAAAAAATATAGTTATATTTTAAAATCAAAAAAATATTTCCACTGCTTATTAACATTTGACCGGCTATATATATATATATATATATATATATATATATTTTTTTTTTTTTTTTTTTTTTTTTGAAAACCCAACATGAAAATATATATATATATTTATATATATATGTGTGTGTGTGTGTGTGTGTGTTATATGTAACAAAATAACTTTTTACGCAAAATAGTAATATTTTCACTGCTTTATAAACTAATATTTTACAAAGAAGTTATACTTTTGTTGCTTATTAATATTTGAATATTTCTATATATGTATATGTTATATAATATTTATTAAATAAATAATAAAAGAATATATTTCCAACATATTTTAAGGAAAATATGTTATTCAAAAAAGAAAGTGTGTGTGTGTGTGTGTGTGTGTATATATATATATGTATATATTGCCGGTCAAATGTTATTAAGCAGTGGAAATATTTTTTGATTTAAATAAATAAAAAAATGTTATATTACCATATACTACCTCAAAAACCCATGTATTCAAGGTGTAAAGAAAATACGTTATTCCAAATATATATATATATAAAATATTTTATTATTTTTTTGAAAACCCAACATGAATACAAAGAGTGTATTTCTAAAAACTTACACGTGTTTTAAACCAGATTTTTAAAAGATTTTTTCCTTTTCTTTCTTATATGTCAGTGACCCACATGTTCCTGCTCTATATGCTGTACTACAGTCCGCAATGTCCAGAGAACAGATCTCTCTCATCACTGTGCAGCGCTGCATTATATAACATTGATGATGGCAATTCTCACCCCTCGAACGTGGCCTGTGATTGATACTGGATACCATCCATTTCTTGCTCAGTCACTGGCACTCACGGCGAAGATGATATTTCTTTCAATCGCCCTGCCCGGAAAATGAGGCCATGTTTCCTCTCTTTCCTATTACCTTTCGAGACGCAGAGCGAACGGTGAACGCAAAAAGAGGGCTAAAGCGATGGCAAAACCGCCCGCAAGAGCGATAGAGAAGGCAGAGTGAGACATCAAATAATTCTCCACCTCCTGACAGGACATGAAGTACTGGAGCTAATTGCAGGGATCAAAGAACAAAGGAATTCACTCAGACATGATTTAATGGAGGCAAGCCAAGAAAACCTGTTTCAATTACAGCAATGAGGGATATTCAAGCGGCCAGCCGAAGAGTCGGAAACTGCCCCTGGGGAAATCTCTGGCCATTGAGAGGAGAGTGAACGCTGAGAGCTCTGACTGGGTAGGCTAGCGCACAAATCAATCACCTGAGCGGTGGGCTTCGGCCAATAACAGGTGACATAAAAAGTAGATTGGGGTTAGGAGTAAGAAGTAAATCACTTCAGAACATCAGCAGCCGATACTTTCTATCAAATTAAATGAGAAGGAGAAATAATCTGGGCGATGACGCACAAAAAAAAAAAAAAAAAAAAAAATGGAGGATAGAGGATTTTTCTGCTGAGAAATATACATGCCTTTGTCTGCTCAGGGCAAGAGGTAAAAATCCTTCCTTCCTCCAGAATGAAAGGGAAGGGGAAATGTCTGCAGGTGACAGGAAGCAGCAGATGCAGTAAGTGTTATGTGTTGTGAGGAAGTTCTGATCTTTATCCACAATGTTATTTGATATGAAATGTCATGTGTGTGTTTGGGTGCAGAGAAGTCATTTTATGACAAAATATAAATATTAGTTGGCATCAGCACACTCCCAAGTGACTCCTACAGCGATTGGGTGCAGCGAACGGGAAAAGTGTCCTCTGTTTACACCATGAACAGACTGGGTGGTGTTTGCTGCTTTTGTGTATGCCTTCATAATTAAACAGAGTCACAATAAAACACTTGAATTCTGATTGGTCTGTATGAAATGCATCTCCAGGAATCTGATTTGAATTGGATTTCACGCTGTCTATGAATGTGGTTTGGATTGAATTGTAAAAATCAATGTCCATGGGTGTTTTTTGCTGTTTGGATGACATAAAAATAATCTGATTGCAACTGGATATGCAATAAATAAATAAAAAAAATAAATTATTTGGGATGCCATGTGAACAAAGCGACAGATTTATCCTACAAACAAACTGTTAAGAGTAGATAGTGGAGTACAAACAGACATATATTGACAATATTTTATTTATATGGCAATATATGAATTATTAATAGCATTAATATAATTAATACTAATTTACAGTTTTTATTAACAATGATAATAGAGTGCTTTTTGTCTTAGGATCATATTTAAGGCTGTTATTTATTTATTTATTTAGGGGGTGTTTACACAATACCATTGTCAACTTTTTATGCATTTTTAGGCGTTCACTTACATGACAACGGCAATTTGGTGGCCTGAAAATGCAAACTTTTGGTTTAAAAGAGCATGTTTTTGAAAACGATGCCGTTATCGCCTCTATGTAAACTACAAAAATGAGAATTTGCGAAAACGATGACGTCATGCGCATGCGTATTACGTTTTCAGTCTATAGGCGCGTTTTTCTTTACAAAGTGACATCGCCATCTACTGGCCTGGCAGCAGAATACAGCGTTTTAGTCGATTAGTCGAATGGGGATCATTTTGACAACATTTTAAATACATTGTTATCATGTAAATATACCCTTAGACTAAACAAATTTTCACAGTAGTTCCATAAATAAACAAATAGATTGTCTATTTAATATGTAAATACATAAATTATATATATTATATACCGCTTTCAACTAAAAACTTTTTATGCATTTTTAGGCATTCATTTGGTGGCCTGAAAACGCAAACTTTTGGTTTCAAAGTGCATGTTTTTGAAAAGGATACCATTATCGCCTCCGTATAAACTACAGAAATGAGAATTTGTGAAAATGGTGACGTCATGCACATGCATATTACTTGTTCAGTCTATAGACTCTGCCAACCACTGGCCTGGCATGAGTAATACAGCATTTTTAGTCATTTTCTTGGATCTGTGTGAACGAGGATCGTTTTGACAATGTTGTCATCTGTACACAAAAAACGCAAAACTTTTAGTACGTCGTTGTCGTTTAAACGTACCATTAGGCCACATCCACACGAAGCCAGAGCTTTTCCTTATCCGATCTTTTTTTGCCTCGTTCTAAAAAAAATTCAGTAAGAAATACCTGCATACACACGAAACCACTGAAACTGACTCAAAATGATGTAGTATACATACCAGACCAGTATGTGGCGCTGTAATTCTGCCACAGAGATGCACTAAAAATGGAGAAGAAAACTTGGATCATGCGTAGCGGTGTCTGACTAGGGTCGAAACGTGGGGTAATGACATTATCGTTTCACAAAATATACGAATTGTCTGTACACACAAAAACACAAGGGTGTTGTTTTCAGATTTATCCACTCTGGGACCCAGTTTCAAAAAACAGAGGTTTCAGGCTCCCAAAACGCCAGATTCGTCTGGACAAAACGCTGATACGATACAAAATTTTTTACGTATACAGCTAAACGTGTCTCTGTGTGTACGGGTTCTTAGACTAGGCGTTCATTTACATGACAATGCCGTTTTGAGGGCCTGAAAACGCAAACTTTTGAAAACTGGTTTCAAAGTGCATGTTTTTGAAAACGATACCATTATCGTCTCCGTGTAAACTACAAAACAAGAATTTGTGAAAGCGGTGACGTCATGCGCATGCGTATTATGTTTTCAGTCTATAGGTGCGTTTTTCTTTATAAAGTGACATCACCATCTACTGGCCTGGCAGCAGAATACAGCATTTTTAGTTGATAAGTCGAACGGGGAACGTTTTGACAGCGTTGTCGTCTGTAAGCGAAAAAACGCAAAAAGAAAACTTCAGTTTTTAGTACATCGTTGTCGTTAGACTAAACAAATTTTCTTACGATAGTTCCATAAATAAATAAATAGAATGTATATTTAATATGTAAATACATAAATTATATATAATATATACCGCTTTCAACTAAAAACTTTTTATGCGTTTTTAGGCGTTCATTTACATGACAACAGCATTTTGGTGGCCTGAAAACGCAAACTTTTGGTTTCAAAGTGCATGTTTTCGAAAACGATACCATTGTTGTCTCCGTGTAAACTACAAACATGAGAATTTGTGAAAACGATGACGTCATGCGCATGCGTATTACGTTTTCAGTCTATAAGTGCGTTTTTCTTTACAAAGTGACATCGCCATCTACTGGCCTGACAGCAGAATACAGCGTTTTAGTCGATTAGTCGAATGGGGATCATTTTGACAACATTTTAAATACATTGTTATCATGTAAATGTACCCTTAGACTAAACAAATTTTCTCACTGTAGTTCCATAAATAAATAAATAAATAAATAGAATGTATATTTAATATGTAAATACATATATAATATACATATATATAAATACATTTCACCCCTGTCTGCTTTTGGTCAGGCAAAAAATAGTCCCATCCCAAACTCACCTCATTAGTTGAGCAATACTGAAGCACAGAGACAGTGTTTTTACTCCTTTTTTGGAGGGAATCAACCTACAAATTACTTATCTATTGTTGTCTCTGCATATTAAGTTGAAATAAGTGTTATAACAGAGAAAATAAATCACACGCTTCAGGTTTAAAATTGACTGTGTCATTGCAAATGGATCTTGACTCTCCCTTTCCATCTTTATTTAACATAAGAGTCGCCTCTCTTCTCACTGATAGAGAGCAATTGGAGAGAGAATGGCTTGTAATGGTAAGAATTATCAGAGGGCATATCAGCTGTCCCAGATCACGTCTCTAACTCGGTTACTGTTGGAAAGGGTCTTGCATCGCTGGCCTGGCAGCTACTTAAGACGCCCCTCCAATTCCCCTCTCAGCTGCATTGGCTAAGAGCATATTTTCTACATTAGCACAGACGTGTGCCTCCGCCACCGATCGAGATTCTCACGCTGCCTCGCTCTGTGCAAGTGTGTCACGCCTAAAGGGGTCAAGGTTTAGCTAGTTAGCATGAACCTGTTAGCCCCTGCTGGTAAATGCCATAACTACACCATCAAATATATTATTTTCCATGGACAGGCTTTCAAAAGTAGTAAGCATAACATTATGAGCACTGACAGGTGAAGTGAATAACACTGATTATCTCTAGTGGGTGGGATATATTAGGCAGCAAGTGAGCATTTTGTCCTCAAAGTTGATGTGTTAGAAGCAGGAAAAATGGGCAAGCGTAAGGATTTGAGCGAGTTTGACAAGGGCCAAATTGTGATGGCTAGACGACTGGGTCAGAGCATCTCCAAAACTGCAGCTCTTGTGGGGTGTTCCCGGTCTGCAGTGGTCAGTATCTATCAAAAGTGGTCCAAGGAAGGAACAGTGGTGAACCGGCGACAGGGTCATGAGCGGCTCATTGATGCAAGTGGGGAGCGAAGGCTCTGATTCAACAGATACTGTAGCTCAAATTGTTCAAGAAGTTAATACTGGTTCTGATAGAAAGGTGTCAGAATACACAGAGCATCGTAGTTTGTTGCGTATGGGGCTGCATAGCCGCAGACCAGTCAGGGTACCCATGCTGACCCCTGTCCACCGCCGAAAGCACCAACAGTGGGCACGTGAGCATCAGAACTGGTCTTTATGTACACTCTAACTTTATCTTTATAATCTTTTACATTGTAATCCTTTTATTTTTAATATTTGGCATGTTTTGTGTGCTGCTGCACGTCCCTGTGTGTGTAATAAGCAGAGAAAATTGACTTCAGAGCAGGTTTTTGTTGGTCAATGGCACAGTCATTTTCAGTTGCCTCTAAATAGCACCATGCCAACAATGCACCTGAACACACCTCGTTTTCAGACCAGCATGCCCATGGGTGATCAGATGGGCGTGAGTGCATTTGCTATTTAAACAACGTGGGCGCTGGACGTGAAAATGATAACTGCGTCGGGCTGAAACTAGCAAAAAACACTTGCTCTGGGTGTATGATAGGGCACTTTAAGTTGAGCGTAGAATGCAAAAGACGCAATGTTCAAACATGTTCGTCTAGTGCATGTCTGCGTACAAAAAGCAAATTAAAAGCAGAGCTATGGAATTCAAAATCATGTTCTGTGTGAACAGCCCTTTATATACAGTACACTATTCCCGAATTGTCAAGCCCTGGATATACTTTGTTTTTTTACACGTACGCTAGCACAGTCGAACGCACAGCCTTGCAAAGTATACTTCACTTGACTCATGCGCGTGCACAGGTGTTTGACGCATGCACAGTTTTGAGCTATCTCTCGCCACGAGTTACAACACATGTAATTCTTTCATGCTAGAGTTGTACAAATGAGGGTACTTTCTAACCTCTTCACACAATCTGTCGTCTATATACTGTAGGCCTCCATCGTCGCTGTAGCTTGCATGTGTTCCGGTCTGTTCTGTTTATGCAGGTTTTCTTCGACTACCTTGTGAATCGACGCCCCCAGGGCACGGTTGCCACCTTGTGGATAAACTAATTACTGCAAAAAAAATTAAATGCGCATGTGCGACCTAAAAATGCCTACTCTTCTGATGACGAAATTCACGCCGCGTGCACTGTACGCTGACCCTCGCGTACACGTAAAAAGTGAAGTATACATTGGCCTTCAGAATGTCATTATGTGTATTGGATTGTGACTCTTTCTGCAGATTACACTAGTAGATGGCGACAAGTGACTGTTTTTAATAAATGATTCACTGAGCCAACCTGTCAAACACCTCAGGGCTGCGTTTAAGGCTGCGTTCCACTCCACTTTTAGACACACACTCGCAAACTTCCCTAAGCACTTCCCCTTGGGGGAATCCCTGCTACCATTTTTGAAGTGCGTTCCACTTCATGAAGTGGACGAGGGACGTTTATATGGACAGACCCTCGCTCCCTCGATTTTGACCGATCGATTTTTGAGTCTACTTCAGGCAGGCAGGCAGCTCCATATACCACAATGCAACACGATTGTGACGTCACTGCAACTATATGATATATTAATTATTTTTTTTAAATATCTAAAACAACCCAAACACACCTATATACATATAGAATGCTGCATTGAACAGTTTCATAAGGAAAAAAAATGTAAATAATAAATCAACTCCATAGCAGATTCCAAGTGATCAAGAGTTTAGGACGTTCCAATTCAGCCCATTGCAAGGGTTCTGCCAGTAGTGGGCACTCGTGCCACGTAAGCAATGACGTACATCCGAGTCAACGAGACTGAGGGAAGTTAGCGAGGGAAGGGCATAAAAAAAGCCGAACTGGAACGCAGCCTAAGTCCACTTTTTTATGCCCTCCCCTTGCTAACTTCCCTCCATACGTCATTGCTTATGTTGCACGAGCGCCCGCTACTGGCGGAACCCTTGCGATGTGTTTAAATGTAACGCCCTAAGCCCTTGATCACTTGTGGGTTGAGGGTCTGTCTAAATAAACTTCCCTCGTGCACTTGACGAAGTTGAATGCACTTCAAAATGACGTTCTGAATTCTCTCGAGGGGAAGTGCATAGGGAAGTTTGCGAGTGTATGTCTAAAATTGGAGTTACTGTAAACTCAGCCCTAGTGTGTATTTGCTTGAAGACTTGAAAGACTTGAGACTTTGGAACTAGGGTGAATTGAGGTTGATTGGGACACTGTTACCAATTCATCTCAATGGCAAAAAGTGCCCCAATCACCCTGAATTCATCCTATATCCGTTGGCGTAACTGACAACATTGTGCATTAAATGTAGGTTACTCAGTATTAACTGCTTGTTTGTTGAGCTATTGTATAAAAGCTGAATCGATTAAGTAGATATTTTGCCGGTGAATAAATTGCTTTGGGATTGAATCATTTTTCAGACATGCTGTTTTCAGAAAATGGGAGTCTTACATGTTTGGAACAAGTTAAGTTTCATTTTTGGGCGAACAAATGTTTTAATATGTGACGACCACCACAATAACAGGAAATATATATGACTCAGACTCTCAGTTGCATCGTCATCCTTCACTAGATTCAACACAGAGTCATTTCTGGTCTCTTGGTGTCTTTCTGTGGCATAAAGGATGTATTCATTATGCACTATTTGAAATGCCCTGACGCATGTGTTGTTATTGCAGACATATACTAAATGCAGCAAATCACTTCTTTATTGTTATTGTTCTATGCCAGAATTGAACTGACCAGTACTGTCCTTGACTGAATCACTTGCTGTTTGGTGACTCACCCTTTCATTGGTTTTAATTTTACTCCATACAGTGTTCTGTGGATCCTGTACATAAATGAAAGCAAATCAGTGATAGTTAAAGAGAGAACAAGATTAATTCACTTGAACAAATTCCTGGCTAATGTGCTTTATCTGATCTGTTGCCACTGCATGAACATGTAATTTATCGTTGCCTTTTTACATGCGAATGATTAAAGGGAAGGTGCGGTGGATGATAAATGTGTCTGGCTGGATGTTCATATCAGCAGTCCTGTATCATTAGCATGGTGGGAAATGATGAGTCACCTGCTGCTTAACCAGTTCCTGCTTTCCACTGGCATGCAGGAGAAAGAACCCGCTGCAAAAGCGGACACATGCACACCTTTTCCTCTTGTTTTCCCTCTTTCTTTCTCCTACAAACAGATCTGCCACTAAAGCAGCAGGTCTACTTCCTACAGGCTACAAATGAGGAAGTTATTGCTGAACAGGGATGAAGGGGGTGTTTGGGAAACTGACAAGGTATAAAGCTGAGCAGGGCACAAAGAAATAATGACCTGTGTTACTAAAAACAGAGGTTTGTTTGAAAGAGTTGGAGCCATTTTTTTCCCTGAACAGCCCAATTTAAACGTTTTAAACCAGCCTAAGCCGGTTTGAGCCTGGCTGCAGTCTAGTTTGATGGTTTTAGTAATTTTTTGGGCTAGGAGACAAGCTCTCTGACCAGTTAAAGCCACAGTTCACGCAAAAATGAAAATTATCATTTACTCACCCTCATTTTGTTCGAGTCAAAACAACTTTGGATGGTCACACTTTCATGTGGGGAACACATATTCACTATTAACAATGACTTTTGCCTCAATAAACTCCTAATTGACTTCTTATTAAATGGTTAGTTCACCCAAAAATGAAATTTCTGTCATTAGAAGTAAAAATTAAACATTTAGAAGTAAAGTGTAATCGACCAGTCTGTGTTGTCCTGTTTCCACCGTAACGGCGCTGGATCTTGTGCCGGAGAGATGACTCGCGTTCGGTGGGGGAACTGCTAACTTCAGACCGCCGCCCTGCGTTTCACTCGTAGCTGAAAAATGCTGTGACTGACTCCATAAATTGTCAGTGTACAATTCTCAGTGTATATATAATCAGTGTACAATTCTGAGAACATATTTTAACATCCTTAGTATTTATATTCTGTATCTTTTTTAATAAAATCATAGCATTTTATGCAAGACATCAGGTGTTTCCATCATGCGAAAAGACAGACGCGACACTTGTTTAGGTGACTAACATCGCGCCCCTGTATGCTGTTTTGCATAAAATTAAATGTTATACAGAACAATAATGAATTTTTCGATAAAATAAAATGTACACAAACCTGTATTTTACCAAAGACATGCACCAATTTGACGGAGCTGCACTGCTCTCTCCTGAAGAGGAGAGAGCAGTGCACGATAAATAACTCAGCCCCTGGGTTGTTACATCTGACCCAGGATCAGGGTAACACAAAAACTACCCAAACGCTGGGTTATTACGTCTGACCCAGGATCAGGGTAACACAAAAACTACCCAAACGCTGGGTTATTACGTCTGACCCAGGATCAGGGTAACACAAAAACTACCCAAACGCTGGGTTATTACGTCTGACCCAGGATCAGGGTAACACAAATACTACCCAAACGCTGGGTTGTTACGTCTGACCCAGGATTTGGGTAACACAAAAACTACCCAAATAGTGGGTTATTACGTCTGACCCAGGAACTGGGCAACACAAAAACTACCCAAACACTGGGTTGTTACGTCTGACCCAGGAACTGGGTAACACAAAAACTATCCAAACGCTGGGTTGTTACGTCTGACCCAGGATCTGAGTAACACAAAAACTACCCAAACACTGGGTTATTGCATCTGACCCAGGAGCTGGGCAACACAAAAACTACCCAAACACTGGGTAGTTACGTCTGATCCAGGATCAGGGTAACACAAAAACTATCCAAACACTGGGTTATTGCATCTGACCCAGGATCTGGGTAACACAAAAACTCAAACACTGAGTTATTACGTCTGACCCAGGAGCTGGGCAACACAAAAACTACCCAAACACTGGGTAGTTACGTCTGACCCAGGATCAGGGTAACACAAAAACTACCCAAACGCTGGGTTGTTACGTCTGACCCAGGATCTGAGTAACACAAAAACTACCCAAACAGTGGGTTATTGCATCTGACCCAGGAGCTGGGTAACACAAAAACTACCCAAACACTGGGTTGTTACGTTTGACCCAGGATCAGGGTAACACAAAAACTACCCAAACGCTGGGTTGTTACGTCTGACCCAGGATCTGGGTAACACAAAAACTACCCAAACAGTTGGTTATTATGTCTGACCCAGGAGCTGGGTAACACAAAAACTACCCAAACAGTGGGTTATTGCATCTGACCCAGGAGCTGGGTAACACAAAAACTACCCAAATACTGGGTTGTTACGTTTGACCCAGGATCTGAGTAACACAAAAACTACCCAAATAGTGGGTTATTACGTCTGACCCAGGAGCTGGGCAACACAAAAACTACCCAAACACTGGGTTGTTACGTCTGACCCAGGATCTGAGTAACACAAAAACTACCCAAACGCTGGGTTGTTACGTCTGACCCAGGATCTGAGTAACACAAAAACTACCCAAACGCTGGGTTATTACGTCTGACCCAGGATCTGAGTAACACAAAAACTACCCAAACGCTGGGTTATTACGTCTGACCCAGGATCAGGGTAACACAAAAACTACCCAAACGCTGGGTTATTACGTCTGACCCAGGATCTGAGTAACACAAAAACTACCCAAACACTGGGTTATTACGTTTGACCCAGGATCAGGGTAACACAAAAACTACCCAAACTCGGGAAAAAATAACCCAGGCTCAACGCAGGATTTGGGTAGAAAAAATAAGATTTTTTAGAGTGTATCGTTCTTGGTGTGAACGGGGCTTTTTAAGACCATCAAAACTGATTAAGCTGGTTCAAGCAGTTTTTCTTGTGTAATTCCTGAGAAATGTGCTTTAGGAGTGAAATGTACATTTATGCACTCGGCAGACACTTTAATCCAATGCAACTTGCATTGCATTCAAGATGTGTTTAAGCTACAGGAAGAAATATCACCCACAGCTTGATATATATTTGACAGGGTTTTATGTTCAATATTTGAATGTTAGTCTGAATCACTCTCTCGTTAGTTTCATTCTGCTCTTATCTTGTTATCTCCTGATCTGTTTTCAAGATATATGCTATATATATATATATATATATATATGATTGAGTCACATTTGGAATGATCACGATAGCATGAAATTGTGTGAAAAGCTTTCTGCTTTGATGTGAGTGCACACACACACACTGTGTTCCTGAGAAAAGAGTAGGAGATACAGACTGTCACAGATTCCAGTAGATAAGCAGCTCTGTCAGCATCTATCGCAGAGCGGCCGTATGGATTGCTCAATAACATTAGAGAAACCCTATACCTGCTAGCTAATCAAAGAGAAAATGGTGATTAAAACCTTCATGTGCACGGATTGGTGATAACCTTAGATGTATTCCATAGCACTCAATCAGTTACAGTACTAAACCTCTCAGAATATTTATTCTGCTACTTTCTTTTGAAGTCTTGCTCATCTTCTCCCAAGATGGAATGAACATTCACTGCACAGCCACTTTTCATCACTTAAAGTGCTGCAAAATCCATTAGTATCCTCTGTTATTGCCTCTGTGTGTGTGTGTGTGTGTGTGTGCGTGTGTGTGTGCGTGTGTGTGTGTGTGTGTAATGAAGTAACATCTACTGGATGTATATGAGTGGGTGAGTAGAAGAGACAGAGAGACAAAGAAAGGAGAGAGATAGAGCACTTCAAGGCACAATAAGTTGTTTGGAGTCACCTAGGTTTACATTAAGACGTCACTGAGAGAGAAACTACTGGAGTGAAACCACCATATCTTTGTGTGAAATCAGAATCTTCATCCGCTCTACTTGGTGATTCGTTCATGAATCAGACTGAATTGGTTCTAAAGTTCTACTTACTGACTCACTGATTCAGTACATACTTGAAATATGATGCATGAGTCGTATTGACCATCTTTTTATGTTGCCCATTCAGTGTAATTGCATGGAAAAGAGCAGAAATTCTCTTTTTGTGTTCTCTGGAAGAAAGTCATACAGGTTTGGAACAACATGAAGTTGAGTAAATGAGGACAGAATATTCATTTTTGGATGAAATGACAAAGCCAGTATGAAAAAAAAAAAAAAAAGTTTTAAGGTTTTGTTTTCAAGCAATAAGCAGAGGCTCTTCCCAGAAATATCTTGAATTCATTAATTACACAACCACCCTATAATAGTAAAAATCCACCCACTCCTTTTTTTAAAAATCCCCATAAATAATAAGCAGTGTCTCAGAAAAAGCCGTTTGCAGTTTCTATGCAATGTGACTCTATGCATTGCTCAGGCCCCGCCCATGACTGCTGGCGAACTCCGCCCTATTTTCTTAGCTCCTCCCCTGAGTGAGCTGTACACAGTCCGCCATTTTTATCTCCTCACCAAAGCATTTAACAGCAGCATTCAAGCAAGAAATGTATTCTTATTAAAGCTGCTGAAGTTATTCAGTTATTTTCATTTTTTCTTTGATTCATATTAACAGCATATATAGCAGTAGGTACTTATTTTACGCTGCTGTCACTTTAATACACAGATCTAATATACACATGTGATTTATTTACTTGCTGTTTACGTTCACAGACATAACCGACTGTGTTTATGTGAGCTTTGTGTGTGTTTTGACATATTCTTGTGTTTATTTGACAGTCTAAGCGCAATAAGACGTGAAAGAGAACTTAATTTAATACTCACAGGATGCGCTGTCTGACAGACGGCTTTCTGTTTGCTCAGAAAACCATAAATCAGAAGTTTAGACTGATATGACTTTAAAACGCATGCAGATAATAAACTTTCATGATGACGAAGAATGTTACATGACCATGATAGAGATGATAATCAAAACCAAAAATGTTTTAGTATCGGAGGCACTAGCTGTACAGGCTCTGCCGTCTTCTGGAAAGTGGGGCGGGGAGCAGCAGCTCATTTGCATTTAAAGACGCATGCATAAAAACAGCATGTTTTTCCTTCCACTCAAAAATGGACATTTACAGCATATTATAATAAATAATCTGTGGGGTATTTTGAGCTGAAACTTCACAGACACATTCTGGGGACACCAGAGACTTATATTACATCTTGTGAAAGCGGCATAATAGGTTTGACTAATAACTGCCCTGCACGGCAGTTTTTAGTCAAACAGACGAGCTGTGCAAAAGGTCACTTGACTCGTTAATTAATTAAAATAACAAGTAACCAAACAAAATTATATAAACAATTGCTTGTATTAAATCACACACACACACACAAACAAACATATATACAAGTCACGTTCAGTTGTTTTGGTTTCGTTTTCATGGACTTTTGTAGTTTGTTTCTCATTATTTCCTGTTTCCTGGGTTGTCTAAGTTGGTTGTCATGCTTATTCATTGTTCTCTTTTGTTTAATAAAGTATAATATAGTTGTTATAGTGGTTAAGTTCAGGTATTGGGTAGGATTAAGGGATGGTCATGCAGAATAAGGCATTAATATGTGCTTTATAAGTAGCCTACTAATAAACAACCAATATGCACGCTAATAAGCAGCTATTTAAAAGTGATAATTGTTCCCCATACAGAAGTGTTACCAAAATAACCAGTTACATACACATTTGACAGACTGCTCATAGTTATCCAATTAAATTAATATGCAGAAATGTCCTTAATAATTTACAAAAATTACAATTTTACACATAGTTATTTCTATTAGAGCTTCTGTCTCGGGCTTCATTTTATTTGTGGACATTTTCTCACCTCTGAACTATCTATATTTTTAGCTAATGGTCTAATTAGTGCTGACAGTGAATACTGATGTATAGAAAACTTGCTCAGTCTTTGGGGCTTTACAGATCTTCTTCTCTCCACATGGTTTTCTCTTCTCTGCTAGGCTCATTTTAATCACTACAGCTTTTCCAATATTTTAAGAACAAAAAAACAAATTGTTCTAGAGACTCTGCTTTCAACGCAAACGCCAGCTCTTATTCATGTGATGCTGTGAAAGTGTTTTGCTCCCATCTTCTGTTTTTGTTTTTGGAGGACGGACAAAAAAATAATGTAATTATTCATGCAGAAATGTATCTGAAAAATGTTTTACTCAAGTATAAAATTGTTTTTATTCTGGCCCTCCATGTATCACTTATTTTGCTCCTTGGAGTGCAAAAGTAATGTAGAAGAATCACCTTGAGCCGTTCTTCCAGTTCAAATTTCCCTTTTATTCAGAAGTTACACTCTGCAAATTCCATTTACACTGCATGGTTGAACCGAATGGTAAAATTGAAAACTGCCCGTTTATGAATCACATTTGTGCCACATGTGCAATTCTATTGCCCACAGGAGATGTACTTGGGATTGTGATAGTACAAGACATTGCAAAGATTTTTCTCATCATCAAAATTTCTGTTTTTGTTCAAATCCATTAGTCTCTGTTCATTCTGCTGTGGTTACATGTGAGGAATCAATGTTTAATTAAAAAAAAAAAAAAAAAATCAGTTTGACCTAAAAGATGTAAATAATTTAATAAACAACCCCCCAAAAATGAAGCAGCACTAAAAATAAATATGCACTGATATGCCATATGTGTTACATTTTTACTCGCAGTATGACAAGAAGACTTCTTTAACGTTATTTATAGTTAAACAAAACACATGAAAAGTAAAGAATGACTGAGCAACTTTAACTTTCTTTCTTTCTTTTCTAACACTACATTGTACTATAACATAATAAAACATTCAGGAACGACATAAAAACACGTCAAAAGTGGATATGCAAGCCCTCCGTACATAATAAAAAGTGCTTTGGGAAAAAAAAGTCAGACCACTAACAAAATCCAAGCACTAAAAATATGTTATTCCTTAACGTTTCTCAGATTAGTGATTTAAATGAAATATGCAATTGCCTACAGATGTTCCTACTGTTAAACACACGCTGTCACTCTGAACACGGATGAATACAGTGTGTTTTATTGTAACGCTCGTACTGCAGGAGGCGTTCGGTGGCTCAATGAAGGGCACGAGGTGTTCTAAATATGACATATGATGAGTCCGGCTGTTAGCATGGACAGAGGAAAGGCTATCCTGAAACACTATCAAGCTCAGATAGGGGACAGCGTTGGCGCCAACTTCCGCAGTATGTAATATGTCTAGCAGAATGTAACCACCAGGACTAAAAATATTTCACTGACGTTTACCTCATGGCATGATATCTCTATGTGAAATAAACAACATTGACTTCACTTCTCAGGTTTCATCTCTGAGAAAGTTTCATCAGTTTCACCGGTGGTGGAGAGATGACAGAGAACGCATGTGAAGACCCCAAAATGTGCTTTTTAACTGTCTGAATGGGGCTTTGTGGTTTGCTGCTTTAATGAGTTCATGGAAACATGCAATATAATATAATAGATGCATATATATATATATATATATATATATATATATATATGTATTTGTTGACAGATTATTTTAGAAGAAACATTCAGATAAAGGAAAAGAATAAACACATAAAAAAAATAAAATACAAAATACATTATTTTCACCACCTTTTCCATTCATTTGAACATTTTTGCAAAGAAAAGAAAGGAATATATATCAAAAACTACACTATTTATTTATTTTTATTATTTATTTTACATATTTTCTTACATTTATCAACTTCCCCTGAATTCTTCAATACAAATAATCACTCTGTAACTGAGAAAGCTTCTCTAATAAAGCTCTTTCTAATTTTTCATGTATTTCTTAGCAACTGAAATGTTATTTTTGTACATATTTACCTTCAAACTACACTTACAGTAGTAATAAATAAAGAAAAATAAATTAATTAAAATCTTCTGCAGTAGATTTCATATGTCTGATTCACAGCTAGTGCAATATTAGTGATAAACTGAAGCAAGTGAAATTTGTTTGTATTTATTTTTATTGAAAATAATTTATTTATTTGAACTTGAAAATAAAATTCAATAAAAATAGTAATGCTTTCATTTGGATACACTACTGCCAAGTTTATTTTGTATTTTCTTTAGTGTGTGTGTGTGTTTGACAACAAGTGGTTGGTTCATCTTGAACTTGTTATTGTGGACAGAACTAGTAATTATGGATCTTTGGACTTATGGTTTATGGTTTGTTATGAATGAGAACAGAACGTTTAAAACTTCAGGGTTTGATGCTGCCAGTACAAGTGAAGCACCTGAACGCCAAAATCATGTCAACATTGTAAAATATGATCCACTCTGTATTATTATATGACACACATAGTAGGCTACATACATTCACTTGAAATTTAGTCCTTACACAAGTTATGCTTACCTATTATTGTATGTTTTTACACAGTTATATATGAAGTACACATTCTACAAATGTCTATGAATGTAATGAAAAGTTTATATTGTGTCTGTGACTGTAACTTATTTTTTGGTCCAGTGGTATACAAATATTCAATGTAGTCTCTCGATGACCATAAAAACTGCATGCATAACAATTATACAAGAATGACCAAAATGCTGTTTACAATAGTTTTAGATGTAGTATAGTGTGTCACACCGCAGGACATGTCAGCTTCCCAAAAGTGTTTCATGTTCAGCTCCCCTCATAGTTGTCAGAAACATCAACTGCTGTGTTCTGCTAATTATTCCACACTGAAATTACCACCTGTCAGTAAATGTTCACAGAATGACAGAACGTTTCATTTCACTTATTTGGTTTCAGTTCTACATTGCTGAGCACTGTGAAAGTTTTGAATAAACAAATATGTTCCTAAAATCAGACAATTAAATTTAATAATATATATTAATATGCATTCATCCCACAAGATCCGTCAAAAACATTTTGATTTGCATTTATTAAACGTAGGCTATATATATATATTATACTGTATATCCTCTGGCCAAATGTTTGTCAGGGGTTTTGCCCCTATTTTCTGACTTTTTAATAACCCGGGAGAGGCCAAAAAAATAAATAATAACCCCTTTGAGAAAATTACAGCACGTCAACCCATTGCAATCTTAAAATTTGGTTGTGACTCCTAATTTAAGCCAGACAAAAAAAAAAAAAATAAAATAAAATAAAAAAATAATAAATAAATAAATAAATAAATAATAAATAAATAAATAAAAGGGCAGTTGTCACTTTCTTTCATAACTGAACTGTAAGCCAATTTATTTCACTATCATAACGCTGCATGATTAGGCCTATGATAGATAGATAGATAGATAGATAGATAGATAGATAGATAGGTAGATAGATAGATAGATAGATAGATAGATAGATAGATAGATAGATAGATAGATAGATAGATAGATAGATAGATAGATAGATAGATAGATAGATAGACTGTAAAAAAGAATGGTCGGTTTAATGTAAAAAAGTAAGTTACCTGGTTGCCTTAAAATTTTGGGTTGGCTTAAAAGTTCATTGAAATCAAAAATTTGAGTTAATTCAATGAAGGTGATTGGTTTAATCAACAGAAACTCAAAATATTATGTTATCTGAACCACATTAATTACTGAAGTTGATTTGACAAAAGAAAATATGTTGTGTTAACAAATCATGAATAGTGTGTAAACCAAAAGAGTTGTTGGTTTAACTTAAAAAAGTTGCCTTTTTGAGTTCATTGGAATTAAAAACGTGAGTTAATACAATGAAGGCAATTGATTTAATCAAAATATTAAGTTTATTTGACAAAAGAAAAAATGTTGTGACAACAAATCATGAAAATATATTTTTTTACAGCGCAGAAATAATATAAAGTGAAATAATTTTCACACTGCATTTACCATTGTTTTTTCCCTTTGCTGTCAGAATAGATGTGCGAACCAGTGCTTTTTCTCACAGTCTATGGCGAAGTTGCAGAGCTTTTTTAGCGGTCACTGTCCCTTTAAGAGAGCGCGCTCTAGGGTGGCGCTTTCCTCCGCAAGGGCTTCTTGATATTAATAGTGTTGGTGTCTTGAAACTGACGTAATGCTTGGAGTCTGAGGTCCTGACAAGCGATAACATTTCTGATAAAGAACTGAGATCACTGCAAAAACCAACCTCCTTTTTTCCACCCCAGACTCAGGCGTTTTTACTATTAAACACAGTCTCCCAAGATTTCACGTGTACAGGAGCAATTCGCAATCTTACATCCCCATAAAAAAGAAATCATTCCCCGAGATCAACAAACAAACAACACAAAGACGCTTCATGGCTCACGCCAAAGCTCCACCATCTTTCAGACTGCAAAGACTATTGCAATTTAATCAACAGGTAAGGAGAAAGCGAATCAATGAGCATTGCGATCACGGCAGAAGAACGATGTGAATTTTAGCTGTAGTTCCTGATGTCTTTTAGGGGGTGAATGTTATGTAATGTTGAGAAGGGCGAAGGGATTTGGTGATGAATCAGTTGAGTGCTACTTTGCAATGAAAATAAGAGCACGGCTCTTCGGATTTCGGCGTGTGCCATTTGCGTTTTCAGGCTAAATTGTTGCACATTGAAATTGGCGACTTGCTACATCCCAGTAGTTGAGAGAAAACACAAGAAGAGGTTTTTGGATTACTTTTTCCTTCCCATTTCTTTTCAGCCATTTAATTCTGTTGCAACGCGTTTTGCGCAAGATACGTTAATATCCAGAATTTAGCAATATCGTGTGTTCTTTTTCCTCTTGTCGCTAGGCGCCTTTTATTTGCATTGTTTATGTGTTGCTAAAGTAGCTAAACGGAGCATAGCTAAAGTTATAGAAAGTTTCATTAGTGTGTAGGCTACTGTTTTTGCGTAAATGATGCTTCGAGCTGAATGGCGCTTTCCACACAAACTTCGAAAACTTTCCGTAACTGATGTACGATAAGAAAACGCGTAGGCATGGCAACGCACTGAACGTTACACTTCATTTTCCACATACAAAGAGGCGCAGGTTGTTTACATGAGAGTCTACGGATCTTAACAGGGTTTTTATCGCTATTTTGCGGTTTTATTCGAAGGCAGGTAGCGAAAAGATGTATTTCTGTTTCGATGGAGCGATGGAGACGTGCGGCAAGTTTCTGAGGAAAAGTTTATGAATAGCGGTAACGAGTATTTCTCATTTGGATGTGTGTTTTTGTGAATTAATAACTAATGGAACGACTTTATATTTGTTTTAGCAACTGTGTGGATAACTTTCACACTTAGGTGTGAGGCTTGTAGTTCACAAAGTTTCTAATGGCGTGACCAAAGTGGCGTGATGGAGCTTATCACTTTCCAAAAACTTTTCGACAGAAGTATTTCAATCCTCTAAAATGAAGGCATGTATATAGAAATTGTACATTTATTTGTTTTGGCATGTACAGTAGTCTTTCCCCCCCTTATCTTTTCTTGTTGATGTTATCCATCAATAGAAACTTTTTCTCAGTCAGTACAGACATTATGTATGATGTGTGTATATATGTGTGTGTTCATATCTTATACCTTTTGTGTGATATGAGTAACACTATTTGAACCTTCCTCAGTTCTGCAACTGTGGTAATGTTTCCAGTTAATATAGTTTTACAATCACTTTCACATTAGAATGTCATTATTAGCAAGTTTAAAAGTGTGTGGGAACAAGTATTTATCTTAAAACTGATAAAATCACCCACACTTCACTAAAAATGTCCTGCAATGAAGCGTAACCTGTATATCTGATTGTTGTGATACAAAATCCTATGTTGGTTCCAGTAGATGAGTTGCGCTGTTTCCTGTAAACTCTGAAAGTTGCCACACTCGGGCAGTCTGGAAATGATATGCTCTCTTTTTCTGTCTTGAAATGGTTTGTCGGTAAAAGTTTCTTAATGACAAAGCCCGTGCAGGCAAATGCGGCTCATCATTTAGAGAAACTCACAACTGTACACATACTTTCAGATACAGTCAACAGGGAACCTCATCTCTGTCATCATCAGTCACAATCACTTTATCATAACTCTTTTTAGAGTTGCATGACTATTTTTATTCTTTAAGGACGTTTAAGTAGTTTTTTGTTGCACCTAAATCTAAAAATATCTCCATCTGCTTGGAATATTATTTAATTCCACTCAGATATGTTCAACGGTTTACTAGATTCAGTTCTCAGTCCACACAGAAGAATAAGATCCACATGAGTTGTCTGATAAGGCGCGTTTGAAGTGATTGAAAAGCTTGAGGTGTATTTGAAATGTAAATGACTCCACATCTGTGAGCTCTTTGGAGAGAGGCAATAGATCAGCGCTGTATAGTCAGGAACTTTACGGCTGACAAATGAATTTGGGCCTTGGTGGACGGAGAAAGCAGCAGTGGGGGTCTTTCATTTGTTCTTCGTGGCTTCTGAGTTTGCACAACTTCTTTTTGGGTTAACTTCTTGCCGCACAGAGATTTGCCACTTGTGTCCCTGCGGCAGATTCATGTGGCGTTGGTGCCGTTGAATGGAGAAAATAAATGGTAGGGACTTTTTTTTAATGACAGAGATAGAGAATGGATCACGCTAACATATTAAATCCAGGTGTTTGCTTGCAAAAGAACATATTGTAAGTAGTTTTTGACTTCAAAAAATAGTAATTTTTTACCGTTCTTGGTTGCTAGAAAATATACTTGGACCAGATTATTATTTTTGCATATCATTTGCTGCTCCAAAGTGAACACAGACAAACTTATAAAAGTAGAAAAGAACATAGCACTTAAAATGCAACCAAACAAGTTTTTTTGGTAACACTTTATTTTAGGGTCTTTTAACTAGCATGCATATTACAAGATTATTGGCTGTTTATTAGTACTTATTAAGCAAATATTAATGCCTTTTTCTACATTCTTAATCCTACCCAATACCTAAACTTAACAAATCACTTACTAACTATAATAAGCAGTAAATTAGGAGTTTATTGATGGAAAAAGCATAGTTAATAGTGAATAT
The DNA here is from genome assembly GCA_039654765.1 of Mylopharyngodon piceus. Taxonomy (NCBI): domain Eukaryota; kingdom Metazoa; phylum Chordata; class Actinopteri; order Cypriniformes; family Xenocyprididae; genus Mylopharyngodon; species Mylopharyngodon piceus. The sequence goes on along the minus strand of CM077448.1, from coordinate 15,596,519 downwards.
GTGTTCCCTATACTTAAGTGGTACCGTTTTTTTTTTTTTTTTTTTTTAATAGACTGAATAAGTTTTAATTGTGATTATTATTTTTTAAACTTAGCATTGCCGTGAACGGCATAGTATTTTTTTCCCCCAGCCAAGTGTTTTTTAATAATGCATCAATGACTTTAATAGAAATTCTTTTTGTTTTGTTTCTCGTGGTTAGAAATCTCCAAACACTTGAGACATGAAACTTTAGAATATATATATTTTTTTGTACTCGCCTGATGAAATGCCAAGGTTTACAAAGAGACAGCTCCTGATAATTGGTACCCTTAAAAGCTTTTATAACATATATTTGATGTAGCCTGCATATGAATAGCTTGTCTTTTTTTTTCCTCTGGATTTTCAAGAATAAAAGAGCCGCAGTTCACAGAGGTCGTCCCTTGTCTCGTCATATGCTTTTCATCCTGTTTTTAACAGTGTTTTGAAGTCATTAAATGGCTCTGGATGTGTGCTATAGACTTATGGTGAGTTATAGCAGATATATTGTAGGACTCATGGATTTTCTCACTAAACTTTCATGCAACATGAATGGATTTGATGCGAAATAACTAGAAAAGTGTGCGTTTTTGTGTGGGCGGTTTATGAATCTAACATTGAGCTCAAGTTTTTGTCATCCGAATTAAGTGCTTTGAATTTAAGTGTTAAAAAAATCTTAGTTCTCACACCCGTCGTGGGAATGAAACACAAGGACCTTTGACCTGTGACGTCATAGCAATCTCCTTTATCCTGTGAGGAAAAAGAATAGGTTTAGCTTTATGCATATTATATTTTGATGGCTAATTTTTACATGTCACAAATGCAGCTGAAGTGTATTTAACAGCTACTCCCCAGATAAGAGACAGTTTGGGTGTTTGACTCTGTTTGACATCACTTGTTAGGCTAATTATGTGGCGTGTAATATTTTAGTGGTTAGCGTACATCTGGTAAAGTTTGCTGACTGAAAACTCTCGTATTCCCAGTAGAGTTGTAGGTTGCAGTGCAAACGAAGAAAAAGAAATCAAAGTTCCCCTAAATCTTCATTCTTACTCATTGACAAAAACTCTCTTTTTTTTTATGGTTAAGGAATTAAAAATAACTGACATTTGTATTGCATAAATGCCAGATAAAGTGATGTGACGATAAACCTTTTATTGGTCGGATGTGTTGACATTTTGGCTGAGTGTGGCTTTTCAAAGCTGCTGGTTCCCGTTAGCTTTTTAACTAAAGTTAGAGTATCAATAAGTGTTTATTTGAGGTTCAAAAACTTTCTGAAAGTTTTCAAGTCAGATCTTCCAGCAGTGCCCACTTCCTCTCCTCCCCATTCCGACGTGCCGAGTGTACTTCGTCCACCGAACCTCCCGTCCGCCGGCCCCTCTGGAACGCTGATGAGTCAGTTTAGCCTTTTTCTTTCTTTCTTTCTCTTCTTTCCTTTCTATCACTGTGTGTGTTCTTTTACCTCGCAAACAGGTTTTCGTTTAGCTTTTTTTGACTTTTTTTTTCTCATGGTGGCTGAACGTTCTCCGTCTGTGTGGTCTGGAGCCTGGTCTGGTTGACTATTGCTAACCTGACACAGGTTGGACAGAATGAGTCGAAGAAAAGGTTTGTAGGGGGGAGGGGTTACGGTGGTGGTGGGGGAGTTTTCCTCGAGAATGTTTGTTTTCCTGTTTCCAATTTGGTCGGCCAGAGGGCCCGTACTGTCAGAGCTCCCATTCATGAAACCTGCTGTCAGACTGCTTGAGTACATGACACAGGCTTTCTCTCAGCTCGCTCTGCGTGTGTTGTGGTGTCCATGTTGCCATTGGTAGATCCTTCTTTTCTAAAGTTATTTTATTCTGTGAATGTTATGCACCTAGGTTTTTATATTATGACTTTCCCTCTTAAAAATGACTAAAAAGTTGCTGTTTACCCTATCGCTGAACATGTGTGGTTTTGTTGTTTCAGTGATCGAGAAGAACGGTGTGGTTTGGTCACCCCTCGCCCCCAGGATCATCTGCACCTGTGAGGTCTTCTGAGAAAAGGAAGTACGGGACGGCGCATTTCACAAGCAACGCACGTAGAGCGAGTAAACTTTGTGAACACTGTGGGGAAAAAAATGGAATGATTCCCAGGCCAGAATGGATGTGGAATAAAGGATACCTTGGAGGGCTCCTCAGGGAAGGGTCTTTGGATACTCTGCCAGCTTTGATATCTGCCTCCCTGTTGGATTTGAGTGTGATAATGCTATAACCCAATGCTTAACAGAGGTATGTATACATGCGATTGTGTGTTACAAAAACTGATTTCTGGTGGCGTGTGGCATTGTGGTTTTTGATGCAACACTTGTAGCTCGTATCCTGAACTAATATGTAGGATTAACGTGATTTTTGTCTTTGGGTTTTTGAGGGTGATGCAGCTTTAAAACTTTATTTATGGTAACTTTTAACCCAGTCTTCCTGTAGTTCAGGGCAGTAATCTAGACCGCTAGATAGCTCAAGCTGTTAAAGTGCTTTGATCTTCAGTAAGGCCATCATCCCCTGCTTTGGCGTTTATTACGTGGAACAGTAGAATTTACTGACTTTCTTTTCCTTGACTTTTTTTTTTTTTTTTTGCCTATCTGTGGGTTTTCTCCAGGGTAATAAGAGGCCACACAAGCAGTACTTTCTTTGAGTTGTACATTTGTGGACCAGGTGATACTGTGGTCTGGTATTCTTCTCTGCCACTGTGTTTGTGGAACGCTGAACTTGACAGACTTACTTTCTTAATCACTCATAAAAAAATATGCATAGCAGAATATAGATAAAGTTTGTTTTTGTACGTGTACGAAAGTTATTCTTATAAATGTGGTTTAGATTTAGATATGTGATATTAGATATGTTTAGATATGTGTCACCCAAAAGCAGTAAGAAAACAAAATCAGTAGTGTTTTAGATGCTTTTGCATTATTTTTTTGTGTTTGATGCTCAGTTATTTACATCATAAATTGTCATAATTGCATTAAACGTTGGGAAATACCCCTGAGATTTTAATTATAAAAGTGGTTTGCGTACTCGCTCTGTACCGCACATGATTTGCAGTCGAGCTAATGAACGTAGAAATGCAATAATCTGAACTTCTAAAAGCGGCCACATTCTTTGAGGTCTGGGTTGCGAGCAGTAGTCGTTCTTAAATGAGGTAATCTGAGAGTGTGTCGTAGCTGACTGTTTTCTCCTGTGCCGAAAAGTATAATAAACGACCTGTAACGGCCAGTGATTAGGGGATCTTGTCTTTGTGAGCGCTGCCACAGTGTGCCCTGCCGTTTCAGCAGAATTTGCGTAATGTTAAACATATGCCATCTTCTCCAGTCTGGATTTCAGGGGAAAACCTGCTCACGGGGATGGTGAAATGTGCTTGATGGTTTCGGTTGGTGTTAGACGTGGGGGTGAAGCTGAATTGCAAGATTAACCCCATGGTTCCTTCACCCAGAACTCCGACACAGGCTTCTAGGTCAAGGGTCACCTGAGATCCCTCAGTGCTAATAACGGGGGTCCAGGCAGGGGCCCCTGATGGGGCTTACTGGGTTGTAAAAGACGAACAAACGCATTACACTTTTTTTTAAACAAATTGTTGCCTGAGTTTTGACATGTTTTAGTGAAAATAATTCTTTATATTCAATTTAAAATTTTGCAATTCTAAGTGCACTTTTTTTTTTTTAATAGTTCACATTTTATTAATTTGAATCATGTAAAGTATTGGGATGCTGATGCATCATATTTACTCAACAGATTCTTCTAGGGATGCACGATATATATTGGCCACCATATCGATATATCGGCCGATAAATGTTCATTTTTAATGTTATTATTATCGGCCAGATAAGAAAATTTGGCCGATTATATTTAAGCCGATAAATAATGGATTATTTCCTTCAGCTGAGACACTTCAGATGCGCACTGTTCGTTTTGATGGTTTTGAATTGCTTGAAATATAATTTAAAATCACTTCAAAAAGGAAAATACAGTTAAGTGCAACCTGCAGACTAAGTCTGTCATATAAGCTACATAAAATTATAATAAGAACACTTGGGACATGGTTTTTAATAATGAAACTTTTGCTTTTGTAATCAGGCTCTCAAAAATTATATATATATCTCAATATTAAAAAAATTTAATATAAAATAAAAAAAATGATTTAGATTTATCAGCCAATATATCGGTTATTGGCTATCAAATATAAAGAATTATCGGTTATCGATATCGGCCTAAATTTTCATACCTGTGCATCCCTAGATTCTTCTTCTTTCAAACATGACTTGATCTGTTTCCACAACATGGTTTCAGATGCCCATCCCCATTTTTGCTATAAAACTCAGTGTATTTGGTTTAAAACTGTGCGTAAGACCCAGACTAAACCCATAAATGCTAATTCATGGCTGTGTTATTTAGTTCAGCCGATGATTCTTCACTGTGATTTACTGATATTACACATTAAGCAGTATGTGGTGTGTTTGCACTAAAGTGGCCTATATTTTCAAAATGTTGACTTTTTGATCTTAGCCCACTTTTAATTGCATCTAACCACCATACAGTATAGGCGTTAGTTATGCTCATATCCTTATAGGTTCAGCTGTTATGCGCTGGAACATCTCTTTGACTCGCATGCCCGTTTTTGGGTATAAACATGGATTTATGCTGTGAGTTAAAGCTTATGCTTATTACTTGTACCTTGCTTTGTATAATTTGGTTGAGTTATGGTGGGGAAATTTGAGTGGTCTGCATAGTTCTCCAGTAGGTGCCTGTGTGATGTATGGCGTGCCAGCGTGCCGGGGGAGGCAGACGGCCAAATGTTTTCATAATGTTCATTTAAAAGTCTGATCATTCGCCTCCACCTTTTTGCAGTGCATATAGAAATGTTTGACGCAGCAAGACTTTAATCAGCCACACAATGCTCAACCTCCAGTTTGTTACTTTTGAGGAATATAATGCCACTAAGAGAAGGTAAAAGAAAGTTGCTGTAATGCATCTCTTTTTTTTTTTCAGACGTGGAATTAGCATGCGAGTGTGAACCGGTTGCCACTGCAATGGAAATTCCACATCTATATGCGTTTCAGGCCTGCTAGATAAACAGCAGAGCCTTTACGAACTGAGAGGTGTCGGTCGTGAGTGCGCCTAATGAGACTCGCTAGTTTGACTCCAGTAAGAATACGGTGAGCCGAGTTATTACAGACTTTTGAGATAGTTGCAAAACGGCGGTAATGAGAGAGGACCCGAGGAGCGAACCTGCCCGCGAATGGCGATGCACGGGTCGTATTCGCCTGCCAATTAGCCCGATATTCCTCCACTCGCGTGGCACCTTCTTGCAGTAACCCCGAACCGGCACCGAACTAATCTAATTAGATCGAGAACACAAAAATGATCCCAGACCGCTGGCAGAACGCACAATAAGGGAGCAATTTATTCTCGCATGGTGTTAAAAAAGGAGGGAACGGTTGAGTGCAGGCCTGTTGTTTTTAGCGGATTGTTTCCGCGAGGCCTGCTCCATATGGTGTCGGAGAGGGGGAAAAAAGCCCTGGAGAAGGGGGTAAAGAACAAGGGGAAGCTGCAAAAACAAAACTTCTCCAGTCAACCCTCTCTAAATTAAAGGGTAATGCCGAGCACACCGCACACTCAGGAGTTGTTTGTTTAAAAAGCCAAACTGCATTAATCAACGTCTTCATCTTCATCACTAACAGCATGATTAATCTGCTGTTTTTCCGCTCCGCCATTCTTTTTTTTTCTTTCATTCTTCTTTTTTTTTTCTTTTTTTTTTAAGCAATTGCCAATCCAATGAGCAGCTTTGACAGAGTGCTCCTGACCACATTGTTCACACATTGAGTGATGCCTGCACAACGTCAGTGCACAGCAATATTATGCTTTTGGTTCAAAGCCCAGGTTCAGTAATGCAGATCGTATTACATGTTTCTGATACAATATTGTAGCTACTTTAACTCTCTGCAACATTTGCCATCTTCTCCCCTCAGACCCTCTCAGAAGCCAACTTTAGCGTAGTTGAATAGCGCCCAGAGGCCATTGACAGGAGCCTCATGTATCCTGGCCGTGTCTTTGGCAAACACAAACAGTAGCCTTCTAAAGATTTCTCCATTTGTTTAGAGGAAGTCCCAGAGGCTTGTTACTCTCCCCAACCCCCTTCTCTTGTGGCTATCAGATGTTTATCCTGTACAAGGAGGGCAATTTACAAATGTAAGTGTTGTCACAACACAGGAGGAGACAAAAGGCGTCACGTCAGGCAAGGATGCACCTCAGTGTAAGAGCGCCATTATTTTGCAGATTAGAAGGGTTCAGGTGAATGTGGGACTGAGGCCGTCCAGAGTGGCACAGATACTGTTTGCTGTGATTTGTCTCACTCCGTTCGGACTGGAGTTTAGGTCTCTCAAATGTCCAGACTGTGTACTTGATGATCGAAGATGGATTTAGATGTCATATAATCCAACTTCAAATGCTACTGTTGAGATTTTCAAGTAGGGTTTTGATAAAACAATAAAAGATGGTCATTATTTTTGTGCTGGTAGTTTTTGATAAAAGTTATCACTTTCATTTGCAAGTGTTTAATGGCTGATTTCAGGCTTTAAGCAATACATTTTACACCATTCCCTGATTTTTTTGGTGTCTATTTCTGATCCTATGGACTGTATATCATCAAATGTGTTCTGATTGGCCGTTATAGTGCTGCATCACACAGTATTTTCAATATGAACTAAAAGGTAGTTTACCAAAAAATGAAAAATGATCATTTACTCATGCCATTCCAAACCTGTATGACTATCTTTCTTCTGTGGAACATAAAAGCACATATTTTAGTAAAGTTTTTTTCTTGTGCATACAATGGAAGTCAATTCGTCAAACATCTTTCTTTGTGTTTTGCAGATGGAAGTTAGTTATACAAGTTTAGAATAACATGAGGGTGATTAAATGACTTCGTTTTTGGCTGAATTATCCCTTTAATGCTACCCATGCAACTTTCTACAGTCGTCGCATTGCTGGTCTTTTCACACTATATAACTGTCTGTCATCACCGACGTCAGTTCCAGGCAAAACACATTTCACACTACAGGAATTGTATCGCAAACAGGTATAGATATTTAACCTGCTAAATATCTCTCAGGCATCAGTGATGCATCGGCACTTGATTGCATATTTGATAACTCGTACATAGTGATTGTCAGTGAAAGAGCACCGATTGGCATCAGATTTGTTGCCGATGTCCATTAAAGGTGCAGTATGTAATATTGACAGCTAGTGGTTGAAATGGGTACTGCAGTCCAAATTCAAAATATTGGAGAGAGTCGTTTCCCCGCCCCCTCCTCCTCAGACTCAAGTGCCAGATTGAGGACACGCAATTGACAATGGAAGGTGAGAAAACACTAAGTTGATGAGTTGATTTATATTTTAATACGCTCCTGTTCATAGAGATTTTAGATGGATGCCGAGGCTTTTTAGGAAATCTGCGATTTCTGACCCAGTTTGTTTGCTGGCTTCCATGGCTACAATACACGGTGTTTTCCGCCAACTGGCAACCCAGGGTGTCGAAATACTATTGGGTAAATTGGCAGTGGGCGGAGTCAGACCAAAACAAAAACAGATGCTGCGTCTCAATTCGCATACTATTTATGCTAAATAGTATTTGAAATTACAATTAGCGTGTCCCAAATTGTAGTATGTTGAAATTAGTAGCCTATTTCAAAGATACCCAGATTTTCTACTTTTTTTTGGTTAGAATCCGAAGTGCAGATCCGTGCACACTCTAATGGCTAATATTGCCCACACACCATTGCTGGTTGGACGAGGATTCCATTACAACTACAAACACAAATAAAAAGTGTTAAAAACTACAAACATGGCCGATGTGCGAGTCCGACTGTTAAGTAGAGAGGTTTAGATAAAGGGGTTTGAGTGACTGATAATCAGTATCTAACCTGACGAAAATATATTTATTCAATGTTATCCACATTATATTTCATCTGCAACATCATTGTGAACTTTTGTAAAGATATATTTGGTCATTAACTTTTAAATGCATCATTATGCAAACACATGAGGAGAGTTCTCCATGAAAGACCCACGACTGGCAGATCAACGTGATGCTACATTTCTCTCCGAAATGGTAGGGAATTAAATTAAATTGAATGTGGAGGTTTTTAACTGTGAAAAGATGATTGACAGGGCAGTTAAAACGGTGACAGGTTGCACGTAACTAAGCGACAGAGCTGTCCGTTAAAGACACAATTATGACAAAGTAGTAAGTCCCAAAGCTTGCCTGTTCTTCTGCTTTTGTTTGGAACTTTGCATCTGTTTGGTGTGCGGATTCCTTTTTTCCTGTTTTTCCTCATTGATTTAATCTACACACCGAATTATATAGCTACTTTTTCATTTTTTTGGTGCAGATTTTCTGCTACACACTCAAAAGTGTGTATTTTTCTTCAACAAAACAGTACATACTTTTAGAGCGTAGTATAAGTAGGCGAATTGGGACGCAGCAAGAGATTCCGACGCGGGAAGTAAAATAACTGGCTGTAGCATTGAACTTTGCATGAACTTAGCATGTTTCCTAAATATCTGCAAACATATGTTTTTTTTTTTTATGCTTTAGTACAGTCAAAAAACTATTGGCGAGCATATAATCAGGGCAAAAATTATGAAAAGTTGAAAAGGGTCTGTAGTTTTAGCAGTAAGGCCGTGTGTCCACCAAAGCCTTTTTTCCGAGGCTAGCGTATTTTTCCAATTGTTTTCAATGGGAGCGCCGTGTTTTTAAAACGGCAGGAGCGTGACGAGGCGCTGAGCGTCTATTTCACGCTGAAGAGCTGAGCGCTCAGCGTTTTTTAACATTGAAGAATGTTCAATTTTGGGTAAAACGCAGCACTCGTCACTGTCACTTTGTACCCAGCCGTCCAATCACAGTAGAGGAGGGGCGGGACAAATACAACACTGACCAACGGCCACATTCTGCTTGTACAATGTCAACAGATCACAACAACAAGCATAATAGAGCAAATATTGTATCGGCATTTTTATATAGAAACAATACAGAAACAAACTGTGAAATGAGTTACTAGTAACACTTCCGCGGATATTGAGATTTCGTATCATAGCAAGCATAGCGTCTCAACTGGAAAAAAAACGCTGCGCTGCCGAAGCATTCTCAAGCATTCACAGCTAGGCGTTTTCAGCAGGCTAAAAATGCTTTGGTGGACACATGGCCTAAAAAAGTTTTGCAAATAAAGAAATTCATATTACATTTCAGGAAAAATGTGTTAAAAAAAACATGTACACTTATACGAGATGAAGACTTTTATTAGGCTCATTTCAGTAGCCAAAAATTTTGTATTTTACATGTAGCAGGTCACCTCATGAGGGCTGCCAGCTGAATACTGTTCATTTATTTCGGTAACCTTCCCATTATTGCATGCTTTAGCTCGTAGACAGACCTTAAAAAGAAGTCTATGGTTAATGGGCGCAAAAAAAGTAATCACAAAATTTTTCGAATATCTTTCAGGCTTAGCAAACCAGACGCTAACTGTCTGTGGTCAGACTTCGGCCTCTGATAGGCATCAGGCTGCAGGACAGGAAGGCAGGAGCGGGTCCACTTTGTTAAACACAACACTAGTGAGTCCTATAAGTCTCCCAGACTGAACTCTCCTGGCTGCACTTCGTCTTTGTCAAGGGAAGATATGGAATTAGTAGCTTACCAGGCATCCCTCCCCTCCCCATCACTACCCGCACCATCCCATAACTCTTCTGGCAGGCCCAAGGAGCTGGTTCCTCATCTGTGGAGGCCACCACTCTCAACACCTATTATGGTCAATGGGCCTGGGTCCCTGTCAGGGCCTGCTGCCTTTTTGATTCACCACTCGCCTCGGATTCTTCCCCAGGTCGCCGTCTTTTTTCACCATGTCTTCGACTTCCAGATAGGAGATAAAATATCCATAAACAGCACTTGAAAGAGAATGTAAATGTTTATAGGCTTCCTGCAAGACTTATCTGATATTGTTCTTATTTATATGTCGGGGTCGGTTGACTTGGAGGCGGTCAGGACGGCCAAACTGGAGCCAAGCAGCTTTTAGTGCTCCTTCGGCTCGGCCCTGCCAATTGCAGCATGGAGGGGGGGAGATTTAAGCGGACAGTTGGACGGACCGAGCCAGTGACACCAGGCTGGAAAGTATGTGGTAACAATACAACTATGATTCGCTTCAGCACGTCCTGCTACCTAAACTTCGCTCCAATGTAGGGCATTATTTGGGCAATCATTTCTCGTTCCTGTAGTTATATAATGAAAAAGCAGTGTTTCTCAGCCACTTCTATGAGGCAGCTGGGTCTTTCTTGTATGTTTGGCGCAGGTTTGAATGTATCTTGAGGCAGCTGGTGATACTTAAAACAATTTCAGATCTATTTCGAATTATCTTCTCTCTACATCATGTGGATTATTCTAGATTTGCATTCCCTGAACAAACCTGACACCGTACGTTACCTCTTTTCTGGCATTAAACGGAACGCCAAAGCACTCAGATTTCCCATGCAATATAGCTATGCCATAAATCTGCGTGCTACGACCTGCATGCTATAGCTAACTGGGGCGATGACTCTATAGGAAGCTGCTGAGTGGAGAGCCAGGCGCTTGTGTAGGCGTCTGGGATTGGATTTGTCAATTGTGCTGATATGTTGAGGGCGATCCGAGCCCCAAGCACTCCACTCAAGGTAGAGAGAGGGAGAGAAACGTAAAAGCTCTCTAGCAAACAGTCATGCACTCACATGCACTTGCATGTACAGGCTTTACAGTCATTATATTGAGAGGAAACGTGTAATATTTGCTCTTATACAGATACACAATTGCAACGAGACCAATTATGGCACTCTAGCACAGTGGAAACCACACATATGAGCGCACAGACATTATTACCTGACCTTTTCACTGACAAAGACATTGCTAAAGAGAAAGAAAGCAACATTTCACCGTCTCAAACAATTATAAGAGGGTTATTAGAGCCAAAGAGGTTTGCATGATAACAAAATTTCAGCAGCAATGAAATTTTCATGATTCTTAATACTAATTTTGATACCACAGCAATATATGCAATGGAGCACACTAATTTAAAAGTTAAATGTCAATGTTAATATTAACAAATTGAATTAATACAGTAGCATGTAGCCTCCAAGTATTGGTATGCATATCTAATAATATATAATAATAATAATAATAATAATAATAACTCAATAATTATTTTTTGTAATAAACAATAAATATATCATTAATAGTTGTTGTTGTTAATAATAACTAAAAAATAAATAGAAAGTAATAAAACATAATAAATTATTTATAATAACTATATATTAATAGTTGTTATTTATTAGTCAAACCAAAAATTATTCAGACATTTTTGATATTTTTAATATATTTTTACTAGTGGGTGCAGGACACTATAGTTCATTTATGTAAGTGAGGATAGCAAAATAAAGTAAACTGTGACATATTATACCCAAAAATACTTCATACAGTGGACTACCTGTAAAATTTATAAAAATTTGGAACCAAAAATTATCCAGACACATTTTAACTCTGAGATCTTGTCATATTTTATTACCATTTTTTTTTAAACTGTATTAATGAATGAAATGTTCAAGGTATCTGAATAAATTTTGGTTTGACTGTATATAATAATAATAATTAAAAAAAATAAAATAAATATATATATATATATATATATAACTTCATTATTTTATAATAAACAATAATTATAATATTAAGTTGTTGAAATATTAATAATAAAAATATAACTTAACTGTTAATATAATTATAGGTAATAAATAAAAATACTTTTTAGTATTTTCTATTTATTTAGATTATATAACAACATAGGAGTATTTTTTTTTGTAACTTAAATACTGAAAAGGAAAATGATGTCACTATTTTTAAGATATTAAATTAAAATATCAATATTTTATAGTCATAAAAAACTATAATTAATTTCATTAGCCTAATTTTGTGTGCACGTCACAATTTTGTCATTCAGAATGACCAGAGCAATATTTGCGATGCTATACAATGATATTTTGCCAATGATATTTTTCTCCCTGAGCAAAATTTTAGTCACATGACTTGAACGCACATCTAGGAATGTATTTCCATCCTGGTTTATGTGCATGTGTTTTTATCAAATAAAAAATCTATCCACCTTAAGTGAGCATTTAAGCTTTTTTATGCACAGTTATTCAAGTCTTGGCATTTCTGTTGTTATGCAATTTCTCAAACTTTTCCAAAAAATATGTGGATAGAAACTCAGCTGCTCTGTGTTCTGTACCAAATTGAGTACTTTGTACAAACAATACTGAAAGACTGAAAGAAAGACTAATATTGAGGCTGTGATACTGTTTTTAATATTGACTCTTTCAGTATAGTTTTGTTGGTAGCACTTTATTTTAGGGTTCAATTCTCACTATTAACTTCTTGCTTATTAGCTTGCATATTACTAGGATATTGGCTGTTTATTAGTACTTATAAAGCATTTATTCTGCATGACCTTATTCTACATCTCAATACCTAAACTTAAATACTACAAAAACTTCCTTACTAACTATTAATAAGCAGTAAATTAGGAGGTAATAGTGAATATGTGTTCCCCATACTGAAGTGTTACTGTTTTATTTAGTACTACTGACTATTTTAGTCACTACTTCAGTTCTTTTGACATCCCTACCTCACAGTATTACAGCTGTATTTCACATCACATGTGATCAAGCGCTCAAATCCTGCAGGAGTGTTTCCCGTCTTGAGCCGGCCACGTTCACCGAGCCTAATGATATGCGGCCTACTTCTCATGGCAAAAAGGCAGCGTGACAGACAGTTTGTGTTATAGATAGTGGTGACTTCAGACCTCTGCATGTCTAAGGTATCATCTCCGTCCTCAGTTTACTTCAGCCGTCTTGTTTGGGGGTGCCCTTTCTGCTAATAGTACGAATAGCTCAAGACCTAGTCGAGAGCAAATGAGGTGGTGTATTTTATCATCTAGCTCCTGCTTTCGATTTCTTTTCATGAGAAGTTATGGTACTTTTTCAGTAACAAGTAAATATTAGAGCACAGAAATTAGTTCTGCTTCAGTAACTGTTGAATGAGGTGGAGTTCCCATGATGAGAGAGACAGGCAGGTAAGTCTTTGCATAAGGATCACAGATGGTATCAGAGGGTGTGGTTGTTTCTATCAAACAGCTCTGATGACTAATCAGTCCCAAGGCTATATGGCATTTGAAAAGAGAATTATTGTACTAAGCAAATAGAAGAATCTTGTACAACCAGTGTGATGGTTGAACTGCTTCTCTTTACATAGAAAAATACTGTATGCACATATGATCTGATGCTTGGTGGTTGTTGGTCCTTTTTTAGTCTTGGTTGAAAAAGCCATGTTTACTTAGGCAGTGCGAAGTAACCTAGTTTGTGTACAAGGGTGGAGATACGAACAAGTTGCAACTAACAAAGAATATTGTGTTTGTGAAGAAGGTTTATTTGAACTATTTGTGAACTACACGTGCTCAGGACCTGCCTGTACTCTAACGCTTAGCATCAGCAGCTTTTATACTGATGAATCTCAAGGTTAAAGCCCTTATTGGTATGTTAAGAGAGTCTTTCCACACATGATTATGTGCAAATATTTTGTCAGAGATGCCAGGTGACATACCCGACTTTCTCAAAAAGCACTTAATCACATCTGATCACGTTTGGAGTCTCTCCAGAGAGACAGCAGAGAGACTCTATTGCTACAAGCCTCGCTGTCACAAGAATCTGCCTCTGGTTGTGGTTCTCTGGGCAATGTGATGAAGATAATGGTTTTTTTTTTTTTTCCTACAGTGGCTAGAAAATATTTCCTCAGCTTCCTCGGCAAGTGACATTTTGTAAACGATGCGGCTGTCACAACCTTTGGCCTTTCACATTCAGCCAAACCAGTGTTGACTTCTTCTTAAAGGGATGTTCCAGAGTGTGTGTTTGTGGTGTAGTGTTGATTATCACAGATGTTTTTTCAATTACACTAATGGAACTATATGTGTTACACATGTTGTTACACAAATTCAGTTATAAATATTTGTTTATTTGTAATGCAAAATTGTAATTTTACAATGCTGTCTTTTGCATATGTACCTCATGAAAGTTTACATATTTTACATAGTCATGATGCAAGCACAAATAATGGATTTTTATGGAAAATGTTGTTTGTGAAGCACTTCTATCACAGTAGTTTCAAGCTTTAAAGGGGACATATCATGAAAATCTGACTTTTTCCGTGTTTAAGTGCTATAATCTGGTCCCTGGTGAATATACCAACCCAGAAAACGTGAAAAAGGACAACCCAGTAACTTTGTTTTGGTATTTGCACCAAAGATTAACATGACGGCACATGCTAGTCGATGAGTTGAATCAACTCCACAGCAACTACATAAATTTATCCCCTAACACTTCCGAAAATAACTTCTTCCTGAGTCTCTCCATCAGTGTCCGACTCCGGTTTGAACAATGTAAGGCTGAACAGCGTTACTGACAATCCTCATTTTGGCTGCGTGAGATTCTCCAGCTTTGTTGTTGTTAAGCTGTTAAAGCTCCGCCCTCTTCTGGAAAGGGGGCCGGGAGCAGCAGCTCATTTGCATTTAAAGGGACGAACACAAAAATGGCGTGTTTTTGCTCACAACCAAATTGGGGCAAATTTGACAAGCTATAATAAATGATCTGTGAGGTATTTTGAGCTGAAACTTCACAGACACATTCTGGGGACACCAGAGACTTGTATTACATATTGTGAAAAGCGGCATAATAGGTCCACTTTAAATATGTTTAAACTGATGGACAAATCTGAATTATTTTCGACATTATGCCACAAATGCTGTTGATATAACTTGACTTGAACCTGGAACATTCCTCTAACTCTGACTCGAACGAAGACCCTGGGCTTTGAAGTTTATTTTCAGACTCTCATGCATGATATTACTGTTAGATTTACATGTGATAAAACGCCTCAACTCTCAGTCTTGTTTTTTTATTTACTCAAAGAGTTCCCCAGCCTTTTCTGTTTGTTTAGTGGAAAGTCAGGTAGTCGGTTTAAAAAGGCTAGAGCCCTATAATGAGTTTGTGAGTGTTACTTTAGAGAAGCCTGAGGTATGTCGCAACGTTTTGTGCTTTTAACTCTGAGGGGAAATGCATCTGAAGCTGTGGTTTACTGTTGGTTTCACACTGTAGCTGCAACGGCTTGCTTTGAATAGTAAAAAAAATATCATTGCAGCTCAGGAGGAGAATCAACTTTATTTAAAACTTTCTACCTGTTCAGGTTTCCTTTTGTTAAACTCACATTCAATCATCATCTCAGCCCGTCTGATATCTCTACATCTCTTATCTCGAGGTGCGTCTCAGAATGACTCCATGTTTGGTGGGCTGCAATCATCCGTTTCCTTCTGGGTAGGACATCAGGGAGATGTCAGCTCGTAAAACCTCATAACCATTTCAATCATCAAGGTGCAGAAAAGGAAATTAAAGCTATTGTTCTGCCTGCAGGGCTGTTTTAAGTGTCTGCGAGTCCTTCATGGGAAAGTTAAAAAACATCACAGAGCAGGAGGTGTTTCTGCTACTCCATAAACGGAGGAGTGTGAAAAGAGGAGAGCGGCCCAGCGCAGGGGGAGAACAGAGGAACCCGAGCAGAAGTGATTTCTCATCAGTGCCTCTGGGCAGCACATTGTGCAATGAACAATCACGTCTGACTTTTCCTGTTGCTTAATAAAAATATATTTAGATGGGTACTACAGCACTGCTTGAAGTGTCACATGTGGCGTGACTTGCTTTCTGAACTGCAAAATTTCGACTTCTTGCAAAGCATAGTTTGGCAGTTAATTAGTTGTGCTGTTTATATGATGCACTGTAAACCCGAATAAGTTGGCAAAGCTCAAAAAAATTGAGGTAGTCAGTTAAGAAATTCAGAGTTTAAGTAAGCAGAACTGGCGGATTTAAATTTTGTACTCATACATTTTAAACGCTACTAAATCCCCACTTAACATTAATCTTGCACAAAAAAACATTATATATCACTTAATTTTAGCATTTACTCTCCCTTTCAAGTGTCATGGCAAAACATGCTGGGAAATAGAAATCCCAGCCCAGTTTCATGTAAATTTAAGTTTGCCTAAATTAAAAGAAACAAGTTCATAAAACTCAAAACAATGAAACAATTCAGATAACTTAAAATGTGTCAGTTTTGTGCACTCAAAAGAAAAAGAAAGTTGTAAATACTCATAAAAGTTAATTTGATTGAACCAGTTTGTTTTGTTTGAGTTTGTCCTACTCAAACCAGTTAATTATTTTGAGCGTTAGGGTCTTTTTATTTATTTATTTTGTTGTCTTAAATTGACTTCCAAGTTTTTAAAAGATTATTCAACCACAGGGCTCCAGGCGAGATTTTTGCGATCAAAAATATTAATTTGAGAGTGATATTATTGCTGAGATCGCCCCTGGCGACAATATAAATTTATGTTATGATTTAAAAATGCATGTTTTTTTACGTTTCAGTGAAACAAAAATATGTTTCACTCACAGAGCTGAGGCGAGCGCCAAAATGCGCATAGGGAAAGTGAGGATCAGCTTTCCATGTCAGAAAAATGTCAAAAAATTAGACTTTTTCAAACTGTGCTCATTTCTGTCGAATGCTGGCGGCACACAAAAGCAGTTGTGCCAGCATGAGAGAGAGAGAAAACTATGGAAAATGAATGAAAACCCAAGTAAAAGTGCAGAAAGGCAGTGTTTATTATGTGGAAACAATGTAGATAAACTACAACAGGTAAACATGTCAGCTGTGTGGATGGTAAAAATATAGTTACCAATTCTAGTTTTTAATCGATACTGATATGGATCCTTATTCTCAAAATCTTTTAGTCTATGCTGTTTTCTGTTGATGTGTGAACTTCAAATTATTTGCCATCCAGTAATCACGAAAAGTTTTGTTACTTTTAATGTCAATTTTAATGTTTGTTACTTTTAATAATCAAAGTCTCAGCTTTACAATTCTGTCAGTTTTATCATGAAATACAATCAACAAATTGCATTTCTTGACACAGGAAAAAGCATACAATGACTACAGCATAATCAGTTATTAATATTTTGTTGGTTCTCTCTTGTTTCTGCATGTGTTCTTAATTTCTTTGTATGACAGCCTGTCATCACAATTTGGCATGTTTCATTGTGTTATTATCACAAATAAAACAATTGACTCCAAGCACAACTACGCAATATGCTTACAAAATCTTTAACACATTTTTAATAATTTCAATAAAGGGGGAAGATGTTAATTTTCCTAGGCTGGACATCACTTTTAACCACTACTATAAGCAACATATAAAATCAACATAAATCACAATTGGCCATAAATAATTTTTTCTACTTTTAATCTTTAATCAAAATTCCATAACTTGCTCTTCCTCTAAAACAAGTTTCCTTTTCTGCCAATATCTCAAATAGTTATTTAGGCAATGGTGTAGCATGCATTTCTAATCTATAATGCCCGCTGTTCTCAATCCAATCATTTCCTAATGCATAAATAAGTCCTCCTGATTCTCCTGTTTCTCTCTAACATTACGGAAGTAATTTATGTTGCGACCGGCAATTCATGTAAACTTTAAAAAGCAGCTATTTCTCAGGTCCTTCAAGTTCCATGAGGTCTTTCTTCCCATGAGGTCTTTCTTTCTCTTTTCACACACACACACACACACACACACACACACATGCACGCTCTCACACACGGTGGCGTTGGCGGAAGCCTGTTATCTGCAGTTCTCTCTAGAGCGCGTGATCCCTGCCCCTCTCTGGCAGCTCGGGGCCTGTGATCACAGGAAGCTTAAGGGAAGCAGTTGTTCTCTGTTGTCTCCGGTTCTAGCGTGCGCTGATTGAGTGCACAGAGGCCAGGTCATTCAGACAGGGGCCTCCGCTCCTCCCCCTCCACACTGCCTGGCTGGAAGGTCGATTGGGGAAAGGTTTGGGAAAGACTGTTCTGGTATAATGACACTCTGGCCAGGAGGTTCTGGGTTTTGCAAATTAAGCAGGTAGTTGTGAACAAGGCAACTGTGTGCTGTAACGTCACGTGCGAGTTTGAAAACCAGAGTCTTATCACATCAACTTATATTTTTGGCCTTTTTATGGCTTTATTGGATAGGACAGTGTAGAGATCAGACAGGAAAGCATGGGGTGGAGAAAGAGGAACAGGACTGGCAAAGGACCTTGAGCCGGGGATCTAACTTGAGTCGCTGAAGCGCTGCTCACGAGACTGTAAGCTCTGACCTCATCATAGCTTTTTCTCAGAAATTAAAAGCATGCTGGTTAGAGGTCAACCGATACTTGCCGATATGATATATATATATTAGTGTCTTAACGCAGCCGATTAATTTTTTCAGTTTAATGTGTTAAAAATATTTAACGCAATTAACGCAGCATCCGTTTTTCCGTCATAATTTGGCTAGCGTTACATAATATGATCACGCTCTTATTCATGCAAATGCTTTTAAACCATTCAAGCACACGCTGTCTGTGAATGTCGTGTCATGTGACACACACGGCTCGTGTTCACAAAAAGATGCACGCCAGTATCGAGTTCTCTTTCGCGCTTGAACAAACAATAACACACAGAATTATGCCAAAATAGCCATTTTGTCGAGTATCCTCATAAGAGTTAAGAGTTAAATTAGTTAAATCACGTCTTAAAAGACCTTAAAGAGTTGTGAGAAAATGAGATCCGCGTCACGTTCGACAGCAGCAGTTCTTAAAGTGACAGTAGCCAAATAAACCAGTTGCTGTGATGTCTGTCATTAATGTTCATCAAAGAACAAAGACAACAGAGAAAATTGTAGCTTTAATAAGGATTAATCTATATTTAATTTATAATTTATGCAGCGTTATGCAGTGAAGACTGTAAAGTGTTTGATAACTTTATTCAATTTCTGTTTATTTCCTACCTGTTAGAGGAAGGCCACAGTTAAATATGACATTTATTATAATGGGTTTGTGTGAAGATCGTTTTAAGTTCACTTAAATTAAAAGATGTTATTTTTTTTTAAAGTCTACAAAATGTTGAAATTGATAGCTTTTAGTTATTCTGTAATGTTGAATGTCTGTAATTAATGTTTTAAATAGATTCATCAGTATCAGTATTAGTATCAGTGATATTGGCCTTCATTCATAAAAAGATGCCATTAAACAAATATTTAAAATATACGGTCTTTAAGTTGTTTCTACATTAATTTGGAGAGTAACTGTGAAATTATTACAATATAAAAATATTAAAAACTCCAATGTTTTTAATCGCAATTAATTACAGAAAAAAATGAGAGATTAATTAGTTAATGTTTTTTAATCGATTGACAGCATTAATATACACATGCACTGATTTAATCAAAAATACAGTAATAACAGTAATATTGTGAAATAATATTCCAATTTAAAATGTTTTTCCAGTCTTTGTGTCACATGATCCTTCAGAAATCATTCTAATATGCTGATTTGCTGCTCAAGAAACATTTCTGATTATTATCAATGCTGAATAATAATCATATATTTTTTGGGAAACCCAAGAGATTCTTTCAGGTGAAAAGAAAGTTCAAAAGAACTACATTTATTTGAAATAGAAGTCTTTTGTAACATTATAAATGTCTTTACTGTCACTTTTGATCGAGTTAATGCATCCTTGCTGAATAAAAGTATTAGTTTCTTTCAGAAAAAATTCTTACTGATCCCAAAATAACAAATATTCAGCATTTGATTTCAAAAGCAACTACTGGTAAATCATTAATGCTGAACACTTGTAGCAGCTTCCTCTATATTCAAATGTTATAATTACATATTGGAAGGTCTGTTAAGCATGTTACGGTTGAGTGCAACAGGTTTACATGTTCTGCAGTTTGACTTTAGTTCAGTTGATTAAGAGAAGAAGCAGAGGGAGGTGGGTTAAAACCCTGCCAACATCGCCAAAGGCAACAGTTTTTGGTGGTGCGTCTTTGATGTGAATGAGTTCTCATGAATAAACATGAAGGGGGGTTGTGTTGGTTGTATTGTGTACCGTTGACATGCCACGTAAAAAAGGGAAAAAAAAGTCACAGAGAGGCAGTTAGTCACGGGCCCTTCTTATTGAGCACGTCACCCTTTCACAAGCTGCCTCATGGAAGGAAAACGGGGTGAAGAGAATTATGGGAAAATCTCTTTATGTTTGACATGCCAACCCCTCCTCTCTCCTTACTCCACAAACACACTCTCTCTCTCTCTGTCTCTGACGTTTCTCTGTCACTTTTACTTACTTTCTCCCCCTCGCATACTGAAACGTCACATCGCTTAAGGTGAGGGGACTTCCTGTCACAGAGTTGTATGTTTTCAGGCTGGATGACTCCAACACAAACATGTATGAATGAAATCATCCCCTGCAGGTCCGTCAACTTTAAATCTTGTGTTTAATGCACACACTCTAAAAAAATGCTGGGTTGTTTCAACCCAAATTTGGGTCAAATATGGACAAACCCAACTTTTGGGTTAAAAAAAATAATAAAAAAAATTAACCCAATGGTTGGGTTTGTCCATATTTGACCCAAATTTGGGTTGAAACAACCCAGCATTTTTAAGAGTGCATCAGTAATTAAGAAAGAAGATAAAGATGTACAGCAAAATATTAGTGAAAGTTGATGAGGTCGAATTTTCTACCTGAAAAGTAATTTTGGAGTCAAAAAAACAACAAAAAAACAAAACAACAACAACAACAAAAAAAAAAAAAAAAAAATAAATATATATATATATTATCAGGTAATAATAATATAATATATAATAAAAGTATTAATTTCTTAATACATATATATATATATATATATATATATGCATATACACATACATATAATAAAAGTATTAATTTACTTAAAAATATATATATTAAAAATTAATACTTGTGTGTGTGTATATATATGTGTGTGTATATATGTGTGTGTATATATATGTGTGTGTGTGTATATATATATATATATATATATATATATATATATATATATATAAAATACAAATAATAAAAATATTATATATATATTTTTTTTTTTTAAGAAATTAAAAAAGTGACAGTAAAGACATTTATAATGTTCTAAAAGATTTGTATTTCAAATAAATGCTGTTTTTTGAACGTTCTATTCATCAAATAATCTTGGAAAGAATGAAAAATATATCACCAGTTTCCCCTAAAAATAAAAAAAAAATGTTTCTTGAGCAGCAAATCAGCATATTGGAATGATTTCTGAAGGATCATGTGACACTGAAGACTGGAATAATGATGCTGAAAATTCAGCTTTGATCACAGGAATAAATTACATTTTACAATATATTATTATAGAAAACAGTTATTTTAAAATGTAATAATATTTCACTTTTTTACTGTATTTTTTTAATCAAATAATTGTAGCTTTGGTGTGCAAAATATCTTACCAACCCCAAACTTTTGAATGCTAGTGTAGCTTCTCAAGTCTATTTTTTTCCTTCCCTTGTAACTAAGGAATCATAAAACCTGGCTATCTTCATGGAGTTTTAATGAGGAACACCATAGTCCTCTTTGCTATTATTTCTCCCCCTTTTTTCCCTTTGCATGCTGATATTTCAAAGTCAGTGGAATATTGGGCGTAGCATAGATCGGCGTTCCCGGACATCTGTATGGAGACAGATTTTGGCAGTCCACGCCTCCTTCAAAGGCCTTAGTGTTGCAGTGGCAGTATTCGTTTTTTATCTTCCTCCTCTCGCACTTTGAGGACGAGAGGAGATTAGTATGCCGTTCCACACACGCACACACACATACACACACCCTGTGAAGAAAGCCCTGTGTTCTGGCAGGCCTGTTGATTTATTTCAGTCTCTAAAGATGTCTCCTCACTTCTTGTTTACATTAAAGGTTGAATCTCTTGTGAGCGGCTGCCTACGTTCCCCACTCTCGTTTGATATTCAACTCTTCCATGTAGAATCTGTGTCCTGATTTTTGCAATCTGTTGATGACTAGATGCTGCTGAAGAGAAACTGAAAAGATGAGATCATCGAAAAGAGATTGTGGTTGCCTTGGTAATAACCTTCTTCGTTTGTGTATCATTTGTGTTTCGCCACTGGACTGCAGCATTAGTAATATTGGACTTAAAGCTAACGGTGTGAATGTAGTTTATGGTGCCAAAACTGAAATGTGTGTTATCATGCAGACATTTATTGTAGAAAATTATTTCATTGTGTTAAAGACCCTTTAATATCTATGTTCTCTCTGACGGCATGTATAGACAAAATCACCGTTTACAGATATGAATTTTAAATCTACATTCTTTTCCAACATATATTGAGGACTCATCCTGCACTACACAGATTTTTGTCCAATCAAATACTGTCTCCTCTAATACACCTGCAGTCGACTAGCTGCAAATCATGGTTCATGACTGTGACATAGCAAAAGCCTATAGAGCGCAACAGTCAGGTTCTGGATGGATAAACTCCATTTTCTCCATAGGAAAATTATTTTTTAACGATAACTTAAAAACCTTTAAAGACAGACCTACTGTGAGCTATAAGGTTGTTAATCGATGGTATTTACTTTTGTTGAAGACGTCAGCCTGCATTATTTCAGCTTGGTTTTAAAATAATAGTGTTTAACAGTGGAATTCGTGGTGAAGAACTACATTACCCATGATGCTCTACAGAAAATTCCACCAATCAGAGAGTTGAAACAAGCAAAACTCACCAAAAGACCTTGTTAGCTCCACCCACTCCCATAAAGCACTGCGAATGACGCAATGGAGTCGATCTCCCTACACTCTCAAAATACGTAAATACTGTATTTGAATGTATATAAATAATTTATATATATATTTTTTTTAACATGTATGTGTGTGTATTTATATATGCATATTAAATATACACAGTACACACACATATATTATGCAAGCATAAACTTTTATTTTGGATGCAATCACTAAAGCCGTCAAGTACCTTTTTTTGTCTGATTTTCAAGTACTTTTTTTCTTCAAATCAAAGTTTGTAATGTTGTGATTCGCTTTGTAGCTGGTTGGCTTACTTCATGGCTTATAACGCTTTAATGAAGACTTTTTTGAAATCCCTTGGGAGAAATTAATGGAAAAAATATTTCTGTAACCACTAAAAAAAGTGGACGGGCACTTTTGCACTGTATTTGCTATTTTATTATTTAAAAAAGCGAATTGTTATTTTTAACCTGTCATTAATACGTTGTTTTTATTTTATTTTATTTTATTTTATTTTATTTTATTTTGCTTTATTGTTTGCTTTGCATTGTTGTGCTTTAGTTTTGTTCTTTCTTTCTTGCTTTCTTTTCTCAAATATTCATTTTTTTAAGCATAATGCATAATAATATGCGTATTTGTATTCAGTAAGAGCCCTGACGCTGTTGTCCTGATGCGGTGAAGACGGAGCAGCCCTGCTGTCTCTAGCTGCCTGTTGCATCCTCAAAGTCAAAGTCACGATTTCTATGGAAATGTCTGTGTACTTGATTGGCTGTTCCAGATTGCACATGATATTTGCAAACGGACCAACAACAGCCTGCAATGAAAGTAAAGTAAATTTAATTTAATTAAAAAGGAAGGTCGATAGAATTTCTTTCAAAGCTTACGATGCTTTTATCTGCTGCTGTCCGGAATTCACTTAATCAGTGTAATTGTAAATTTGAATTTCTTCACTCGTACTTTCAAGGAAAGAAAATCCATTTTCAGATGTATGGTATAGAGAAACGTCCTGCATCTGAAGAAGAAGAAAAATAAAGCACTTAAATGAAATTGACTCAGTGTCACAGCTTGCTAGTTATCTTGCTTTAGAGGCAATTATTTCTTTGCCATGTTTTAGCGCAGGGTCAAATTGATGTGACACACAGCCACATGGTTCATATGTGAAAGTGTGTGTATCACCCGATTCGGATAGTGGATATGGGTGATGTGGGGTGACTCAGAGCCCAGTTCCTCCTCTTGACATTTCGCCTTAATGATAATTAATTGCACTGCTTCTATCTCGCATCTCACATGTGTGTTTTCCATAGACCCTCCGCATGCTTGAAACTCTGCTCCACAGACAGTAATGTGATTTATTCCTAATGTTACAAACGAGATTAAACTCCTCTGGAAGATGGATCGGGGTCCTTCGAGTCCTTCCTCGCCACAAAAGTCTGCGGCGGTGACATCATAAAGGATGGGAGGAATAATAATGGAGACGGTACAAGGTGGGATTGTGGGATAGCTGGGGGAACACTTTTATGACGACTCGCTCTTAGACGTGACCGCACACACATGGTATGCCTGATGGATCCGAGTCGTGGCTAATTGCCATGTGTGCTGTTGAATATACCATTGTTAGGATGGAAAACGAGGCCTGTTTCTTTTTAAAGTGACGTTTTTTCTTTCTTTCTTGCTTGTCGTTCTCCTTTTGTAGCCCCAGAGAGTTGATTATCGGCAAATCCCAGAACATGCAAGTAAAATCAGACGTTCTTTTATTTGAGTTTGTTAAAGTTTAGCTCCGCCGCTGTACCAGTTACTCATTTAGAAATTAATTCCTCTTCCAGTCATGACAGAAAGCAATTAGAGCGTATAGTTTCTCTCTCTTTTCCTGTCTGTTGCTTCAATTTATGATGCCGGTAAATAAAGGATGCAAAATGAGTCTCATCATTTTAGATCTCGGGGAACTCAATATTCCAGCTGACTGATCAGCAGCGCACATGTGACCGCGCAACTGCTTTCGTATTTATATGATGTGTGTGTGTGTGTATGTGTGTGTAGAGTTTGTTATTTAAGACTTCACTCAGATCCACCCCTGACGGATTGAAGGCACAGGCCTGAGTTATGAAGGGTGGTTTGGGTAATGTATTTTTAATAAACGGACTTTCTGGGTGGAGAATCTCGGAGTGACCCGGGCTGCAGCGCTCCATGGGGTTCTCCAGCTGTGTGTGTGAATCTCCGCTTCCATGTGATCCTCCTGGGACCGTGCAGAGAGGATTACATCTAAACTCACAATGAAAGATTGTGGGACACATGTCTGGGACTGAAATAAAGCGGCTACGAGCTGGCTCACGTAATTGGTGGTTTGTTCAATAAAGTCAGAAATGGTTCACTCGGAAATGAAAATACTGTCATTATTTACCCATGTTGTTCCAAAACAGTACGTGATTCTTTCTGCCTCGGAAAACAAACAGTCGTTTGAAAATTGTGCACTATTTTTCATCCAGTTGAATGGGGAATAAGCTTTCAAACTTAAAAAAAGAATGCAAAATCACCATAAATGTATCATATTTAATATTTTTGATTAAATAATATCTTAAATTCTCCATATAATAGTTTAAGGGAACAAATTGAAAGTTTGAAGTCCTTTAACAAAAGTTTTAGTTAGTATTTACTCATTGGATCCAGACAGATAAATGTTTTTGTATTTCAGTTGTATATGATTTAACATAAGGGCTGGGTGGTATATTTGCTATTTTGTTAATATTCAGTATATTATAGGAAATAGTGCAATGTTTTTAATGCACTTTTTATTTAAGTTTCTTAAAGAATGTATCATTACACTGCAAAAATGCTTTACTTATTTAGTGTTTTTGTCTTGTTTCCAGTCCAAATATCTAAAAATTCTTAAATCCAGATGCTTTTACTAGATAAGTAAAATGACATAAGATTTTTTTTCTTGTTTTCTTGAAAAAAAAAGTCAAAAACGTAGTGAGTTTTTGCTTAAAACAAGCAAAATTATCTGCCAGTGGGGTAAGAAAAATAATCTTATGTTCTGTTCTCTTAATAATTTTGTTTCTTGTTTCTGTCCCAAACAGAAACAAGCTTATTTTTCTTACCCCATCTAGTAAAAGCATTTGGATCTAAGAATTTTTAGATATTTGGACTGGAAACAAGACAAAAATACTTAAGTAAGAAAAGCATTTTTTGCAGTGTAGACTATTGTCCAATCCTTCCTTGTCTTAGGACTGACTTTATCTGAATTTTCTTTTTAGTGTTTATAAGTTAAACTTCAGTTGGACCATATGGAGTTAGATTTGCAAAGTTTAATTAGTTTACATCAGTAACGGTTCAAGCTGTGAGTTCAGCTCCATGAATCAGTTCAGTTTAAGGATGTGTCATCATGCAGTGTGACGTTTTTAATGTATTAAAATGTTTTGGTAAAATTATTTGTAGTTTGTGCATTTAAATTATAATGATTAAATATTATTCTTTTCTTTTAATGAAAATATATTTGGAAAACATGCATTTATTATTTTAACTAGACTTTAAACAATTGCTGTTTGGAAGAGAAAAAAAATGCATAATATCATAGCCTGCACTATTTAACGGTACATGAATCAGTCATAGTTAAAGGAAGGTGTTATCATCTTCCTGGTGTGTGTGTGTGTGTGTGTGTGTGTGTGTTTTAAGCTGACTCATTATGCAGTAATCTCTAGCTTTGCAACACCTTGACATACACTCTTAAAAAAAGCAACTGTAATGAACACACAAAGTGCAAACATGCATAGAAAAAACTATTAGATTTACTCTCACCGCCAGGGTCTAACTTTAACCACCTGGACATTGTCTGGACTCCACTGTGGGGACGACTTGCCCTCTTTCTGCCATGAGTTAAACCCCACCACTAAAAATCTCATCAGCGCTGACCAGACTGGGCCAGATTACTGAGGAAATCCCCTGTATTTGTTGTTGTTTTTGAAATGAGATCTCATAAGTGAGTTTGACAATGAAGATGACATATTTGGAGTCACATTGCCTCTTCACAAATAAGGCGCTGTGTGTTTGTGGCTGGCCCTTTTGATACTAGAGATGGGCCAAGAGAAAGCTGACTTTTTCACAGGGAGCTGCCTGTGAGAATTAGTGGATTTGTTGTACCGATGGCACAACATTAGTTTGCTACTCAGCAATCCGCTTTTTTTTATTTTTTTATCTCTAGTTCTTTTTAGATCATTGTGATGTTGTGATACAAAATGTTGTGAGTTAAACTGTTACTGTAACAACTGGATGATGCTGGAAGTTTAATTAATTGGTATAGAATTGGTAAAGTCATTGATGTGACTGACATTTGTATATTATATATAAAATATTTGTATCAACTGGTGTTCCACAAGTGTCTATATTGGGCCCAATTCTCTTTAGCATGTATATCTCTTTTTGAAATAAATAAAAGGGTCATTGACGAATAAGGTTTTTAAAAGTGTAAAAAAAAACAAAAAAAAACATAATTGAGATATAACTAATTTTGAAGTTTTATTAAGTGTTAACAATGAGATTATGTGGTTTTTATAATCAATAAACACTGCTTTTGTAATTTTTTTACAAGATGGACAAAATTTGTCACCAAAAAAGTAATTTGGTTTAACCAAAATTTCGGTTTTACCGAATGACACATTTGGTTATACCGAATGACGATATTTTCAAACAATGCTAACATGCTGATATCTAGCTAAATAGCAAAAGTACAATCAAACATTTTATATTTAGTACAAGTTTTTAAAATATTACAACATTTGCCATGTTTTGTAGCGGTTGTACCGAATGACCTGATGTTTCGGGACATGCGTATGATCAAGTGAAAACATGAATTTTCCAAATAGTTAAAAGAGAGTTAGTTACTTTGCTTCATGACCATGTGGTCCTTTGCAGGTGTCTGAATGATGTCACATCCTGTCACATGATATTGATCCAAAATGGTGCCTTTATATCGGTTACTCTGAATGACATCAATGAAATTCATTTTCCCAGACATTCTTTCTCAAAGCAATGACTTCTACACATAATTTTAATACCATGTTGATATATGATGTTATAAAATCAGTCCAGAATAAAAATATATACATTTATTACATTTTAAGATATTTTAATCACAAATGAAATGGCTGTATTGGCCTTTAGACGGTTAAACCGAATGACCTTTTGACACTTCAAAATCTTTAAAATACTTTTATATGTGCAAAATATAATTAAAACCTTTTGGATTCAGTAAACGAGATCTAGTTGTACTACCTTACATACTTTGGATGTCATATCTTTGTTTTTTATTATTATTAAGGCCTTTGGACAAAAAAATGACCCATCACGTCATTGACCCATATACAGATATATTAATTCATTTATATATTATTTGATATATGATGAGCATGTTTTTCTTTTTTTCCCTTTTTTTTTGGGCTATAAATAATAAAAAAAAAGAGTAGTTTGGCATGATCATGATCATGATCTTATTATTTCTTAAAAATTTTTTTTAACAAAACTGCTTATTAAAGTCTACCAAATCAAAGTTATGTGTTGAAAATAACATGCAGAAATATGGACACTTATTTTTTTACTTTTTATTGTTTCATTTTTTGCATCATTCAGCAGACAGCTTTTCATTATTTTGGATCATGCTGATGTCATAATAATTCCCCAAAATTAACACAGAAAATGCGGGAAACTTTTCCACTTGTATCTGTGTATGATTAACTGTTTTTTATTTTATTTATTTATTTTTTTAGAACTTTGCACACACAATACATGCAAATGACTCAAAATTTACATCAGCTGACGTGTTAATTGAGCTATCCTGATGTGTCGCTCTTGTCATCGAGCGTGTTTCTCCACAGGAATGTTGCGTCGCTGTGTTGTCAGTTTTGAACATGCATACAATGCCTTTTTTGTATGTGTGTGATTAAATCACACAAAGCTTTTCCATCACCATTTCACAATGACAATGATGAAGCGCATGTCGACAGGTAGATTTCTCTGATTAAAAAAACAACTGTCAAAACATAATATAGTAGCTTTAAATCATGTGGCTGATGACAGCAATTGACAGCATTGTGTTTATTCACTTCTGCAAAACCCTCTGGATTTCTTCACTTAGCAACACTTAGTTAACACTCGCGTACGCTGTCGGATTGTAAGCTAGTCATAGTAATACTCTCTTATGATTGAGCTTTGACTCCTGTCAGTGTCGTTGAGCGCTCGAGGGAGGGCCCTGCTCTGTGTGCCGCTGTCAAACCATTCACCCTCGCTTACTTTTTTTAATTAAGAAAATTGATTGTTCTGTCTCAAAAAGCATATTATACTTTATTAAGCTAGATCTTGAGTTGGCACAATAACATAAGAGGAGCAGTTTAATATAGGAAGGGAAAGGATGGAGGTGGGGGTGGATGGTGAACTAGTGATTTGAATTGACTGGTACAGGAACGCAGCGAATGCCTGGGAGCTATAAAAGCAGATTATTCGGCTTCTGATGGTGGCCTGGAATGGTAATGTCTCACTGCTTCCCCTGCAAGTTTGAATGTAATTGTGCGCCATATCAGGTATTAAAAACTTTTCTAGTCCTCCCACTCCATTTCTTTTTTTCCTCCTTCTGTGTTGTTAAGATGTGTCTTAGTATTCAATCCTGATAGCAAGGCTGTACCTTTATTCTCAGAAATTGAGAGACAGTGAAAGGAAAATGAGAAAGTGTGTCTAGTTCAGTAAATCAATAGCTCTCCAAATAAGTTCTGTAGCTTAATATGTTATACAAATTTTAAATTAAATCAGCTTAATCCACAGTTTATTAAACAGAAGCAGGGATCACATCGTTTAGATTTAAACTGACTTGAATTTTGAAAGGATTCGACTGATTTACTGAATAAGAATTTACTCAAAAATCAGTCATCATAATAGCTTGTGGGTCACAGCATAACTAAAAACATGCATATTCATGAGGCATGTGAATCGTAAGGTTTTATGATTCTTCTTAATGATTCTGGTTCTATTAATGATTATTTTAGTACTTTTAAGGAAGAATATTTGGGAATAAAGAAAGGTATATTGCATTTACTTCCCTCATCAGTCAACTAATGAGGTAATTTAAAATTGCAATAGAACAAATATTACTAATCAAAAAAGTTAAAGTCCACGCAAACAAACTCACCTCTTGCAAGAACTTCTTTAAAAATGACTTTTCATAGGTTTGTTTGAGTTGGCAAAAATGAAATCCAATAATTGCCCCTAAATATATAATGAATAAAATGCAAAATATGGGATTGTATTTCATTCATGCAATGATTTAATTATAATTCTAAAATATCACTGATTACAGTAATATATAGACAATACATTAATAAAGATATGACATCCAAAGTATGTAAGGTAGTACAACTAGATGTCTTTTATTGGATCTAAAAAGGTTTTAAGTATATTTTGCTACATATAAAGGTATTTTAAAGATTTTGAAGTGTCAAAAGGACGTTCAGTTTAACCATTCAAAGGCCAGTACAGCCATTTCATTTGTGAATAAAAAATCTAAAAATGTATATATTTTTTATTCTGGCATGATTTTATAACATCATATATCAACATAGTGCAAAATGGTATTAAAATTATGTGTAGAAGTCTTTATGAGAAAGAATGAAAATTCGGAGTCATTCGGAGTAACCAATAGAAAGGGACCATTTTGGATTAAGTCATGCGGTCAATATCATGTGACATCATTCAGACACCTGCAAAGGACCACATGGTTGTGAAGCAAAGTAACTAACTCTCTTTTAACTATTTGAAAAATTCATGTTTTCACTTGCTCATACGCATGTCCCGAAACATCAGGTCATTCGGTACAACCGCTATAAAACATGGAAAATGTTGTAATATTTTAAAAACTTGTACTAAATATAAAATGTTTGATTGTTCTTTTGCTAGCAAGCTAGATATCAGCCTGTTAGCATTGTTTGAAAATATCGTCATTTGGTATAACCAAAAGTGTCATTTAGTAAAACCGAAATTTTGGTTAAACTGAATGACTTTTTTGGTATCAAATTTTGTCCATCTTGTAAAAAATGACAAAAGCAGTGTTTATTTATTATAAAAACCACATAATCTCATTGTTGACCACATAATCTCATTGTTTTTTACACTTTTAAAAACCTTATTTGTCAATGACCCATATATAAAAACATGCATGTATATATTTAACAAAAATATATTATTTATATATCAAATATTTATATTTAAATCTAATATAAATGATGATATATATACGTAAATATTTCTTAAATATATACATGTATGTGTATTTATATATACATAATAATAAGTACACATGTATATTATGTTAACACAAACTTTTATTTTGAATGCGGTTATTGGTGATTAATCATTTGACAGCACTAAATATATATAAACACACAAATATAAATAATTTTAAATATTTTTTTTTTTCAGTGCGGTGCTGTCTGCTCTCATGCTAAAAACATGCTAAAATATAACTATATTATATTATTTATTTATTTCACTTGTGTATCTATGACTTTTGCTGGCCTGGAAATTTAAAAAAAAAAAAAATCTCTGGTATTTCTAGGTTTTCCATGATGTTGGGACCTGTTTTCAAGGCATAAAATCCCAACAAAAGACTAATCTTGCTGTGTGGAGCGGTAATTACCATTTAGTTTATTTGTCATTCTCATCAACACGTTTCAGATCATGCTGTGGCCTGCATGTAGTGTTATGTGTTTGATTGCATTTCTTGATATGATACAATAATGATGTGCAGTTTTGGATGTTTTATGACAGATTAAGAATGTAGGCTTTCATAAAACGGCATCAGCCATTAGTTACATCTGTGCTACCATCAGTCATGCTCACTGATATTTGAATAAATATCTTCTTCAAATGCAATCTCTTTTCAGGGGTAGTAATATGACACAGACAGGTGCGTTTCTCATCAATTTCAATTTTGAACGGGTAGCACTCCCGCTGTAGTGTGTTTGGATGCTGTGAAGCCATAGATTCACAGAGTGTGGATGGCGAGAGAGTAGGAGATGCTGTGAGTGATTTGACAGGGTGTGGTTATATTTGTGATTAGATTTTCTCAAGACTTTTATTAACTTAGCTGTGGTTAAGGTGTGGCCCCTCTGCAAAGCATGAATTGCTTTATTTAATATCCATTTGCATCACCAACTAAATGAGGAAATTGCTCTCGACGGTCTGTCGAAAAAAGACAGGCCCCTGTTTTGTTAAATCATGAGAAACTGTAATTGCCCTAAATTGAAAGTGGCCAACACGCACACCATCTTGCAAATGCAAAATGATGTTTAACTGTGCGTTATGCTAAACCTTTCATAGAAATTCACTTTTGTGCAGTTTGTGCCAAGGGAAAGTGTAGTTAATAGTGCGATTTGCCTGCTATGAACAAACACGCATGAGCTCA
The DNA here is from genome assembly GCA_039654765.1 of Mylopharyngodon piceus. Classification (NCBI taxonomy): domain Eukaryota; kingdom Metazoa; phylum Chordata; class Actinopteri; order Cypriniformes; family Xenocyprididae; genus Mylopharyngodon; species Mylopharyngodon piceus. The sequence goes on along the minus strand of CM077448.1, from coordinate 15,564,297 downwards.
TTGAGTTCTGATGGAAATTTTTCGCTATGAATCACTTTATAAATTCCACATTTTTTTTCTCTCCCTATCATCTTTGATTTTGGTAACTGATTAAAATGTGTGTCCCTAAGCCACATCAGTGACATAAGTGCACAGATTTTATTCATTAAAACATCATCAACAAAGGCCGGCGCCGGCATAGTCACCGATATTAGAACCTCATTGCTGTTTATGGATTGAGCTGGAAGAGCAGAACCATTTCTAGGGCATTTCGTCTCCGATTTTTGAAAATCAGAGAACAATCGAGAAGCTTTTATAGAAAGCAGAATAGGCGACATTGGCTTCAAAATTACTTTTTAGCATCCGAGCAGACAGCACCACACATTGAGTGCGTTACTTGAGTAACACCGTGTCCTAACCAGACGTGACGCTGCAACATTTTTTCAATGTTAATCAGAGTTTTTGTCCTAACCAGCCACGACTGCGATACGCAACGATTCTGTTTTAGAAACGGTTTTCTAATTCTGTGACGCCGTGGCTGGAACAACAATATACCAACAAAGTATGACGATGAAAATCTCAGGTACTTATTTAATGTTAAAAGCATTTAATGCAAGTTTGAATATCAAGCGTGTTTTATGACAGAGATTGTATCAGTCACTTAGTATGTATTTTTAATGGTTAAAATGGTGTAATTTATGATTTGATTATTTACTAATCCATTTTGTTGTGAGCGCAGTGTGCTTGAAGAGAAACTCCGCCCCACACGCTTAATTCCCTTCTGATTGGCTGTGATTTGTATCAACTGGTGTTCCACAAGTGTCTATATTGGGCCCAATTCTCTTTAGCATGTATATCTCTTTTTGAAATAAATAAAAGGGTCATTGACGAATAAGGTTTTTAAAAGTGTAAAAAAAAAAAAACATAATTGAGATATAACTAATTTTGAAGTTTTATTAAGTGTTAACAATGAGATTATGTGGTTTTTATAATCAATTAACACTGCTTTTGTCATTTTTTTCAAGATGGACAAAATTTGTCACCAAAAAAGTCATTCAGTTTAACCAAAATTTCGGTTTTACCGAATGACGGTTTTGGTTATACCGAATGACGAAATTTTCAAACAATGCTAACAGGCTGATATCTAGCTAGCTAGCTACATAGCTTGCTAGCTAGATAGCAAAAGGACAATCAAACATTTTATATTTAGTACAAGTTTTTAAAATATTACAACATTTTCCATGTTTTATAGCGGTTGTACCGAATGACCTGATGTTTCGGGACATGCGTATGATCAAGAGAAAACATGAATTTTTCAAATAGTTAAAAGAGAGTTAGTTACTTTGCTTCATGACCATGTGGTCCTTTGCAGGTGTCTGAATGATGTCACATCCTGTCACATGATACTGACCGCATGACTTGATCCAAAATGGTCCCTTTATATTGGTTACTCCGAATGACATCAATGAAATTCATTTTTTCCAGACATTCTTTCTCATAACAAAGCGAAAACTTCTATACATAATTTTAATACCATTTTGCACTATGAGGTTATAAAATCATGCCAGAATAAAAAATATATACATTTTTAGATATTTTATTCACAAATGAAATGGCTGTATTGGCCTTTGGACGGTTAAACCGAATGACCTTTTGACACTTCAAAATCTTTAAAATACCTTTATATGTGCAGAATATAATTAAAACCTTTTGGATTCAATAAAAGAGATCTAATTGTACTACCTCACATACTTTGGATGTCATATCTTTGTTTTTTTTATTATTATTAAGGCCTTTGGACAAAAAAAATGACCCTTTACACCATTGACCCAAATAAATAAATATTGTGATTGATTTTGTCATGTCTCACAGATGTTTTGCCTGTTGTGGACAGACAAATTGCTTATTGCATCGCATCTGGTTAGGACATGGTGGCGAGTTGCTAACGTTGGTCTTCTCTTTTGCTTGGTTCCAGATATGGTGCGGAAAAAGAATCCCCCTTTGAGAAGCTTCGGCGGTGAAGAAGAGGAGGGCGAGGCGGTGGCGGCTGAGGCTACGGGCCCGGAGAGCGGGAACACGGGGAGCCAGGCCTCTGAGCCTGACCGGGCTGTGGGCGAAGAGCAGGAGGAGCCGTCCTCCCCTGGCCCCATTAAACCAGACAGGCCTGACTTGCATTACTCCAGCCACAACCTGGCAGCGTCTTACTCCAGCCGTGAGGGCACCGATAGCGAACCGCTGGACTCCGCCACCTCCCCAACAACCTCTGATCCGGGTGAGAGACTGGATTGTGAGGACGACCGGAATGGTCTAAGGCCGAACACCCGGTCAGGCGGCGTCATCGTACAGGGCTGCACCAGTAACGGAGAGGAGAGGGACGCCACACACAGCCCACTAGCATTGCTGGGCTCTGGCAGCCCTTGTGGCACAGCTGTCGAAAGCTCTAAAGTCCCCCCTGTTACTCTTCATCCACAGAGGCCGATCGGGGGAGTGGAGGATGCCCCTAGCCCTCTGGGAGCTGAGACGGGAGCACCTCCGCCCACCTCACCCAAACTACAAGACTTTAAGTGCAACATTTGTGGGTACGGCTACTACGGCAATGACCCCACGGACCTGATCAAACACTTTCGTAAGTACCATTTGGGCCTGCACAACCGGACGCGGCAGGATGCAGAGCTGGACAATAAGATTTTGGCACTACACAACATGGTGCAGTTCACAGCCCAGTCACAGGCCAAAGACTCAGCGCGCCTCCTCGGCCAATCAGCTCAGAGCGGCTCTGCGGCAGAAGCGGGGTCACCCAGGTCCTCCGTACTTAACGGCACCTACGACGTACAGGTAATCTCAAAGTGATGAAGGGAGAGAAATATTGTTTCTAAATTCAACATTATAACAATAATAATGGAAGTGTAACCTATATGTGCTATGTATATTTATGCATTTTGGAGTTTTGCGTCATTCCTCTCGTCACCTATATTGAAATCAGTGTAGGTGCCTGTGAAATGCTATTTTCCTCCTTATGTAGAGCGTTCAAAATCAGTGAATTATAAGGGGACATTTCAGTTAAAGAGGACCTATAATGCCCTTTTTCACAAGATGTAATATAAGTCTCTGGTGTCTCCAGAATGTGTCTGTGAAGTTTCAGCTCAAAATACCCCACAGATCATTTATTATAGCTTGTTAAATTTGCCCCTATTTGGGTGTGAGCAAAAACACACCGTTTTTTTGTGTGTCCCTTTAAATGCAAATGAGCTGCTGCTCCCGGCCCCCTTTCCAGAAGAGGGCGGAGCTTTAACAGCTCGCGCTTCGGTTGCTCAACAACAACAAAGCTGGAGAATCTCACGCAGCCAAAATGACGACAGTGTTCAGCCTTACATTGTTCAAACCGGAGTCGGACACTGATGGAGAGACTCAGGAAGAAGTTACAACTTTTAGAATGAAACTGGACGTTTCTGAATGGTTAGTGGATAAATTTATGTAGTTGCTGTGGAGTTGATTCAACTCACCGACTAGCATGTTAATGTTTTGTGCAAATCCATCGTTGAATTGACCCTCGTTTGTGAAGCAGTCCGGCGTAAAATGACGGCATGTCAACAACACTCTACTACAACAACTCTTCCTCTTCTCTAAAGCAGCCCAACATGGCCTCACCCCCTTTGTTGTGTGTTCTCGGGGACAAGGTTTATGTACATTTTAGGGTTAGTGATGTCATTAACACGAGAAGAAGCTCATTGTAGTCTCTACCAGCCGTTTGTTGTAGTCCTTAAAAAGCGATTTCTGTAAAAGAAAATATCTCCCTTTGCATTGAACTTTTGCATTGAGCGTCGTAACTTTGCAAATGTTGTTTATGTTCAAACAGCAACATTACACACTAACTAAAGTTAAAAATGTGAAATCATAATCAAGAACCCCTTAAAGATGCTCTCTTATAAAGCAGCTGCCTATGTAGGAAGCAAGGCGCCTCCTTATGTTTTGGAGCTAAGCTATAGTCAGACCCATGGGTCATTAAGGCTTAAAAATGATGCATGCACATGCAACAGTGAAATTTAAAATTTATGTCACAGAGTAAAACCACTAGATGGATGGTAACCGCATATGATGCATGCAAAGTCATGCACACGCAGAAACTCACACACTGATGAACATTGGCTGAATTAATTCTGAAATTTTGACTTTCCCTCATAGAGTCTGTATTTGTTCATGCGTGCGTTTTAAAATAATGCCATGAATAAGCAATCAAGTTGCTCCATTGAAATTGAAATGCAAGCGTCATTTGTCATATCACCTTGGTGATTTTTGATTTATAAAAACAAACAAACAAAAAATGTGAAGGAGATTAGTGTGGATCATGCTGGCACACTGTATTTGGCTTTGTTCTGTGACTTTTGGCTGATTTATCGTAGCACCAGTCTCACTGTATCATGTTTAAATGGACCATTATGAACAGTTGCCTGCTTTGCACATGTGCATGTACTCAATCAAGCGAGCACACAGCGCAGCTTAGAGTACCTGATGTTTTTTTTCTTCTAATAACACCAGCCACAATCTTTTTCAATTCAACATCAGCCTGTCTACAAATTGTCGTAATACCGTATAAATTCTTAGGAAAAAAGTTTGAATAATGAGTCTATTCAGAATTCGTTCCTAGTGGAATTTTCCATGCAGTAATATCGACGACTGCGATTTCTCATTTTCCCAATGAAAAAAAGGGGGGAAAAAGAGCGTAGGGAAGCTGGTATGGGGAGCCAGTGAAAACACAGCAGTCGATTTATTTTAAACGATGGGTAATGAACAGATGTCATAGTCATTTATCTGCCCAACTTTCAGCACGGTTTCACTCTTCACTTCAACAATGTCATGTTTACAATTTAAGTGGCATATTTAAGTTCGGGTTTCTGCGAAATGAGCCAAGTTTGGATGCGTTTAGCTTTAGTCAGTGCAGCGGTGTTTTTGCCCAGTTTACCAGCCTGATGTAATGATTTTAATTATTGCTAACTCATTGATGCGTGAACTGTGAACTAGTTTAGTAATAATAATATTCAAAATATATTATTTTTTTTATAACATACATTTTATAATATATATTTAATGTTTATATTTAATTATTATTTATTAAGTATTATGGAATAATTATATATTAATATTTATATTGATAAACTTAAATTGACATCGATACAGGTGACGAGAGGAAAGCCGCAAAACTCCAGTATGTATAAATGTACATTTTGGACAAAATACCTAGTTTTTAGGTATTTTAAACTTTTAGGTATTTTTTTTTCATTTCATTTTATTATTATTATTAACAATAAATAATAATTTTACTTAATTTGATGTATGTATATGAGATTATATATATACATACATATATATATATATATATATGTATGTATGTGTGTGTGTGTGTGTGTGTGTGTGTGTATATATACATATGCTAAGCTGCCTTTCTTGTGATATTTTGTTGTTATGGAGGATATTTGATAGTTTTTTTCCCCCCATAATGTAAAAAAATATATATATATCTTTTTGAGAAAATCTTTTGTGGTGTGTGTCCCAAGTGCACTCTGCTTCAATTCAGTTGCTCAGACAGGTGATACAGAGAAACCAGCTGAGACTTTAAATCAGTCCACTTTGTATCTGTAATATGCATGTGTAGAATTACAGTCAAGCACACACTACGCTAAGCAGTGGGTGTTTATTTAATCATTGCTTGAACATACAGCTCAGGGGCTGCTCGAGGGAAAGGGTCTGTCTGCGCTGTGACATTCCTTGAGTGTTTTGTCTGGAGCATGACGTTGAATTCCCCACAGTGCGTATAAAGCTCGAGACCTCCCACTCATACTCTCTTTTGGTGCTATGACTGCCAGCTATATATTCCATATGCTTGTCTATAGGCTGGACGTCTATTGCATCTTTTTAAGTCATAGATCTGCATGTCTGTTTTTAATATAGATGCAATTATACTGATTTAAGAAAACTTTTTGTTAATTTAATGACTGACTGGCATTTAAAAAAAAAAAAAAAAAAAAAGTCCTGTTCTTCTTCTTTTTTTAAATCCACAATTTAATTTCAAAGTATCAGAACTAAAGTCACACCTGGATATTATTAATCAGAAAAGATCCATTTCATCTCTGCATGCATGGTTGCTTTACTCTTCGAACTCTCCAAGTTTCACATGTTCCCCATCTGCTCGCTGGAGGATTTTCAAATTCTCAGCACTGAGAAGTAATAAGAACATAAAATGTGATTTGCCTTTGTGTGGTGATAACTGCTGCCTCGTCTTGGAGATTGGGAGGGTTATTGAAAGTCTGTTGTCTGTCTTATTATATCAGACTTCTATTTCTCTGTAATTCTCTGTAACTCACGGATGATTGTTCTTTCCCTTTATCTCATTTTCTTTCTTTGTCATCCCTCCCTCTCAACCTCCCTGCTCTCACAGGTAACATTAGCCGGCACCTTTATCGGGATTGGGAGGAAGACGCAGGATTGTCAGGGCAACACCAAGTACTTCCGCTGTAAGTTCTGCAACTTCACCTACATGGGAAGCTCCTCTGTAGACCTCGAGCAACATTTCTTAGGCACACACCCCAACAAGATGAAGAGTCCACCTCCGTCCAACCCCAACCTCGAGGAGAAGTCCTCAAGTGAACGGAAGAGTAACTGCGTACAGCGGATTGGGGCAGATGAGCAAGGGAAGTGGGCCGATCGAGTGGCGGTAAGGGCTGAAGATGACTCTGTGGCTGGGTACTCCGTACCAATCAGGGCGTCAGACTCCCCTAATCACACTGGGGGTGACACCCCTGCAGCGTATTACTGGTGCAAATATTGCAGCTTTAGTTGCGAAGCCGGCAGCTCCTCTAGGCTTCTGGAGCATTATGAGAAGCGACACGGCCAGGCGGCCGTCAGGGAGGGAAGTCCAGGAGACAGGGACAGAAAGGCACGTGACGGAGACTCCCACTTACGGAAAAAGGAGAAGACCGGGGCGACAGCCGACGCTGAAACGGTAGTAACCAGTTACAACTGCCAGTTCTGCGACTTCCGTTACTCCATGACGCATGGCCCGGAGGTCATCGTCGTGGCTCCGCTTTTGCATCACTACCAGCGGGCTCACAGCATTCACAAGTGCACCATTAAACATTGCCCCTTTTGCCCCCGTGGGCTCTGCACTCCCGAGAAGCACCTGGGGGAAATCTCCTACCCCTTCGCTTGCCGTAAGAGCTCCTGCTCGCACTGTGCTCTACTTCTGCTGCAGCTAACAGCCGGAGGGACCACTACCCCGTCCCCGCCAGCTCCCCGAGCGTCCGTCACCCACCTGTGTGACCAGTGCCCATTCACATCACCTGATATTGACTTGCTTCTCTTGCACTATGACAGCGCCCACACCTCTCACACCTTACTGGAAGTCAAACCAGAGGAGGAGGGATCAGGGGATGGAGGGGCGGGGCCAGGGCGGGACCATCCCGGAGAGTACGCCTGCACTAAGTGCCATTTCTTCACTGAAGTGGAGGAGGAGATCTTTCGTCACTACAGGTAACGCCTCATAACAAATCCATATATATATTAGGGTTGTAACGGTACGCAAAAGTTTGGGGGTCATGGTTTGGTTTGATTTCGGTACAGTAGGAAAAATAGTCACGTTTTAGTTTTAGGGTCCAATTCTTGCTATTAACTAACTATTAACTTCTGCCTCAATAAACCCCTAATTACTGCTTATTAAGGTTGTTAAGTTTAGGTATTGGTAGGATTAAGGGATGTAGAATAAGGTCATGCAGAATAAGGCATTAATATGTGCTTTATAAGTACTAATAAACAGCCAATATCTTAGTAATATGCATGCTAATAAACAACTAGTTAACAGCCTCCTTTAGTGTTTTAAAGGATTAGTTCACGTCAGAATTAAAATTTCCTGATAATTTACTCACCCCCATTTCTTTCTTTCTTTAGTCGAAAAGAAATTAAGGTTTTTGAGGAAAACATTCCAGGATTTTTCTCCATATAGTGGACTTCAACAGGGACCAACAGGTTGAAGGTCCAAATGTCAGTTTCAGTGCAGCTTCAAAGAGCTCTACATGATCCCAGACGAGGAATAAGGGTCTTATCTAGTGTAACGATCGGTCATTTTCTAAAAAAATAAATAAAAATTATATACTTTTTAACCACAAATGCTGATCTTGCACTGCTCTGCGATGCGCCACGCATTACGTAATCACGTTATAAAGGTCATGGGTGACGTAGGCGGAAGTACCGAGCAAGTGTTTACAAAGTAAACGTGTAAAGAGTAAGTCAAACAGCCTTTACAAAAAAAAGGTAAAACAACAATGTCGGACGATTTTGAAGTTGGAGGAGAAAATGAGAGTTTTTCGCCCTACCGCAGTACTTCCGCCTACGTCATGCATGATCTTTCCAACATGATTACGTAATGCGTGGCACATCGCAAGATGAGCATTTGTGGCTAAAGTATATAAATTTTTATTTTTTTTTTAGAAAATGACCGATCATTTTGCTAGATAAGACCCTTATTCCTCTTGACTTGAGAAATGAATATAGGCTATTTTAAAAGCCGATCTTGCATGCATTAAATGACGGACTACGCTGGTTGAGGACCAGCATGTCTCAGAACTCTTTTGACACTTGTGCATGTTCACGCAGACATCGGTGAAAAACTAAATATAAAGGTCTTGATTAAAGCATTCATCGGCATTGCTGTTCACACAGAATGTGTTTTTCCATTCCCCTGTGCTACTTTTCCATTGTTTTTCTATGTAAACGCGCTAGACAAACGTGTTTAACCATTGCACTCATGGAGTCACGTGGTCAGAAATTTGACGTAAAAGGGAAAGATTTCGCCCGTGCAGATTCCGCAACAGGTTCAAGTTGGTTTTGCTGCATTTACCAACAGAAAGCTTCCTGTTTTAAAAGTGATTTCTGTGTGAGATACACTATTGACAAAAGTCAATGGACCTTTTTTGCCTGCAAAATTTTGCTGATGTGACTTAAGATAGAGCCGTTGAGTTTTGTGCAGGCAAATACCAGTAATATTATCTTCACAAAATGTAAATAAAAAATGACTTAACTTATTGTTTAGCATTGGAATGCATCACAGTGCCTCAGTTTATTAATATATATATATATATATATATATATATATATATATAAATAAAATTAAACATTTTATGTAAATATTAATAAGCAAATATTATAGAGGTCCAATATTTGTTTACTCTTTATAAATATTTTTATTAAATATTTTTAAATTTAATTTAAAATCATATTGTAGCACAATAGCATTGGACGGTGAAAGCAGCTGTTGATTATATCCAGCGAGCTTGTGTTACACATTTGTTTCTGTGTTGGCGGTTTTGCTTTCGTACTGATAGGTAACAGGTTTTCCTTTTTTTCCCCCTTTTTTTTGCACTTTACTTGAAGTCGAGCAACACAGCTGAATAAACTGAAAATGCTAAACGTCAGGGAGTAACTTTTCTTACAGCAGTCCTTCATTGGTTTTGATTTAGCTTGTCTTGAGGCCAGGTGTGCATGTAAATGTGAGTGCACTTCAGTGTTTGTTTGCATGTGTGTGTGTGTGTGAGCGCGTACATATGTCTGTTAAGCGTGTACATGTGGGAAACTATTATACCTTTCCATATTCTTCCTTTCACCATCTGTGTGGTATGTACGGCGCGGATGAGCGTGGCTCTGCTTTACCTTCACATAAGATCTCAATTACTCTCCATTTTCTGCCAAAGTTTACAGGCATGTCTACATGTGCTGGTTTGAATTTATTGATAAAAATGAGTTTACTGCACCACTGAAATCCATATGTCCGCTTGAGTTTGGCACAGTAGAAAGAGAACAGAAAGGCACTTTGCTAAATCTAATATAAGTGTTGTGTAAATACACCAAACCACCTCAATGCCACATATGTTTGATATTATAGTATATTGTGCTATATTATGTGCAAGAACTTCTCCTGAGTGATTTTACTACTGATGTTCAAATGGGAAAACAAACCTAATATGCCAAATGGCCATAAACTTTATTTCATTGTCTTGCATGTATAATAGATTTGTATTTATGTGGTTAATACTTATGAAATTCACTGACAAATTCTTGAAATATTTAATCTATTTTCAGTTTAACATTTACATTTAATCATTTGGAAGATGCTTTTATCCAAAGTGACTTACAAATGAGGCAAACAATAGAAGTAGTTAAGCAGTTTTAATTAGAAATATAATGTTTTTACAAGAAATAAATTACACAGTTTAAAGATTCTGGTACCAATTCCGCTTAATTATGGTTTCTAAACTATGACAGTGTTTTAATGTCATGTTAAAAAAATAAAAATAATAATATTTCATTACATTACAAGATTAAAGTTATAATGTTATGAGTGTAAGTATAAGTGGTGGAGAACAGTAAAATCAGTCATGCATTTCTGTCTGGATTTTTCTCCTTAATAAATTCAATTTCCTACATATTCTCATAACATTGACTTATTCTAAATGCTAAAATGCTGTCATGCTAAATCCCATTTAATGATTCTTTTTTGATGAACAATGATTGGAAATAATTGCATTCAGTACTGTGAGCAATCTTTTGTCAAATGATCAGATTATTGCAGATTCCAGATGGCAGAACAGTAAAAACATGAGAAATCAATTGTATTGTACAGTTTTTGAATTAATTATCCATTTACATTTACAGCATCTAGCAATGTAGCTGTCTTTGTCTTTATATTGCAAAGGTGACACAGATGTGTGTGTGTGTGTATATATATATATATAGTCAAACCAAAATTTATTCAGACACCTTGAACATTTCATTCATTATTACAGTTTATTCACTATAGTTTAAAAAAAAGGTAATAAATTATGACAAGATCTCAGAGTTAAACTGTGTCAGAAAAAATTAATGATACAAGATGATACATCGGACATTTAAACAGATTTTTTATTTTGAACATAGGACTGACCTGAAGGAAAATGCTAAATCTGAATGCAGGTAATAAACTCGCTCACTCCATCTTTTTCTCACAATACTCTTCTACATTATACAGTAAGCTTCAATGAACAATATCAATTGAGAACATAGAGTTTATGTTACTAAGAGTGGTTGCTAAGGGTGTTGTGTAGTGATACACAGAACCGTTGGGTGAAGCGGTCATAGCCGTGTTTTATCGTGAATAATACACAGCTATTGACCAATCAGAATCAAGGACAGGAACTAACCGTTTTTTATGTATATGTATGTATGTATGTATGTATGTGTGTGTGTGTGTGTGTGTGTGTGTGTGTGTGTGTATTATACACATCTGTGGAGGAATGCAGGCATTCTGGAACAGTTAATGGAACCGAATGTCATGAAAATCAATGTGTTTGAATATTTTATTATAATTTTTTTGTTACAAAACCTGTTTTGAATAAGAATCGATTTCCAACCCATTCATAATTCATTCTACTTGCATAAGATAAATCACATACATAGTCGTGAGACAGAGAAGTAACACATAGCTGCATGACAGACACAATTTTCCTACTATTTAAACTTTTTCAGCAAGTTCACTTGTCGTTAAATGATCAACGATCTAATCTGACTTGTCAAAGATCCTGGCGAGGGAATCATTTGTCAAGTTGGCGCTCGTGTCAGGAAACACTGAATTTTAAGGCCTCATACACCCACCTGTCCCCTAGAGAGCATGTGTGAAGGTTTTTGTGCGCTTGAGCCTTGAGTGACGTCCATCATGATCCAGCTGCCCGGGGCTGGTTGTTTCAGGTGGACGTGGAGCAGAGTGTTTTCAGCCTGTGCGTGCGGCCTTTCTGAATAAGGCGCTGTTTGTATTCAGAGCCCACAGCCTGGAACCCAGTGAGGAGAGAGCAGAAATCAGACCTGTATGGCCTCCCTGGAGAGCTCCTGCTTCTCAGCTCAGACTATACAGAGTGTGTGTGAATGCAAGTGAGAATGTGCATGTCGTTTTTTGTTTTAAACTACTTTTCTTTTGCCCACCAGGCTTACTTGGGAGCATGAGAATATTGTGTACACTAGATCTTAGTTTATACGCTACTGCATGCATGTTTTCAGGGTTGTGTCTTCCATGTTATTGTATGAACATCTGTGTCATGGTATCCGGTTTCATTGCGTGGAAGCGTTCGCTGACCTCTGTGTGTGCGTGCGAGCGATTGTGTGGTCTTTCGAATCACTGATACATAATATTTCCAGTGTGCGAATGTGTCTTTCTTGAATACCCCGCTATGGTGTAGATTTATGAGCAGAATCCTGCCCTCTAGACTCCAAACAGCAACCCACCCACCACGAACGTGAACTTGATATTGATGCCGTAGCCTCCCACACCTCGTGCCCACCCGATCCAGTGCGCACTCAATATATCACGCTGCCCTCCAATTCGGGAAAGGGAGACCTTTTACGTGCTGGAGCTGAGAATACACTGCATAGGACATGCTGGTTTCAGACTTTAACTCATTGTGGGATTCAATCAGAAAGGGGGAGATTGTAATATCTGCACATCTTTGCATTTCAAACACTCCTCCTCATCTGCTATTGCTCGGATAAACAGATAGCCCCGCCCCCAAACTCACGCCATTGGCTGAGTCACAAATGATCAGTTTGGCATTCCCATTAATACTGTAAGTGGTGATAGATTTACACTCAATTAGTCGTCTGCAGTAGGAAATGAATTCACACCATTTTTATTGTTAATTATGGACATTTTTGTATACATATGTGACCTGAAATGGCATATATTTTTGTATAATTTGGCGTATAATTTGTAATAATTTATATTTTTGTAGATTTTAGAGAATGTTTTTCTCTCTCTTGAGTCTTTTATTGCCACATTGCAGCATTTTGTCCACTTTGAAAAATAAGGGAGGGGAAATAAAATGTAAAATGTCACACTCTAAAATATGCTGGGTTGAAAATGGACAAACCCAGCAGTTGGGTAAATGTTTGCCCAGTTTTATTTAACCCAACTACTGTTTAAAAATGACTATATGGCTGGCTTAAAATGAACCCAAAATAGGTTGGAGATGAAAAATCAGATACATAATTACTAGAGGCAACAATAATAATCAAAAAATAATTAAACATTAATAAATGTCAATTTCCAACATATTTTGGGTTCCTTTTAAGCAAGCAATACAGTCATTTTTAAACAATAGTTGAGTTAAATAAATCTACCCAGCAGGTTGGGCAAACATTTAACCCAAACGATGGGTTAAACAACCCATTCACTGGGTTAAAACAACCCAATCGCTGGGTTTGTCCATTTTCAACCCAACTTGGGCATTTTTCAACCTAGCATTTTTTAGAGTGTATGATTTCCTTTACCTCTACCATGTAACATGAATCCCGAAAATAATTCACACAAAGTGTGAAACCAGCTATTAGGAGTGGTTTATAATATGCAAGATCCATTTTGAGGGTGGAAAGAGATGAATAATTTTTAAATCAAGTCATAATTCCCATTGAAATCAATGGATTTGTAGCATAGAGTAACTCTAGTGTGTAAGAGCTCTTGTTTTATTTCTACGGAGCGACAATTCTTTGAATATAAGTTTTCAAGTCTTTATCTCATTTGTTGCAGAGTGTTTTATGGATATCTAATTTTTTGACAGTCAATTATGTCATTGTAAGGCATCTTGTTGCCTAAGGCCCATGGCTGAAGCTGTCCGGTTTCCTACCTAATGAGAGCTCCTTGTTTCCTTTTGGAGACCGAATGAGTCGACGGACTCACACTTTCACCCCTACCGCGATTCTTCTCCATCTAGTTTTTCTGTCACCCAGTCAGGGATGGTGTCGGCAGCGCTTTTGCTCCGCTCCGTGTCCTGTAAAATGGAGGTATTGAGCCGGTGTGCTGGCGCATAGCTAAAGGCCTTCATTTTCACAAGCGCAAATTACTGCCTCTCAGTACCGTTATTGACATCGATATAGGTTCTCATTCATTTTTTCATGTATTTTCCCCCTAAATCAATGATGCTGTTTCTGCTTTGCAAAATGAAAAGGGGAAAAAAAAATTGGAAAATTTCATCTATAACCTGTGATTGCAATTAAATTGAAAGCATTGAGGAAATTATAGTGTAGGAGGGTAGGTAGCATTAAATCTTGTTCAGTACATAATCTTAATCACTTATGCTTGTACAGTTTTGAATGGTTACATGATTCTTGCAGGTTGGGCAGATTAATTCTGACCCCTTTACTGCTCTGCTTCAGTCTGAGAGGGTAGAAAGACAAATTCTCTTCCTCGCTACCGTTTCTAACCCAGTCAAATGAAGTAAATGAAATCTCTTTTACTACCTGATTATTAGAGTTAAGGGAAAAAGACAGCAAAAAAAGCCATCTCTAGGTCTATTCTCCAAAAAGCCAGTTTGACGTTGATGTTGTGTTATGTTATGTTATTTATTTATTTATTTTTTATAACAACTAATGAACGGTCCTCTGTGTTGTGCATCTTTAAATTTAGGAATTTTTTTTTCATGGTCTTTGGTGGCATTGACAGCTCTTGAATGTCTGCTTGAACATGCACTCATCTAATCTGATAGTATTTCCTGCTCCTCATTATCAGGCAGATGCAGCTGGAATTAACACTTTATGTCGTTAATGGCCTTAATGTGTTTTCTTAACATCACAGAAAGTGTGACAACCTGTCAGCGTTTTAATTAAAACTTATTTGAGGAAACAGTCATAATTACTGTAGTAATGCACTGTACTTGTGATTGACGTTAACAGATGTTTAGAGAAGTCAGGTGTGTATATATATATATATAATAAGCTCTTATTTAATTATTTGAATAATTTTGTACACGTATGTTTAGAGCCAGTTTGATTTTTTTTTTTTCCATTTTTCATCAACTTTACATTCTCGGAATCAATCAAATGTGTATTAATAAACTTTGTATAATAGTTTACTGATGCCTTTGATGAATTGTTTTCATAAAATTTTGTTCTCAGCAGCAAAATATCTTGCAGGTTAAGGGGGCTGAATAATATATATATATATATATATATATATATTAGTTTTAATTAGAACTTAAATAAGAGTATTATTCTACTTTGGTACCTTAATATTAATATTAAGCAGAAACATTTTCATTTAATCATTAAGCAAAATACATTTTTATTACAATTTAAAATAGCCGTGTTCTATTTTTTAATACATTTTAAAATGTAATTTATTTCTGTGATCAAAGCTGAATTTTCAGCATCATTACTCCAGTCTTCAGTGTCACATGATCCTTCAGAAATCAGTCTAATATGCTGATTTTGGAAGAAACATTTCATATTGTTATCAATGCTGGAAACATTTGTGCTGCTTAATATTTTTTTGGAAACGTTGATTTTTTTTAGGGATTCTTTAATGATAAGAAAGTTCAAAATAACAGCGTTTATTTGAAATAGATTTTTTTTTTTAACAATGCAAAAGTCTTTAGTGTAACATACATTTTTTATTTATATAAAATTAAATGTTGTGCTCTACTTATGATTTGTTATTAAACATTTACTGCAAATTTTTTCGTAATTTAGATGATTTAGAAAAACATTTTAGCAAATAACTAATGTCAGTGTAGGATATAAGCATGTATGATTAAGTTCATGAAGGCATTATGTGTTAGGATAAAGAATCATGTCAACTACTCAATTTAAACCTTCACTGTTTCCAGAACTCGTGCCAGAAAACAATCAGTTCTGGGTTACAGGGTTTGACAAACATATTTATGCTGCGTGTCAGTGACCAAAGAATACGATTTGTTTTGGAAGCAGCCCATGCTTTGTTGGAAAACAGTCGAGTCTTGGGAGGGCATTGAAGTAGCTAGTTTTGTCTGGTACTGATTAATGATAACTGAATGTATCTGTGCGTCTGTCGCTTATAGTAACTGGTCCTCATGATACAACTTCATGAAGTTCTTCAGATAGTCTTCAGATGTACGTTTATTTCTACAAATATTTTAACTTTATCTTAAATTTTGGGGGGAAAAATGTAAAAAGACAATGTTAATAGGTTGCTTTTAAACATTTTGGCCTAGCTAAAGAAATGTACAGTTATGTTGTTTTTCGGACTTTGCAAAGTAATGCTTTTTAAAAGAAATTCTGATGTGTAAACATTGTGTTGTCTGTAACCAGAGGTAAATGCAATGGATTGTACTCTTCCTTTACCGGTCGCTGGAATGCACCAATGTTTGATCTGCCCCTGCCTCCGTGTACCTAAGAGGAACAAATTACCGCACTGCATGCTGGGAAAGTTGGGCAGCAGCAATGATGAAAAGCACTTTTCCACTCTGTCCCTCGTTTGGAGCCTAGAGGAGCAGAGATGGCATCTAGCTGTTTTGCTCTCTTTAGACTTTTCCTGCTTTTTATCCATCCCAGTTCGGCACAGAGTCAGATTGTGAGAGGCTGTTTACTGGTTAACAGATCTCAGATTTTATTTTTTTTATTTACTTTTTTGCTTTTCAACTGATTTGTCTTTTTCATAATATAAGGAAAATCTTGCACTTAGATTCATATTGCAGGATAGAGATCTTATAGACATTTATAATAACACCATTCACAGCTTTTGCTTAGAAAAAAATGGATAAAAAAAGCATAAAAAAATGCCACATTTAATGCTTTTAGCTGGATTTTTATACACAAGTACACACACGTAATCTGGATCACCAAGGCTGCATTTATTTGATCAAAAATACAGTAAAAACTGTAATATTGCAAAAAATATTATTACAATTTAAAATACCTGTTTTCTATTTGAATATGTAACTTATTCCTGTGATCAAAGCTGAATTTTCAGCATCATTACTCCAGTCTTCAGTGTCACATGATCCTTCAGAAATCATTCTAATATGATGATTTGCTGCTCATGAAACATTTATGATTATTATCACAGTTGTTCTTTGATAAATAGAAAGTTCAAAAGAACAATTTATTTGAAATGGAAATATTTTGTAACATCATAAATGTGTTTACTATCACTTTTGATCAAGTAAATGTGTACTTGCTGAATAAAAATATTAATTTCTTTAAAAAATATGGTATATGTAATATTTATCCTAGTTGCACAAAATACAGAGTTTCAACCTTGTCTCTAAAGTTGCATTTTGTTTTGTCATATACAGTCAAACAAATTTATTCAGACACCTTGAACATTTCATTCATTATTACAGTTTATTCACTATAGTTAGTGAAAAAATGGTAATAAAATATGACAAGAATTCAGAGTTAAACTATGTCAGAAAAAATTAATCTTAATTATGTCAGATAACACTTAAGCACTTAAGTCGGGTCAATAATTTTTGGTTCCATTTTTTCCAGTTTTACTGGTAGTCCACTGTATGAATAATTTTTGGGTATAATATGTCACAGTTTACTTTATTTTGCTATCCTCACTTACATAAATGAACTATAGTGTCCTGCACCCACTAGTAAAAATATATCAAAAATATCAAAAATGTCTGAATAATATTTGGTTTGACTGTAAATGCGAGTCATATTTTATATTTAAGGAGTATTACACAAGCACACTATGTCCTTTTATTCAGTGTTTTTATAAACAAGAAGTTAATAGAGTGGTGCAGGGATGACGTCAAAACCCGGAAGACTAATTTGCCAGTGGATCCTTTGAAATTTTCCAATGGGTTTGTATGATAGGTTTTTTTCAATTTATGAGAAAAATAAAGTCTGTGGTAATCATAATGTGAATGTTTTGCAGATACTCATCACAACCGTTCTTATCTAGTTACTTATTAGAAACATACGTTTTTTAAATAAAAATAACAGCTTCAAAATCACATTTTCAATATTGGTGTGTGTAATTTACGTTCAAGTATCGTCACGTTATGTTTACCACAGACCTTATTTTACTCATAAATTGAAAAACCCCATAGGGAAATCTTGAGGGAACCAGTGACAAATTAGTCTTCCGGGTTTTAACGTCATCCTTGCACCATTATATACTAATTAACTTATATGTCAGACTAAATTTGGCCAGTTTTTTTCTTTAATTCCAAGATAATTCCCAAAGCCAAAACTGTGCATATCTACTACGTTTTTCCATTCATAGTTCTGCTGGATTAGATATCGGCACTCTTGAAACTCGTATTTGAGGACCAGAATTAACTTTTGTTAAAGGTCTTCATTTATACAACATCATAAATGCCATCCTTTGAATCTGTGATACTTGATAATGAGCATGTTAGAACAGGGAAAGAGTGCTTTCTTTTTATTTACAGATGATGTTGAAAAAAAGATATTAATAACACGATTTGCCCCAACTTGAACTTTCAACAATAAGCACTTTTTTTGCTTTCAAAACCTCTCATTCAATGTAAATACTCCATTGCGGTGTGGTTAGCCTTAAAAGCCAAACCTATCAATGAATGGCCATTGTCCAAGCACATCTACTGATGCATATAAAATAAACATAGTTTTTTGGGTGGGGTGTCACTTTGACAGTAGTCGATTTCCAACAGGAAGTACAAGCTTATAGAAAATCATTGGTGTTTCTGGAGGGAACGTCACATTCATTTACCTAAAGGTTTGCAGACTGTTCATTTAGCGTTGCTTTGCGGAGCAGCTCTTTGTTTCCTTTATTTGGAACAGAACAAAGAGCCATTATGCGGACGAAAATAGCTGACTAAACTGTAATTACACAACATTACAGAGATTCAGACCAAGCTCAGGGGGGCAGAGACGTCAGATAAGGAGAAAGTACACGTAATCAGGATGTGGATTTTTTTTTTGTCTCTTAGATGGCTCTCTAGAGGCCAGATAACATGGATGTAGGCGAAACGACTGTTTCCTGGTCTTTTAAAAATGATAAAAATGATCCCTGAAACCATCTCTTATCCTCTTTGCAGGAGAGTTCACGGCTGCTGTCGTTGTCGGCATTGTAGTTTCACTGCCACGGACACCACGGCGCTGCTGGACCACTTCAACTCCGCCCACTGCCAAGACTCCACGGATCCGGCCTCTGCTCCCGCGAACGGCTGCTCTGCCCCTTCAACCCTCCGCATCAAAGAGGAGAGCAAAGGTGATCTGAAACTCTATAGCCTGGTGACTCGAGAGGCCAGCCGAGCCGAGCCGCTTCCCGGCTCAGAGGGCGTGAAGAGCGAGACCCAGGACGAGAAAGAGAAGGGCTGGTTTGAAGCGCTGGGCCCTGTGGCTGGCGGAGGAGTCCGAGGAGGGGAGCAACACGTGCAAAGTCTGGTGTGGGTGCCCAAAGAACGTGCAGGAGAGATTCTTAGGGGAAGCCCAGCCCCGTTCCCCCAAGCCACACTGGGTCTGCTGAACGCCGTGACAGCTGGAGTAAAAGACCAGCAGCAGCAGAAGGGAGCGGCCATGATTAGAGACTCATCGGGACTGATCTTCAGCCTCAGCGCTGATGCTAAAGGCTACCTTCCAGGGACGCCAACGAGCGGTGCGGAGAAAGCCGGGCAGCAGTACCCAACCTCTACCGAGGGCAAAAGTGCCAAGGAAGAGTCTCAGTCACTCTTACGGGTAAGAGATGGTCTATGTCTGTCCACTCTGTTTGGACTTTTTTTTTTTTTTTACCTTCTTAGAAATGTATGTATTTCCATTCCAGTTATTGTAAGCCACATGACCGGGCTCAACAATAAGGATTTTTTTATTTTTTGTGCTGCCATAGTTAGATTTTTTCTGGCTCTGCCAATATTTTCACTGGCCTCACTGCAAGAAATTCTTACATACATAAATATATTGCTTAAAATGTTTTTTTTTTTTTTTATAATATTTAAATAATAATAAAAATATCGATAATTGTAATAACAATAATATTTTTTATTATTATTAATTTTAAAAACAGAATTTTATTTTTATATTTTATTTTTATATTTTTACATTTAATATTTTATTTAAAATATAATTATATAAAAATCTAATAATGTATAATAATAATACAATACATATTTTTTTTCACAATAACAATAATAATAATATGATTATTAATTTTAAAAACAGATTTTTATTTTTATATTTTATTTTATATTATTACATTTAATATTTTATTTAAAATAATTATATAAAAATCTAATGTATAATAACAATGCAATACATTAATTTTAATAATAATAATTATTAATTTTAAAAACAGATTTTTATTTTATATTTTATTTATATTTTTACATTTAATATTTTATTTAAAATATAATTATATAAAAAAGTATGTATAATAATACAATACATTTTTTTAATAATATTATAAATTTAAAAAATATCTTTTTATTTTTATATTTTATTTTTATATTTTTACATTTAATATTTTATTTAAAATATAATTATATAAAAATCTAATAATGTATAATAATACAATTATTTTTAATTGAATATTTTATTTAAAATATGCTTTATATAAATTTTAGAAATGCATTATAATATTATCTTATTATTATTGTTGTTGTTGTTTGTATTATTAAATGAAAATATAGTTTTTATTTTTGTTTTATAATTTTTATATTTTTGAATTTAATAATTTATTTAAAAAAATACATATTTTAGCAATATTTTATCTGCATGAGAAAAAAAATATTTTTTAGGTCGCAGGTTGTGTTTTCTGTACACAAAATTGCTACAAATTCTTTAATAAGAGTATATGTACACAAACAACAAATGTGTATTGACTGCACAGCATTGACCCGTTCTGAAACTCTCTCACTCTGGTCATCCTTGTTTTTGAGCTCTGACCTGAGAACATCTGCCAGGGTTTCTGTTAGGATGGAGGAGCAGTGTCCATGACAGTGCAGACTTATCAATCGCTTCTCCGTGCCTATCATACTGAGCAGCCTGCTCGGGTGGTATCGTTGTTAAGTTAAGTTGTTTGTGTGTGTGTGATCATCCTTACTCTGTTTTAATGAAGTCAGTATGTGCAGAGACTCTCTGCAGCTTAAAAGCCTGGCCAAATTAACTGAGCCAGTTACCCAGAGAGCTGCAGACACAATAACAGAGCCATGGAGGTCTGCAAGAGACAAACAAAACAAAATAACTGGAACATATACCTTCTCTGAGCTTCGGGTAGTGGACTATACACTCAAATCTGATAGAAAGATATAATAAGGCATTGCAACAAATAAGGTAACAAGTCTCTGGATTCACAGGTGACAAATTCCAGCTAGCGTTGTGACCTTTACCCTCAAAATTCAGATCGCACTGTACACCTCAAAGATGGAAATTATGACCGATAGGTCTTGTGAGGAAGCAGTGCTTTACCTAATCTGGTCTGGAGGCTTATTTCAGTTAAAAAGCTCATGTAAGAGATGTTGCTACCATATTTATAGCACTTATTTACAGCACTGTATTAGCTGCGTCTCATTTCGAAGGCTGCATCCCCCGGAGGTCACATTTAAAGCCTGCATACGTCATTGAGGCGGTCTCATTTAAGAAAAATAACCGTTGGATTGCAAAGTAAGAAATAAAATACAGTATTTTACACCTCACGAGGAATAACCATCAATTTTATTATGGTTACTTTTCCTAAATAAGACATCCTTGATGACGTATGCAGCCTTCAAATGCGACCTCCGGAGAACGCAGCCTCCGAAATGAGACGCAGCTATAGATATCACTCAAAAATAAGCCAATATTGAACTTTATTTCAGGCTCTATTTATATGCAGACTCTCTTTATACAATTTCATGCCCTCTTTTAGACTTTTTGACCACAAACTTTAAGATTTAAGTTTAAAAAAATCACCCATTGATTTACATGGAATGTTCCGCAATCAGTGAAATCATCGCAATATTTGCATACTTGAATTGTGATTGGTCCTGTCATCCTTACATATTTACCATTCATGGCGAACGCTGAGTATCATGACATTGTTAAAGCGGATCGCATATGATTCATTTAAATATTCATTTGCAGCCTTGCAAGCATTAATTATTTCATTCAGAACATGCAAATCTGGTTGAAAAGTCCTGTCAGTTCCCTTCTGCATCAGTGTCAGAAGATGAAGACATGTCATGAAATGCGTGTTGGTTACAGTGAGCGTAACACAATGACCTGGACATAATGGCTGTATATCTGTAACAATGTATTTGTGTTTTCCATATGACATGGTGAATCTGACACAGTGGCTTCAGCTGTACCAAAGCATGTGTTGTGAGTCCATAAAAATCAGGACGTATAATGTCTTCAGTGTCACTGTGATATGAGTAGCGCATTTGTTAAAGGTGAGCAGAAAAGTGTCAGACGGGGACTGCTTAAAGATGCACAGCTAGTGAAAACAAGAGTTCTGCAAAGGCTTTTTTGTGTAATGTATTCACTGTCTGACATTTCGAGCAGAATTGGGCTGCGGTTAAATGTCTTTCTGCAAACCCAAGGTCGCGCGATGGTGTGGATTCAACAGCTCGGCGACGTATTCTGTATATTTATGTGTGCGTTAAAGCTCCCCGTTCGTCTTTGATCTCCATGTCGGCTGACGGCGAGAGGAAGGAGGGTCTCCCTCACAACTTTCTGACATCATTTCCGCTGGCTTCTTGTTTGCCTGCGTTTTAACAAGAGGCCCCTGCTGGGAATCGTTCCTTCCTGTGCATCTCCCGTCCAAAAGGCATCACTGTCTGATGTAACGCGTTGGCCCAAAAAAAGAAAAGAAAAGGAAGGGGAACGGGAATGGGTTTGCGAGTTGTACGTCCTCCCTGGATGGTTCTGGAAAAGGGCTGGCAGGAGAGAAGGCCGGGCGTGGTACGCTCGGTGGTTAAGTCATTAGGCTAGGCGTGTCAGTGAGTGTGTGAAAGCTTCGGGGTGGAGGTGGAGGCCTCGCTCTAGCCCTCAGGAAATGTTGAATCAGAACATTTTTTGGGACTGCTAGGGCTTAATGGGACTCAGAAGGGATCTGAAGTCCGTCACAATATTTTTTGAGTTACCATGACTTGGCGTGTGAGTCATCTATCGTATTATGAAACCCGGCTCAGCCAGGGAGGGGTTCCTCAGCAAAGAACCTGAAGAACCCAGAGTTCACACAGACCTGTTTCAGGGCTCTGAAACGGAGACTGATAACTGAGACGGAGAGGTTTGGCTTGGGAGGTGCTTTTAGACACTGGATAACTACTTGTTTCTTTCATGCTATTCTTGGTTTTTGTTGCATATTTGATAAAGGATGCCTATTTAGTGACGTAAACATTGATCTACTGTCTCTTTGTGGGAGAAAAATTGAGAGAGAGAGGAAAAAAAAGATATCTAAACTTGTAACAGTGAAACATTAGTGATTCATCTTTTTTTTTTTTTTTTTTTTTTGTCTGTTTTGTTGTTGTTTATTCCCACCTCCACATATTAGATAATGTGTTCAAATTATATACACCACTGTATAGTTTACAAAATACTCATTTCTTTGTTTCTAGCCTTTGGCTAAATTTTATTAGTCGTTTGCATTAATTAAGGGGGAAAAAAAGACCTGCATCGCCTACAATTTCATCTTCTTCCTTCCTCCCACTTAGTGACTAAGTTACCACAACTTTGTAAAAGTAGATTGAGTGGGATAAACTTTCTTTTCTCAACAGTTTTGAGTTTATTTTATGCGATACGTGTACTTTTGACTTGGCTTTAAAATGCCCAACAAAATGAGCATTTAAAAATGAAAAAAAAAAATTATATATATGCTTTTTTATTTTATTTTTTTTAAAGATCAAAAGTGACTTTCCAGAAGAGTTGTTGATTTGATCTACATTGGGCAAACCTTCAACTTCAGATTATTTGACACTCATGTTTGAGCGTAATTTTCCGTCAATGATGAATCATTGAACAGTAATGTAGATGGTCTGGATGCCAACTTTTGTTTTGGAGAACAACTTGGTATCATGTATCATTTTCTGTCCTTTATGAGCCGTAGAAACCAATGTATTTTAGTTTAAAGGCATCCTTTATTATGATTTCACTTTTTTAACTTTAGTTAGTGTGTAATGTTGCTGTTTGAGCACAAACAACATCTGCAAAGTTATGACGCTCAATGTTCAATACAAAGGGAGGTATTTTCTTTTATAGAAATCGCTTTTTAAGGACTACAACAAACAGCTGGTAGGGACTACAACGAGCTTCTTCCTGGGTTAGTGACAGCACTAACCCTAAAATTTACATAAACCCCGCCCCCGAGAACACACAACAAAAGGGGGTGAGGCCATGTTGGGCTGCTTTAGAGAAGAGGAAGAGTTGTTGTAGTAGAGTGTTGTTCATTTTACGCCACAAACGAGGGTCAATTCAACACTGGATTTGCACACAAGATTAACATGATGGCACATGCTAGTTGATGAGTTGAATCAAGTCCACAGCAACTACATAAATTCCACTAACCATTCAGAAACGTCCAGTTTCATTCTAAAAGTTGTAACTTCTTCCTGAGTCTCTCCATCAGTGTCGACTCCGGTTTGAACAATGTAAGGCTGAACACCGTTACTGACAATCCTCATTTTGGCTGCGTGAGATTCTCCAGCTTTGTTGTTGTTGAGCAACCGAAGCGCGAGCTGTTAAAGCTCCGCCCTCTTCTGGAAAGGGGGCCGGGAGCAGCAACTCATTTGCATTTAAAGGGACACACACAAAAACGGCGTGTTTTTGCTCACACCCAAATAGGGGCAAATTTGACAAGCTATAATAAATGATCTGTGAGGTATTTTGAGCTGAAACTTCACAGACACATTCTGGGGACACATGATACTCATATTACATCTTGTAAAAGGGGCATTATAGGTCCCCTTTAATTTTTAGTAATTTCGTTATGTGCTTTTGTCATTTTATTATATATTTACATCTATACGTTCATGTTAAGACAGTTCACTGTATTTTAAGCAGTCTTTAGTAGCCTCTTTTTTTCCTGACGTCTAACATTGTTATAAAACAACATGCCTCCCTAGTCGAAGTGGCCGGTTTGCCCTTAAACAGTCAGTGACTCTAAATCCCATCTTCCTCTAGTCTTGCCGCACACCCGTAGAGAGCCGTTCTCCCCCTGTGGCAGCCGTTACCGGCGTCGCCTCATGCCAGAGCTCATTACTCCTGGTCCAGTGTTCTCCTGCATGCTACCCAGAATCTGCCTGCTGGCGCCTTCTCTAGCATGTCCAGCGATCAGCAATTAACCCCTCCGGCGCATTGTGGCTGCACCCTGCCACACAATCATTGTTTAGAGTTGTGTTCAAAAGTGACTGTTTTTTGCAGTTGACCTCCTGCCAGTTGCGGGTCACGTTAATTGCCCCAGATTGATATTCCCGCTGTGCTTGGTGCTGGCGTCAGTCAACCCCTGGAGCAAACGGATATGTTTTTTCATCTGTGAAGACTAATCATGCGGTTATCCTTTTATGTTGCCTCTTAGTGAACTTCAATATCTCTAAAGATAGTCCTATTGTTATTACCTAATTAAGCCTCCAGCCACAACCCTGCTGATCATACTGAACTTTGCTCCCAGTGGGCTTTTTTACTACTTTCCAAACTTAACCCTCTGTCTTTGTAGCTCTGAAAATGCTAGTTTTGCATGAGGATTTCTAGAATAGTTATTGATGTGATTTGTGTTGGGCTAACCTTTCTTACCCTTTTTTTTAATTTGATTATTTTGACTTTTTTTAAACCGCCAGGAGTCAGCAGATGTGAGGATTACTTGTTGGGAAAATATTGAAATTTTGCTAAAATAATTATACACCAAGGAGTGAATAGCGTACTACAGAGATGGAATCCTCTCTGTGTTTACAAAGAATTATATCAGAATTTAGCTGAACTCTGCACTATTGGTACCAAATAAAATTGTACAAATAATTACTTTTTCCAAACAGGCTTTTCCTCCAGGTGCCATTTGCTAGACAAACAAGTAGTTTTACATTTGATTGAATCATGGGATCAATTAGTAGATGTTAGAAGCAACTTTATCCATTGATGGCCATTCAAAAGTAGCTGCGTATACTGATTTCATTATATTATATATATTTTATAGTAGATGTTTTACCAAAGATTATTTTATTTTATTTTATTTTATTTTATTTTAGGACTCTTAAAAACATTATATTATATTATATTATATTATATAAACTCTGGCACAAGGTCAGTGACGATCTGTTTGCTTCAGGCATGTGAAGCCAAACTTCTGTCTCTCAGCTTTTTTTTTTTTTTCTTTCTCCGTTTCCTTTTGTTTCTCTTCATGTGTGGTCACCTTCCCTGGAACTTTTTCCATCGCAGATTTCTATTTAGATGCGAGTGTGGCCACGTTTGATCCCAATCTGACACCAAGCCTGGCTGTGGATTCCAGCGTCCAGCACCGCCTGGCCCACATCAAAGAGACAGGAGCCCCTTTTTGTTCCTTAACGAATACAATCTGCCATTTAATTTGTGCGCCGTGTCGGATTAACCGGCCTTTGAGGAAGGTGACATTCACTGTTTTCTCCCTTCCTTTTTCACATGCCCACCTCCTCTTCGCCCACCTCCTCGGGTTGTAGTTCACCTAAGTTCAGGCAAGCATTTAGTTCACGTTAAATATGCCGTGCGGATAGACAGCGGGAGAGGGAACGCGGTGGAGAGAGGGATGAAAGGAGAAGGAGTCTGTGTAGCTGCTGATTGGCTTCACTTTGCAGCATAATGAAGAGACGGCTTACCTATTAGTCTGCCGAATCCGAGTATCAGGTGCCAGGCTTCAGGATTTAGGAGACGACAGTGGTACAGAAACGCACCCGAAGACCCTCATCTGGGTTGCGGTGCAACAGCAAGCTCGTATGCGGGAGTGATGGATCGGGGGAAGAGCCAGAGTCCTCTAACAAACACACAACACAGCCACGCTTGGCAGCTAGCAAATGTGTGATTACCTTGCGGAATGCGGCAGGCAGGTGATGTTGCACAATGACGAAATCCGCAACAGCTGCTGTTTTACCCAAGGGACAGGCGTCCTCTTCTCTAACCAGGGTTTACCAAACCTGTTCTGTGAGGCTGATGTTTGAGGAGCTATCGTGTGGGATGATACGCTTATCTCCTGAATAGATATTACACTCTAAAAAAAGCTGGGTTAAAAACAATCCAAGTTGAGTTGAAAATGGACAAACCCAGCGGTTGGGTTGTTTTGACCCAGCAGTTGGGTTAAATGTTTGCCCAACCTGCTGGGTAGTTTTATTTAACTCAACTATTGTTTAAAAAATACTGTATTGCTTGCTTAAAATGAACCCAAAGTATGTTGGAAATGAACATATCAGTAATGTTTATTAATAAATTAACATTTATTAATACGTTTAATGAAAAATACACTCTAAAAATGCTGGGTTAAAAACAACCCAAGTTGGGTTGAAAATGGACAAACCCAGCAATTGGGTTGTTTTAATCCAGTGGTTGGGTTAAATGTTGTCCCAACGTGCTGGGCAGTTTTATTTAACTCAACTATTGTTTAAAAATTACTATATGGCTGACTTGAACCCAAAATAGGTTGGAAATTAAAAATCAGACACATAATTACTAGCGGCAACAATAATAATCAGGTGAACATTTATTAATAAGCAGTTTAATAAATGTTTATTGTTTAATTATTATTCATTAAACATATTAATAAAATAATAAATGTTAATTTCCAACATACTTTGGGTAAATTTTAAGCAAGCAATACAGTAATTAAATAAAACTACCCAGCAGGTTGGGCAAACATTTAAACTAACCACTGGGTCACAACAACCCAATCGCTGGGTTTGTCCATTTTCAACCCAACTTGGGTTGTTTTTAACCCAGCATTTTTTTAGTGCATCATGAAAATTGGGTGACAAATTGATATGTATTGTGATTCTACAAGTATCACGCTTCGATATTGCAAAGTATTGTGCTTTTTGTTTGCTTTTTCAACATTAGACCATGGTAAAAAAAAAAATAATCATACACTTATATGGACTGTGAGTCATATTTACAAAAACAATCCATCATATCTTTTATTCCAGGAGCATCAATCAGTACCATACTGCAAAATGCTAATTTCAAATCCTTGGACTCATAATAAGTGGTAATAAAATGTACAATAGAATTTGTTTTGGGTGTTATGACCGAAATCTGTATCACTGTATTTTTTAAGTATTTTGTATTGAGATATGAATGAATGGCTGTGTTCTGGTATATCCATGACATGGAGTGGCAGGTATCGGAGGGGTTGGTTAATCTGGTGGCACAGGTGAGGAAGGTGAGGTGCTTTGCTTCGTTCTGCAGACAGATGGTTTCCCTCCCTCCCTCGTCTTTCACCGCCGTTTCTGCAACGTAAGGCTTCTCTCCGGGTATCGCGCTGACGCGGCAACCCCTTCGTGCAGATCCGGGAGCATAATGTAGAGAAGCATCACCCAATCCGCCCATCTCAGCCCCTCGCCAGGCGTGCCGTCTCCAACCCCCCGAGTTTTTCAACCTCTCCAGGTGAGAATGACCGAGCAACCAGAGTCTGTTCTCCTGCTGATCCCCAAAATACCAATTCATTTCTCTCAGTCAGATTCCTCTGCACCTGCACAAAACCACTGGAACTAACAATTCATTTCTCCCAGCACGTCGTGTCCATATGCCTCTGAATGCACGATTACCCTCTGAGTATCAAAGAGGGATTGTAGCTTAGGAACAGTAAGCCTTGATTGCAACAAGCATGTTCTTCATTAGGGATCTATTAGAATCTGTTTTGCATATTTATGTTGCATATGGATCTGGATTAAAGGCTTGTTTGTATACTGTACACAGGAGAGCGTTCTTGTTTTTTAAGATGGTAAAAGAACATGCTAAAAGTAGAAGAACAATCGTTTTTACATTGAGCAGGAGTACATTTTAATATCAGATTTAATAGAAGGAATAAGTGTGTTAGCTGGAGCGATTGTAACATTGGTTGAAAAATGAAAAAATACAATAAAATGACTCTTTTTAACACACAAACCTTATTGCCTACATTATAATTATTTGAATGATTTTTTACGCCGAAAAGAGACTGTCTAGTAAGTGAGTCATTGAATCATCTAGTCAACCATTTGTTCAACAACACTGATTCATTTAGGAATGAAAATAGGGACTGTATTTTTGAGTGAGGCATTGAATCATTCATTCATCTGATTCGTTCATAAACACTGATTCCTTCATTAGCATCACTACTGTGTGTTGCTTGCAGTGGTTAATTCTGCTGTGGCTTTGTTTGGAACAATTTTGGTTTCAAAGCAATTGACAACATTGAGTAAAATATACTCAATTTTGACTTTTGTGTGTGTCTGTGTGTGGTTGAACAGTTGTATAAAAGTAATATCATACTGCAGTTGTGATTTTACTCTGAATATCAGCACATATTTTGAAAACCAGCACTTTTTATATGAAAATGCTTGAATGTAATTAATTAATGCATTAATAATAAATCGTTATCAGTAAGCCTCCGGTCCCCCCTGTGGTTCCTCTATTTCGTTGAAATAGAGGAACTAACATTGCTTTTTTACTGTA
This sequence comes from Mylopharyngodon piceus, assembly GCA_039654765.1. Taxonomy (NCBI): domain Eukaryota; kingdom Metazoa; phylum Chordata; class Actinopteri; order Cypriniformes; family Xenocyprididae; genus Mylopharyngodon; species Mylopharyngodon piceus. The sequence goes on along the minus strand of CM077448.1, from coordinate 15,534,924 downwards.
TTGCTTATTCCTGGCAAACACCTGTATCTTTTCCAGCTTTGCCTAGCTCTCTAGTGAAGAGAAATCTCTTTGCATTTTGTTTCCAATTTGTGTATTTATTATGTGACAAATACACCCTAAGTTCTTTAAGCATAGCACTCAATTTACTGCCAAAGGTTCTCAGGCCTCGAAGTGCGAGTAAATGCAAGCACAGCGTAAATGAGTCATTGCGAGGAGAAAGGCTTGTGATAAACACTACGTCTACTTTGGGCAGGCCTGAAATGAAATTCATTAGGTCTGCCATCGTTTACATTTCCGCTCGCTGCCTCAAATTATATTTAGTGACAGCTGCTTTGATAAGCCGCACTGTATGTTTCTGGGACTCCAATGTATTGAATTTCCATCGGGATTTCTTCCTTAATGTGTTTCATTTTCTTCTCTATAGCCTTCCCTTTTTCTCTTCCTCCATCCCCTTTGTAATGGTGTGAAGCCAGTCCTGAGGAGGAATATTACATAGATGTAGTTCCACCTCACCGGTGCAGATGAATGGGATGGGTGGGGCCGTTTCCTGACGAAAAGAAAAAATAGGCAAATGATAAATTATCTTTACTGCTGATCATCATTATCATAAGTCTGTAATTACTGATGACATTTTACAAATGACTAGGCCTTCTAATCTTTCTCTTCAGCCATGCCCTCCCCGCATGACCTCTCATGATCCTTCGGCTGAATTTCACAGCAGAACATCTTTTCTTTTCTCTTTTCCTTTTTTATTTTTTACTCTCTGTCTGTTTAGAGTACTTACCACAGGATACAGGGAGAATCTCCAGACCAACCTGGCAAACAGGATACTTTCCATGAAGGTACAAAATAGGGCCTTTTTCTTTTTCAACAAATGGTCAGTGAAATGAGGTGCTTAACCTTTACAAAATGCTGATCGTGCACCCCAGGAGGTCAAACTAAATATTAAAGGAGACATATCATGAAAATCTGACTTTTTCCATCTTTAAGTGCCATAATCGGGTCCCCAGTGCATCTACCAACCCAGAAAACGTGCTTAAAAAAAGTGGAGAAATCAAATTGTGCCTTATTCTTGCCACAGATTCCTGTAACACTGCTGGTTTTTATGCCACAAAATTGTGGGTTACCAACTAGAGAGGGCATGAAAGCTTGCAATTTACCTCAAAAGATTAGAGGCACAGCACAGTGTTGTTTATCTTTGTGTCTATATCTTGCCAATAAAATACATTGTTGTAGATCATTTTCAAGATGGTATTATCCACAACATGAGCTGGTTTCCAATAGCACACAGTCCTTCCATCTAATTTAACTGGGCTATGCTTTCTATGCCCAGTTGTTCCTAGCAGAATGGAAGCTTGGCAGGATTATAGGAAGGTTGCCCTTTCAGGAAGTCGGCCTCACTGGCAGAAAGATGACCAAGGTTATTTTCCTTTGGTGATAATAAGTAATGGCTTATATAGATCAGTGAGCTCTAATCACAAATTCCTCCCCGCATCTCATTACTTTAACATTCTTTTAGCTGTATCAGCGGCACCGGCTCTTAGGCGATAATTTCCTCATCGGTCAGTGCTGAGTGGATCAGAGTCCTGGGCGAGATGCAACGGAATGACAATCCGCTGGCCAGAAAAGAGGAGGCAGAGAACAGGCTGTACCTAAAGACTTCAGCAGAATAAGAGTACTTAAGAGACTGTTTTTTACTAAAATGGAGCTGATTCTCTTTGTGCTTTTTTTCTCAGAGAAGCTAATTAGAGTGTCAAACTTTTGCTTTTTCTTTTAAGGAGGATCCCTCATTATCTTCTCTCGATATTTCTGTGCTTTTTAGCGAACACTTCACAATGCACTTGCAAAATTTTGCACTGATTGTCCCCAGGTGCCCTTTTCTGGTCGTGTAGAGGAAGGCGAGTGCTGCTGTGAAGTTTAATTTGAGGATAATACACTCTTTCTAGGGATGTGTGATTAATCGTAATTGATTTTCGATTTTGATTTTGGCTTCCAACGATTATGAAAACAAGATAATTGAGGTAAAATTATTATTGTGCCGCTGCCGCATTCCGTCCAATGCATCTTTCCTTCACAGCGGTGTGCTTTCGTTCCTCCCTAAAAGCCCAAATTTAACATCCAAATCAGCCAAATAAGTGAGTGTTGTAAAATGCAGTCTACTGTTGCTAAACGGTGGGACTTGTATGATATTAAACAGTGTTATTAACAGTGCATTAAGCCACGACTGTTCCAAGGGCGGCTTTCTGTGTACATGCTCCGCAAAACGACGACTCGAAGAAAATGGGCTTCGGATACACACCTACATGCCTACACACAAAATTCACGTATTCACGGAAACACAGTGGGTTACACAGTTGAGAAAGTTGAGAAAGAAAACGTGTGTGTATAGTGAACAGTATATTGGATCCGTGCGTTAGCTCTTAAAGTGACAGCAGCCTAATAAACCTGCTGCTGTCTGTCATTAATGCTAATCAAATAACAAATGACAAAGGAACATTTTTGTGTGTCCCTTTAAATGCAAATGAGCTGCTGCTCCCGGCCTGCTTTCCAGAAGAGGGCGGAGCTTTAACAGCTTGTGTTTCGGTTGCTCAACAACAACAAAGCTGGAGAATCTCACGCAGCCAAAATGAGGATTGTCAGTAGCTGTGTTCAGAGTCGGACACTGATGGAGAGACTCGGGAAGAAGTTACAACTTTTAGAATGCATCTGGATAGTGGATAAATTTATGTAGTTGCTGTGGAGTTGATTTAACTCATCGACTAGCATGTGCCGTCATGTTAATCTTTGGGCAAATCCAGCGTTGAATTGATCCTCGTTTGTAAAGCAGTCTGGTGTAAAATGAACAACACTCTACTACAACAACTCTTCCTCTTCTCTCAACATGGCCTCACCCCCTTTGTTGTGTGTTCTCGGGGGCGGGGTTTATGTAAATTTTGGGGTTTGTGATGTCACCAACCCAGGAAGAACTCGTTGTAGTCCCTACCAGCCGTTTGTTGTAGTCCTTAAAAAGCAATTTCTGTAAAAGAAAATATCTCTCTTTGCATTGAACTTTGAGCATCGTAACTTTGCAGATGTTGTTTATGCTCAAACAGCAACATTACACAAAAATTACTCATATTGTGAAATAAGACTTTGATCACATCACCCACCAATAATCGTGATTTCAGTATTGACCAAAAATGATTGTGATTTTTGCCATAATCGAGCAGCCCCAACTCTTCCTCGCCTCCACTGTGGAAATGTCACATGACCTGCAGCCTTGCACGCATCAATCTTCAACAGCACTTCCACTGCTTGGGCTCCATTCGTTTTGGGTTTATGGGTTGAATCATCTGCTTACACAGAAAATATTGAGACTTTTGTTCTTTAATTGTCGTTCTCAGCAAGTTTTTGTTTATTTCAGTGTTTGTTTGTCATCGAACGTGAGTGTGTGTTTATGTTTCCCGTCCATTTGTGTTCTAGAACCGTGCTAATGCGGCTCAGACAGGAAATGGAAAAACTTCCTCCGCATCTCGCAGACGAATTCTGTAACAGAGTGCCACATTTTATAAGCAAGGACGGGAGGGAAGAAAAAAAAGGGAGGCAGTGTGACTACCTGCTGCAGTCTACGGTCTGCGAGCCGTGCATGACCTCACCGTCTGAGGGGGCGGAATACACTGAGCCGTTTCAACAGTCTTCCAGGACGCCCCTGTTTATTTTTGTCTATGGAATGATGGGAAATTTGACTGCTGCAGAAACAAACTGACACCCTTGTGCAGCCAGCCGGCCCGTGTGCGTTTGTGTATTCGTCCTGTTTCTGGGGTTTGGCCGCCCTGGGCAGGAGGAGGTAGAATGGAAAGGATGGCGAGGTTGTGAGCAAAGTTTGCTGTTCCGTGGCCCATAATGGTCAGATTGTGTTTAAAGTTGAAGCAAGACATAATCGGCGGTAATTCACTCATGTGTCTGTCTGCAATGATTACATCCTTCTCCACCATCCTAAATCAAGTCCTTTCAGTTACGGCCAGCTGCTCTCATAACATGTTTGCTCAGCGTTGGTTCCGTACGCCATGTGAATTTCCATGCCATTTTTAGTGAGCGATTAATTTATCGACTTTGAGTCTGAATGGCACTTATGTCAAGTACACCGCACCTTCTGTTATGTTTGGTCGCACGCCTCGCTTAGCTTATATTCGGTAACATTTACGCCATGAAGAAAGGGCTTTTTGTACTGCATTGTTATCAAAACCTGATGTTATGTGAAACTATCTTTCTAATGAAAGCCTGGTTCTCTTTATATTGCTAGATGTGGTAGCAGGTTGGACTGTGTTCACTGTTTTGTGCGCCCACCCTTCAAACGTTCCAACCACAGCTGCACCGAATCACCTTGTTAAATAGTGCCGGAAACCTGCCTCCTTACCACCCACGTCTGCTTTCATTCACCAAAACCTTTATAATGATAATAAATGTCAGTGATAATAAAACTTTGCCAGCCATACCCCCCGAACCCCACCTCCCCGCGACGTTATTTACATTTGAACCCAAGCGAAATTTAAAATGAGAGGGTTTGGAGATGCCATGCAAAACACGAGCACGCCCAATATGTCGTTGACGAGCGTAATTTGTTCACTGACAGGATGGCGGTTAGGGTTATTTTTATGCTTTATTTGTGTAATGCGCTGTTTTTTAATATGAATCATTCATTACATTCAGCAGCCCCATGACGGATATGTTTTTTTTGTGTCAAATGTAGATATATATCTTGTTGAATTTATGTGTAAAAGGTTGAGATGGGGTGTGGGGGATGAAATAATCAAATGTAAAAATCCCTCTGTGTTCAAACATCTGGTTTTGGGGTAGGGTGGTCGTGATCTGCGTCTAATCTGTCCTCATTCCACTTGATTCCCATGGTGGAAACCCCTCGTTCACCCACTCTCCATCATGTTTCATCCTCTTCCACCTTGAATAATGCAGCGGTAACTGGTGTTTCTGCGCAAACAACTTAAATGACAATTAGAAATTTAAGTTTAAATTGAAATTCAAAACTAAAACTGAAATGAAAGTTACGGAGCCCCGCCTATGACATGCAAGAAAAAAATAAATAGTGTGCACGATGTACTATTTCGTTCCCTCAATTTGCTAATTCGTGCGCACAATTTACTAATTCGTTCCCTCAATTTACTAAATTGTGCGAAACATTTTACTATTTCGTTCCCTCGATTTGCTAATTTGTGCACACAGTTTATAAATCGAGGGAACAAATTAGTAAATTGTGCGCACCAATTAGCAAATCGAGGGAACGAAAGTAAAACGTTTGCGTAATTTAGTAAATTGAGGGAACAAATTAATAAATTGTGCGCATGAATTAGCAAATTGAGGGAACTAAAGTAAAACGTTTGCACAATTTAGCAAATCGAGGGAACAAAATAGTAAAACGTTCGCACAATTTCGAAAATCAAGGAAACGAAATAGTAAATCGTGCGCACAATTTATTAAATCGAGGGAACGAATTAGTAAATTGTGCACACGAATTAGCAAATTGAGGGAACGAAAGTAAAACGTTTGCACAATTTAGCAAATCGAGGGAACAAAATAGTAAATCGTGTGCACGAATTAGCAAATTGAGGGAACGAAATAGTAAAACTTTCGCACAATTTAGAAAATCATGGAAACAAAATAGTATATTGTGCGTACGATTTAGTAAATTGAGGGAACGAAATAGTATATCATGCACACTATTTACTTTTTTTCTTGCATGTCATGTGCGGCACTCCATAATTTTCATTTCAGTTTAGTTTTAAATTTCAGTTTAAACTTAAATTTCTAATTGTCATTTACATTTTTCAACTAATATTTATATTTTGTTTCAGCTTTATTTCAATGAACAAAAACATAAATAATTTGTTTTTGTTAAAAATAACAGCACTGCAAACCACATGACCTTCTGCTTTAATATGGCTGATAGAGTCTGGAGACGTAATAAAAACCTTTCCTCCTACATCATGTATTGCATTTAAACCTTAAACTTACTTTAAAATAAAAGCAGATCTAAATTTGGACTGTCAATACGTCACTAAAGATCATATCTGCATTTAATGAGGAGGCAATTGTATATGCGGCGTCATTCAAAAAACCTGGTTCGCGCATTGAACGGTGCCAGAAACAGCCCTAATAATGCAGATGGGGCCTGAAACCAGAATCTGAGCTGAGCTATTTATGACCTACAGAAGAAGATGAGAGAGATGAAAAAATGGTACTGCATAATTTGAATGTTTATATGAATTATGCTTTTGATTTACTGACCAGAGCTTGCTTGTTTGAACACAGAGGTCCAATTCCAGAGCCAGGCCGACTGCAATGAGACATCTGTTTTAACTATGCACGACAAAAGTCATTGACCTGACAGTGGATTTACCAGACTTTTTTCTCCATCATTCTCTCCCTCCTCCTCTTTCATGTCCTTCGCTCCTGTCTAGGGTGTGAGACGACAGCCATAGCGTTGAGGGAAACCGCCGTTGCGTGTAGATGAGTCGTTGCGCTCTGTACCCGACTGCAAATGAACATCTGGCCGGCATATTGGTTCCATGTGTGAACATGAGATCCGTCCGAATAATGACCAGTCTCAATCAGGATTCAGGGCTGGGGGATGAATGCGTGCTGATCCTGATTTGCTCGACAGTTCAAATTGGCAGCACCTTACGTAATTAAGGAGCAATTGGCCAAGATTAGGCGGGCTTCGGACCCTGACCGATCATTAATTTAGAGCCCCGTCTCAGGGTCTGGCCCCCTGCTTTTTACTACTCCGCCGACCTCCTCTGGAGTTTGCCAAAGCACTATCAGCTGGTAGCTATTTGTCAGAAACCCCCTCATAACGACCTTAATTGTTTTAGACAAACAAGCAAGCTTGTGGCCTAGGCTTTTTATACAGGAAGACATGTCTTCTTTGATCCGTACTATATTCCTTAGCGAAGCCTCGGAGCTATTTACCAAAGAGATTTATCCACAGACAGACAGATAGACAGACAGTCTTTGAGACTCAAAATGGCCACTTTATGACTCCTGGGCCGATTGAGAGATGAAAGAAACCCCAGCGCTTAAAGGGATAGTTCTTCTTTTTATCAGCATGTTTTTAATTTTTGAATTAAAACAAAAAATGTCAGCAACTGTGCTGGTATTATAATGAAGAAAAAACTCAAGAATGAAAAGAAATACTTGGAAGTAGTATATTAATATTATTAATATTATTATATTAAATTACCTTGTAAACACAGTTGCTTATGGCTTAAATGAAGCTAAACAATTGAAAAACAAAATGGATGTGTATTGGATCAGTGCATTCGGTCTTAAAGTGACAGCAGCCTAATATTCCTGCTGCTTTCTGTGTCATGAATGTTAATCAAACAACAAAAGACATATAGAGTACAAAATCACCCCAATGATTCTAGAATGATTCATTCTTTCCAAATAGAGCTATTCAAGTCATCTGGTGATTTTTGTTTTTCATATCGCAATATATATCGCAGAAAAACAAAATATCACAATGTCAGTTTTTTTCCAGTATTGTGCAGCCCTAAACTGTACGTATCTATTAATTTTGTCAAAAACACCTTTTTATGAGCATGTTTTTATTTTTGAATTTAAATTTGTTGTTTTTTTGGGGGGGACATAAAACCAAAAATGTCAGCAACTGCTATAATAAAGAAAAAAACTTAGTTTGGTGTCATATTTTAACATTATGTCTAAAAATAATAATAATTAGCAGTGAAACAGTTTTGTTTTATATAAACAATTCTGTCATAATTTCCAAACTGGTATGATTTTCTTTGTTCCGTGATACACAAACGAAAACTGTGATGATAAAACAACTTTGGACCCCATTGACTTTGTTTGTATGGACAAAAAAACCTTTTTTGTGTGTTTGGCAGAAGAAACTCCTACAGGTTTGGGTCAATAATTGACAGAATTATTATTTTTGTGTGGGCACTTTCTCTTCAAAGAATTGAGACAAGCTTTGCACCATCATTCCGGTTGTGAACTTTGCTAAAAAAGGACTGTAGAAATGTTTATGCACGGTCGTGTCATTTGTCATATTACTCAGCGCTGGTGGCATTTGAGGCGAGTGTGGCATAATGTTAGCATATGAGTGCTGACGGTGGCTGTTATGCTTCATTAAGGGCAATAAACGCTGCCTTTGTACGGTTTGCTTGCACTCTATTTGGCAGCGGTATTGTAAGGTAATCTTGAGTGAATCCTCCGACAGCTTTTCCAGGTATCACGAAATGACAGCACACCCAAATTGTTTAGAGAAAACACTAGCTGATTTGGCACGACGATTCCCAGCGTGATACGAATAAACAAAGTGCAAACATTCCCATTGTTTACAGGCGTCGCTCGGCGACGGCTCCCGCGCAGCACAGCCGTCCATCAAGGGTGGTGTCAGTGATGGAACGGGCGCGAGAGAGGAGGAGACGTAATCAGGAGAATGTGCAGCAGCCCTAAAATGAAAGGGGCAAGTCCATATGTGTGATTCTCTAGCCGTAAACAGCTCGCAGCCAGTTGCAATTACAACGTCAGACGTGACTGCAGCTATAATCACAGCAAGATGGACCTGCAGCCGCACAGGACTTTTCGTTCTCACTCATACTTGTCAGCACATCTGCGAGCTGAATCACAGATCGGCGAGCGTGTTTTTTTGGCTCGCTCTCACGCTGCGCAGTGGCGGCTTCTGGGATCGCTCTCGGCATCTGCAGGAAAAACGTGGCAGCGGGGCATCACACAAACAAGCCGGCGTGAAGCTTGTACGTCTGCGTACGCCGGGGGCCTGACTTTCCTCCCATTTGTTGCCTGCTCTTTCCTCTTTTCTCTTTCATTTCCCTCTGTAATCATTTAATGGCTCTCAGCCTCGAGGCCGGACCGCCACACCTACACTTTTCTACCAATTCCTTTTCAGGTAGCAGCACGCTCTGATTGTCTTCCTGTGCGTTTCTCAACATATCTCTGTAACAACAGGAAAATGCCCCGTTCTCTTTTTCTCTCCCGCTATCTTGCTCGCTCCGCAGCTTTGTTTAGAAAGGGGCCGTGGAGACACGAGAAAGGGGGAAGAAAACGAGAAGAGGGGAAGCACTCTGTTTTTGTTATTAAAAGATGCTTTCACTGAGGAATGTGTGCATTAGCTGTAGATTGTTTCCTATTAGCAGCTTATCTCCAAGGCTTTTGGCTAAGGGCCTGGCTAGAGCTTTTTTTTCCCCAAAGAGAGAGAGAAAGTGTCAGGCTTGATGAGAAAGAGACCATGCAGGGCCTGGGGAATTAACCACTGCTGCCATAGAAACCCTGAAATCCATGACACTGGCAGTCCGGTCTGTGACGTGGCAACACCCTTGGCTGACCAAGCAGAACTTGTGCCCTCACCTCAGGAAGACTGAAAGCAGTAGAGAAAGAGAGAGGGAGAATGTCAGCATGCTTTCGTTACGTTTCACATATTGTTGAGTGAAGGGAAAATGGTGGTGTAATAGTGTGTTGGTCTGTCATGGGCAAAACAAACCATCACAATAGATACGGTTTTCCTTTAAGGATTGCTCTACTTCTGTGTGACTAACGTACTAATTACGGAAAACTTTTTATGTGTTTTGGCCATTCATTTACACGACAACGGCGTTTTGGGGGTCTGAAAATGCACGTTTTTGAGAATGATACTGCCATCGTCTCCGTGTAAATAACAAAAACGAGAATTTGTGAAAAAGGTGACGTCATGCGAATGTGTATTATGTGTTCAGTCTATAGGCGCGCAGAGTTTCTTTACAAAGTGACATCGCTGTCTACTGGCCTGGCAGCAGAATACAGTGTTTATATTCATTTTCGTGGATCCGTGTGAACGGGGATTGTTTTGACGTTGTCATCTGTACACAAAAAATGCTAAGGAAAAACTTTTCATTTTTAGTACATCGTTGTTGTGTAAATGTTTATATTTAAGAAAAATGCCATGGTGTAAATGTGAAATCATACGTAAATGGCACATAAATATGATAATTAATCAGTACAGTACTGCAATGGAAAAGTCTAGGAAAAGTCCATGTTTAAAATCTAATTTAAAAAAAAAAAAAAAAGAAGAAGTTCAGGGGTAGGGTAATTTATTAATCAGTGTAAAATTTATTTATAGCTTTTAGTGCTGTCAAATCAATTAATCATGATTAATTGCATCTAACAAAAAAGTTTGTATATATTAGTGCTGTCAAACGATTAATTGCGACTAATTGCATCCAAAATAAAAGTTTGTTTACATAATATATGTGTGAACTGTATTATGTATACATAAAAACACACACTTAGATGTATTTAAGAAATATTTACATGTATATTTATATTATATATAAATATAAATATTTTACATATAAATATATTTTGTTAAATATATACATGCATGTGTGTGTATTTATTTATACATAATATACACAGTACACACACATATATTATGTGAACACAAACTTTTTTTTTTGATGGGATTAATCGCAATTAACAGCGTTTTAACAGCGTGTCGTTTGACAGCACTAATATATATATATATATATATATATATATATATATATATATATAGTGTGTGTGTATGTATGTATTTATGTATGTATATACACACATATATCTACAATGTTTTTTAACACTAATTTTATATGCATATTTTTATAAAGGCCTATCTTTATTATTATAATTATTTTAAATTTTATTAGTTATTTTTTCACTCCTTTTTATGCTGATGAAAATGTAATTAAATATTTTACATTAAATTATGGAAATTAGAAGCATTTTCACTTGTGACTTGTGGATAGACTTTTATATTATTATTTTCACGATCTCATGCATGTGCACAGCAAACGTATGTTTATTAGGTCTTTTAGACATGGCAGTGTGTGCTGCTGAACAGATGCTGCCCTGAACTGGTTCTGTCTCTGTGTTTGTGAACGCAGATTTAACAGTCCCACACTTTCAGCAGGCGGATCAGTGCCGTCCAACAGAAGTTCTCTGAGAGCTTGTAAAAACCATTCCTGAACAAATGTGCGCACAATTCTCAGCATTCCTTCGCAGCTGCATCGGTCGGTTTTGGAAAGTACGAAAGTTCGAAAACATGGTGTTCATATTCACTTTTATAGAGGCCTAATTAGGGATTTGTGTGTTTTCACAAACAGGTTGTTCATGGCTACAGATGTTAAGCTTCCTCTGTGTTTGCTGAGCTTGGCCCGTAGGCCTGGACTACCGCAGACTATTTGCTCAGGGATAACTTCCTGCTCGTTGCTGTTTCAGCATGCTTGTCTCTTTCTTTTGCATGCATAAAGATTTTATTTTTATGATGCATCATAGATAATTCATGAAATATGTGTGGGTTTGTGTTGGGCAAGTTGCTAAATGTGTCTTTCGGAGATGGGCCCACAGTTAATGGGACCCTTGGCAAATCCGTCAGGAAAAAATAAGTCCGGTTCTGCTCGGCCCCTCCTGGTCATTGGCTTTTTATTTTTAACTTCATTGTTGTAGAAAGGAGGATCAGCGCTGGCAGCCCTCCTGCCAGCTGCACTTTTATCTCCCCGGCCCTTTTCAGATAAAAAAAAAACAAAACAAAACAAAAAAACTCTGCACTTTTAACCACACTTTTTTTATTTTTGTTTTTGCTGTGCATTCAGTAGACTGCCTTTTCTTTTTAAAAACATAAACATATAGGATATCGAAGAGATTTTTCTCCACAAGAGGGAGAAAGATCGCCTGGAACGTAGCAAATCCTGAAATGAAATTTGGCTTAATCCTCATCTCTCCCCTTTCTCAATGCTAACTCCCCACAGATGTCCCTCCGCCGTCTCCTTTCCTGCATGGAAAAGTGACTGGAGGTCACAGACGTGTGCTACCCACTGATAAATCTCAAACAAAAGGTTCTCTGGTCAAAGTGACCAGCCTTTTTAAACCGTGCGACTGCCATTGATTAGCAGTTGTGTCGCTGCCCTCCTCAGACAACACCACCGGGACCGTCCCTGCTATTTCTGGACACTTGAGTAGACCAGATTTCCTGTGTTTGGAAAGCAAAGGTTATTTATTGTTTGCAAAACAGAAATGGGTGAGAAAGAAAGGTGTACATCATTAATGAACGACTTTTTGACAGGAAAGGTACGATGCGATATATTATTCATGCGTGCCTGGCAGATAAAACAGTCAGGCATGTGTGCGTCTGCTAATACACTATTATATATAAAACTGAATTTAGGCATTACAGCAAAACATATCAATTATGAATGGGCTTTCTAAGGGTATGCCACTGAACTTTGTTTGTTCACTATTAACTGATTTGTTTTTTATTGTGTTGTATTGTTTCCCCCCTTCTGGATTCAGCAGACCTGGGGCTGGATTCACGATACATTACTAAAGTAGTCAATAATTTTATCCCTTAAAACTGATCTTTGATCACCAAAATGACATATTTATATGTCATACTTTCCTTGAAAAAAAATTCTTCTTGCCTTAAAATAACTTGAATGTAACTCTACACCCTTGCCTCATTTAGTATACGTGGTTCTATGAATATGCAAATTAGCCCCGCCTCCACTCACTAGCACAGCTCAGAGATCCACTCGTTGATGATCATACTTTGACGTGATTGGTTACAAGGTAATTTGTGATGTCAGAAACAACAGCAATTTTTAGATCACTGCAGTTTTAAGGAGAAAATACTCAGCAATGGTGTTGACTTATGAATTTGTCTTAAAGCATATTAGAAACACCACATAGACATATAAACAACATTAAAAACCTCTTAAAGTTAGTATGTTTAATGCATGTGTTGGGCTGTTTCAAATGTTAAGCATTACAACATAACATTAGAATTTTTTCAAGTAATTTATTCTGGTCACGTGATCCTTCAGAAATCATTCTAATATGCTGATTTGAGAAACATTTTTGATTATCATCAGTGTGGAAATCTGTTGTTGCCTAATATTTTTGAGGAAAACATGGATTCTTTGATTATTAGTAACATATTACTACTACTAGAGATGAGAAAACATATTTTGTTGGAATTTACTGCTTTGTTTTATTCAGAAAGTTCTCTGATGGGTGTTTTCAAATGTTTCATCAGGAATAATCCTACATTTTTTTTTATCAAATATTTGAATGAAAAATCTTTATAAAATACATTATAAAATAGCCAAAGATGCTTTTATGGCAAAACAAACAAACAACTAGGGATGAGCACAAGTACTCCACCAACGATTGATAATTTTATCTTTAAAAATTAAAAAAAAAATCTTCTTTTCGAAAACTTTGTGAATCTGGCTTGTTTTTTCATAGACTTTTTGCAGGCTTTACACCTGGTATATTTCAATAAATAAATTATCTGGTTCCAAAAAGAATCTTTTCTCCAATGACGCCTGTTTGAAAGCAGCCATATATTTTGATGAAATTAATATGTTTATACCTCCAGAGTAATTAGGCTCATGTGATTGGCTTGTGCCCATTGTAAACTGCTAATGAGTTGAATGGGAATGCTAACAGATAGCTTTCTTCAGTTATTATAAACCCTCTGCGTTTAAACCCTCACCTTGCTCTTTTCTGACAACTGTCATCGGCGCTAATGGTTGCGTTGCCGTCCGTTATCTCTCTGACCTCCTCAAGTCATCAGACTGTGTCAGTTCTGTCGTTTCTCTTCAGTATCTGTGATATGGCATGTGCCCACTCCTCTCCAGGGGCCGGGGTCAGTGAATCATCCTCCAGCAGCTTGGTTATGCTCTCGTTTGGGAGCACAGGTCAGCACTGGGACAGAATATGATGAGACTCCTCCATCCTGCTCCATAGGGACAGGTATAGGTGCGTCACTGTGTGCAGATGTAACGGTAGGCTTTGCTAGTATGTTCTCCTTGCTTTTGATGAGTCAGAATGAGTTATTCCCATTGTATTGTTTTATAACATTGTAAACCTAAGAAAAGATCCACTTTTGTATTTAAGTTACCCTTAAAGGGTGCAAATTATCTTTTATAAGGTACTAATATGCATCCTTTACGTATTGATAAGGTTTAAGTGTGTATCTTTGATGGGACTGCATATATGTATATTTTAACAGTGCATACATATATACTGCACATGGCTTTATGCAATATATCCGGTATCAACAGTGTGGTAGTAATGAAATCATAGTGTCTTCTTCCCTATATGCTCTCATTTGAGTATTAAGATTCAAGGTTTTCTTTATCAAATGCACTTCAATAGAGTATGGAGCAGCAGTTGCTGGTGAAATACAATTTCCTTCAAGCTCCCTAGAGGAAACACTGGGTTAAATGGAGATATATATTCAATTTAACACTCACTGAAAGTTGAATAAAGGATACACAAAAAAATATTTCAAGATTTGTTTTTTAAGGAAATTAATACATTTCAGCTTGGATGCAGTAAATTGATCACAAGTGACAGTAAAGATATTTATATTGTTACAAAATATTTATATTTCAAATAAAATGCTGTTCTTTTGAACCCTGAAAAAAGTATCATGTTGTCCACAAAAAATGTTTCCAATATTGATAATAATAATAATAATAATTTTTTTTTTAATTTTTTTGAGCAGCAAATCAGCATATTAGAATGATTTCTGGATCACATAAATAATCACAGGAATAAATTACTTGTTAAAATATATTAAAATAGAAAACAGCTGTTTAAAATATTAATAATATTTCACAATATTTTTACAGTATTTTTGACCAAATAAATATTTGAAACACACACACACACACACATATATATTAAAATATTATTTAAATGATTTAGTAAATAATTTATTAAACCATTTTAAATTGTGTATATATATATATATATATATATATCGGCCACCATATCGGTATCGGCCGATATATGTTCATTTTTAATGTTATCGTTATCGGCCCAATAAGAAAATTTGGCCAATATATTACCATGTTCACCATGATGGTTTTGAATTGCTTGAAATATGATTGGAGTCATACAGAAAATACAGTTGAGTGCAACGTGCAGCGCAAATCTGTCATATCGGCTACATAAAATTATAATGATTGGGACATTACTTTTAATAGTGAGACTTTTGTTTTTGTAATCAGGCTGTCAAAAATATATAAAAATTTGGATTTAGATTTATCGGCCAATATATCGGTTATCGGCTTTCAAATACAAATAATTATCGGTTATCATATATATATATATATATATATATATATATATATATTTCTTTTTTTTCTTCTTTTTTTTTTCTTGATTAATTAAGCAACATATCATGTCATTAATTCAATTTTTTTATTAAATTGGCAGCCCTAATAATTCAAATGTACAACCCCTCGTCTCTCCCGACACCAGCTTCCTTTCCTCCCTGTTTCTCTCCTCTATATCCTCTCTCTCTCTCTCTCTCTCTCTCTCTCTCTCTCTCTCTCTCTCTCTCTGTTCCTGTGTTTACCTCTGAGCTTTAAAAGAGCACAAAGATGTGTGCACTTATGCAGTGGAACAACGGCACCAGTCGCTGATGAGCATTCGTTCCCAGTGTAGTTTTTCCTATCGCTCGTTTAGCGAGGAATCATTATGATGAGGGACAGAGTGTGCGTCTTTGTGCAAAGCGGTAAATTCTGCAGGAGGGAAATAATGGCGGTCCTCAAGGCCAGCACCATGGCAACGGGTGGATTATCAGGCCAGTGGTGTGGGCTCGAAGTGGGCACAAAGAGCAGCCGAGCAGCACCAAGACTCTGACTGCTTTCATTACCCTCATCTGGCTATACACACACACATACACACACACACACACACACACACACAAACACACACAAACACACACACACTCACTCTGTATTCCTCTTCACAAAGCCATACTCTGTTATCTGTGTCCAATTAACTGAGAAACATCTTACTTGGATTGTCTGTTTATTTCCCGCTTTCTTCCTTTGTCTATCTCTCGGTCTCTCTTTCCATTCAGTCTCTCTTTTCTCTCTCCATTTTTCCCCCAACAACTCTGACCGCAACTGTCACACACAACATTAACTTACAGCCATATTTTATCAGTACAGAAAAGCAGCCTTTAGTCATGAAGTCTGAACTTGATTGATACCAGACGAGGCAAGCTGTTGAAAACGCTGTTTACATTCCCTTAAGAAATCAGATGAGGCCATTCTCTCCCTGCTTTCTGATCCGGAGGTGTTTAAACTCACTCATAACATTGTCAGAATAGAAATGCCCACTCTGTAGTACATCATATCCTCGAGTCGAGCAATCGATTAAATGTATCACACAAATATAGATTAATTTGTCTCAATTGATTAAATATTATTTAAATGATTTAGTAAATAATTTATTAAACAAAAATGTATTAAATAAATAGTAAATAAATAAATATATTATATAATTAATTAATGTAAGAACTATATATATAATTTGATATGATTGATATTCTGATTAATTCATAGATTAATAATAATTTTCAATAAAATAATTTATGTATTTTAGTTGTAACATTTGAGGTGTCTTTAGCTCGTAAAGTGTGGGAAGATACATAATGAAACCTTTTTACTCTTTTACCGCAGTACTGAATGAGTTCTCTTTCCCATGAGCCCAGAAGCATTATGGGTATTTGAGTGAAATACTGCTTTTGTCAGGCCTCTCGAGTAGGATATATTACGTATTATTTTCTCATTTTAAAGTTCTCCATGTCGGTCTCTTCAGAGGATGCGTTTGACATGTCAAGAGCCTCTCTTTCTCTCTTATATATTTCTCTCTAGGCTTTCACTCATCTGGTGAAATATATACGCTTTAATGCTTGTATTCTGTTCTTCAACACAGTTCATCTTTCATTATTATGTTTGTAGCTGATTGTAAATATACGATGGATGTTAATGTGTTCCTCTCAAGTGGGAGTCTTGATTAATTTTGCATAAATTCTATGCGACCGCATAGCAACACCCTGGCAACAGTCCACAATATCTTAGCAGCAAGTTTTGAGAAACATTTCCATGTTTTGCCCTGGATTATGAGAATAATCCTACAGAGACATACTTTCGGCAGTTCTAAAATAATAGTTGTAAAGAATAAAGCATGTCCCAGATTATCTTTCTTTCTTCTATTTTTTTCCCATTTTTTTCTATTTCTTTCATTCTTTTTGTTTCATCTCACGCTCTACCTCTCCTTTCCCAGTCTATCTACACACGTTCAGAGGGGAAAATGAACGAATGAATAATTGAAGAGGAGAGCTGAAATTATTCTCCTTGCCTAGAGCTTGTTTCTTTCTTTATTTCCACCTCTTTTCTCTTTCCTGGAGACTCAGGTTGCTTCAGTGATATTGAAGTTTCATGAGTGTAGTCCACAGGTAATGTCACAATATATTTGCACAATCCTTTCTTGATCTCCATCTTAATCAACTTCATTTCTGAATGTCTTAGTAAACGTGTGCAGACAGGCCACGCTGACAGTCATGTTTGCAGAGCTTAAGCAGTTTTTTTTGTTTTATCTCTGTGTATCAACACGTCTAAAATATTTAAATGTCAATTGTTCCAGTAACCTACATATACTCACACATTCAGGGAGCATTAATTGACTATAATGTGCAAGGTTTGATTATAATAGGGATGCACTGATATGACAATTTTGGCCAAAACCGATAACCGATAATTCTTTATATTTGAAAGCCGATAACAGATATATTGGCTGATAAATCTACATCTAAATGTATATATTTTTTGAGATTTGATTATAATAGGGATGCACTGATATGACAATTTTGGCCAAAACCGATAACCGATAATTCTTTATATTTGAAAGCCGATAACCGATATATTGGCCAATTATAATCTACATCTAAATTTTATATAATTTTTGAGATTTGATTATAATAGAGATGCACTGATATGACAATTTTGGCCAAAACAGATAACCGATATTTTTTCAATATTTGAAAGCCGATAACCGATATATTGGCTGATAAATCTACATCTAAATTTATATAATTTTTGAGATTTGATTATAATAGAGATGCACTGATATGACAATTTTGGCCAAAACAGATAACCGATATTTTTTCAATATTTGAAAGCCGATAACCGATATATTGGCCAATTATAATCTACATCTAAATTTATATAATTTTTGAGATTTGATTATAATAGGGATGCACTGATATGACAATTTTGGCCAAAATCGATAACCGATAATTCTTTATATTTGAAAGCTGATAACGGATATATTGGCTGATAAATCTATATCTAAATTTATATAATTTTTGAGAGCCTGATTACAAAAACAAAAGTCTTACCAAGTTAATTTTACACTCATATGGCCAACTTTCTTTATATATATATATATATATATATATATATAAAATCTATTGCCTTACCAAAAAAAAAAAAAAAAAATAATGCCTAAATAAACAAGTCATTGGACAACATTACTTGCATATAAAGAATCAAAATGCATGTCATGGATAAATAAAATAAAATAGCCTCCACACGGACAATAATGAGATGATATTAATTAAACCATATTGTTGATGGAAAAAATGCAAAAAAAAAAAAAAAAGTGCTAGTTATTATTAATGCATCAATGTTTTTGAAAAAGAAACATCTAAAATTAATATTACTGTTTCAAATAACAGCATTGCTGAAACTGAAGCACAAACCTATATGAGATTAATCAAATATTTATGCAACATAAACATAATATTACAACTTATATCTGTACAACTAAGTTACTGTTATGTGCTAGTCAGAATGTGTTACTCCTGTTGTGGATGCGCTCCTCCCATAACAATGCGCTGAAACCACAACTAAACCCAAAGAATTCACACCGTTTTATTACAATAGTGTTCTCTTTATAAAGTTATGTAATATGACGGTCCCAATCATAGTTACTAATGTTGTTGCATTGCTGTTTGAGCTGCATGTGCTGAAGCCACAGATGATCACCAGCGCTCTTTACTACCGCGTTAATTCTTAACCAAACGCATCCTACATGCGATAAATTAGATATATATACACAAAATAAACAATATTATAACTTATAATTGCACAAAACAAAAGGCTGTGATTGCACAAGGGAACTTATAGTCTTTGGAGTGTTGGAGAAAGTTACTTTTAAAAGTAATGCATTACAATATTGCATTACTTAGTTACTTTTTATGAAAAGTAATGCGTTACATTACTTTTGCGTTACTTTTTCTCACCTGGGCTGCTTGTTTGTTTTTTAATAACAACAGATATATTTAATATATCGGCCACATTTTCTTATCGGGTCGATACCGATAACATTAAAAACATATGTCGGCCGATACCGATATGGTGGCCGATATATCTTGCATCCATAGATTATAATATTGAATTTATTATAATGGGTGTTGCAAGTCATTACAGGGGTGATATATATATATATATATATATATATATATATATATATATATATGTGTGTGTGTGTATCTATTATATATACGTATGTATTTAAAAACACACCTAAATAATATGTAATATGGTATTGAGTGACACACACGCTCACGCATGAATTTAAAAACTGGCCCCCACCACGCTCAGAATGAATCAGCCAGTGTCTGTAGATTGATGGAGAGATAAGGGAGGCTTTTTTAAGAGGAGAGCTGGGAACATGTGTTTTAAATAAAAGCTTCAAGGCAAAGCCCCATAGCCAGTGTTACATTACAAGGAGAAGATTAAAACACAGGGAAAAACATGCTTCAGCATTTTTATATCATCCCTTATCGGCTCTACAGCTGGAAGTCTGTTGCACTTAAACTCTTCATCGTGAAACCATCCCTCTTCCCTAATCAGCAGAGAAATGATACATGTGTGTATGAGCTCCGACTGGAAATTCGGAAAGGCCCTCGCTCAATGGAAAGACTGTACGCTCGCTCTCCGGCGTTCCGCCTGGCTCATTTTTTCTCTTTAAGCTCCTGTGTGTAGATGTGGTGCCTGCAGGGCAGCTGAGGGTAATGTACAGCCCACAGATGGATGGAAGTTAATAGGCTTACATACTACTACTTTTCTTCCGCCTTTTTCCTCGTCATTTTTCTTTTTTGTCCGGTTTTCCTTTTTTTCCTCTTTGTTCTTTTCCAGTCCGTCAAAGTAAATGGTGGGAAGCATTATGCCTTTTCACGTTTGACAGCAGGAAAAGTGACAGTTAACTAAGGGTGGCAAACTGTCTCACTCATTCATTCATTCATTCTCTCTCTTTTTCACTCTCTCTCTCACAATTCATGGTCTCATTTCGTCTCTCACACCCTGGATTTCTTGTTAAGCAAACGTCCCTCACCCGTCACCAGATGTCTTAGGCAGTTTTCGCAGTAGTCTAGTAATGCAGGCTGAAGAAGTGTGCGAGGTATCTGCTTCCTAGGGTTTGCGAGCGGCTTCATGTGCACATGAAACAGCTGTGCGTTGTCACGTAGACACTCTTTTATGGTCTGTGTACTTTACTGGAGGTTCCTCCAGGCCGTCATCATTTCCTGGTCCGTGTGAACTGACAGAACACGTGCACATGAGTGTATCCTGCTAACCCCTTCAATGAACCTTACTGGGTTTATGTGATTATAATGTAACTTGAGATTAATCTGTTGTATTTGCTTAAGCAGTGTCAATATTACTTTTGCTTGTACGTAACTTCAGGGGGTTAAACAATCAATATGCCTGTAATATATATAAAAAATTATGATGTTTTCTTTTTATCAAATGATTCTATTATACTGTGTGTGTGTGTGTGTGTGTGTGTGTGCGTGTGTGTGTGTGTGTATATATATATATATATATATATATATATATATATATATATATATTGTTCATGCACATGTCTTCTTTATAATAAATACACAATTTATCCACTTCAAGCAAATGTTTTTGTGTGCGTTGGCAGCATTTTTTATGTGATATGTCAACATTTGCATTAAAAATATGTATAATCCTGGCTATAGAGACTTTCATTCACCTTGTTCTTAATGTCAGAGCAGCCGTGGCCATTTGTAACTTGAATGCGTCGAGGCTTTCAGTTTTTTCTAGCTTATGCTGCTTGATATTGCAAACTGTTATTTATCATATTTTAATTAATCATATTCATAAACACAATGGTTATTCGCACAGGACATAGCTTGCTTCCGCGTTGCAAAATAAGGTGGATAGATGAACAACTTAAGAGCTGCAGTGCAAAACTCCAGTATTGTTGCAACGGATTTTCCTTGTGTAAAACAACACTTAAATTTTCTTTAGAAAATATTAAAGGGGAGATATTATGCCCCTTTTCACAAGATGAGTGTGTCTGTGAAGTTTCAGCTCAAAATACCCCATGGATCATTTATTATAGCTTGTCAAATTTGCTCCTATTTGGGTGTGAGCAAAAACACACCATTTTTGTGTGTGTCCCTTTAAATGCAAATGAGCTGTTGCTCCCGGCCCCCTTTCCAGAAGAGGGCGGAGCTTTAACAGCTCACACTTCGGTTGCTCAACAACAACAAAGCTGGAGAATCTCACGCAGCCAAAATGAGGATTGTTGATTCAGCGCATCGACTAGCATGTGCCGTCATGTTAATCTTTTGTGCAAATCCAGCGTTGAATTGACCCTCGTTTGTGAAGCAGTCCGGCGTAAAATGACGGCATGATAACAACACTCTACTACAACAACTCTTCCTCTCCTCTAAAGCAGCCCAACATGGCCTCACCCCCTTTGTTGCGTGTTCTCGGGGACGGGGTTTATGTAAATTTTAGGGTTAATGATGTCATTAACCCGGGAAAAAGCTCATTGTAGTCCATACCAGACGTTTGTTGTAGTCCTTAAACAGCGATTTCTGTAAAAAAAAAAATCTCCCTTTGCATTGAACTTTGAGCGTCGTAACTTTGCAGATGTTGTTTATGCTCAAACAGCAACATTACACACTAACTAAAGTTAAAAAAGTTTAATCTTAATCAAGGACACCTTTAAAGTCTAGTTTTTACAGCATACTGTTGCTACTGACTAATTTTGTGTACAAGTTGTTCTACTGAAGTGTGGCTAAGTATAGAGTAAACTATGCAAAAGTCTAAAAAGCGTGGTCTTGGGTGGTTTTGTTAAAAGTAGCTACTTTTATCGCTCTCTCTATCTCTCTTCATTTTCCTCTCTCTTTTTCTTGTTTGTACTCTCTCTTTTTTCTTTCTTTCTTTTTTTTTTTTTTTTTTTGGACTGCTATGCAGAACTTCCTTAACCCCAATTTTTGATTTGGCTGCCGTTCCTCACAAACCGAGGGAGGCTGTCTGCTTTTTGTTTTGTACTAATGAAACACTTGTTCTCAAATTGAGCTGTAAAACCTGCCGTCCGAATAAAACTGTTATGCTCTGCATGTGTGCGAAGGCAGCGTGTGTGAAATCTGCCCTCTTTTGGCCTTGCCTCTGTGGAAATGGTGGATTATAATTTAAAATAGGAGAGAATTCAAATAAGCCTTATTCCCAATGATAAAACGCGATATGGACAACAACTCAGTAGCTGCTGTCCATCAGCATTCAGATGCTCTCATTTTCATTGATTCAACAGTCCAAGTTTAATTCTCAAAGGACTGTTTTTCAGTTTTTTTTGCAGCCGTTCGCTCAGGTTTGTGTTTACCAAGAGACTTCTCACTAGTATAAGCCTGTTATCCTCCTCGGATGGCGGCATTTAAACCAGAAATGATGTTGAAAGCTAGTGGATGTCCGCAATAGAGCTGCTGTTTTGAGATGTTGTAATTGAAGGTCAGAAAGGTGAGTGGCGTCAATCTTGACAAGCATCTCTTCCTACAACCCCAAGGGTGTCTTGGACATTTTGTGGAATAAATGAATAATTTAGATTTATTTCCTTTTGTACAGCAGAGATCATAGCAAGGGCCGGCACAGCGAGAATTAACTTGAATCCCCAGCGAACGTAAGCTTAATCTGTGTTTAATGATAAATAAAAGATGAAGGGGAAAACGATAGGGTATGTGGAGTCGGTCTGTTGTGATTAACTTGGAATTTGGAGCAAATCCACTGTTGCGTGGGGAGTCAAAAAAAGTGCTATTCCAAAAAACATTCTACAAAAGATTCTTAAACGGACTGATGGTGTCGGTTGTGATTAGGCATGCTATGCTAATAAAAACTCATTATCACATAACGACAACCGCCAGGCTGTTTTCCCTCATTTTTTTAGGCAGACAAACACAAGTATACCCCAGCCGGAACAGACTTACACATTTCACTGTCAAATTGTGAACAATTAACTTTGTTTCCAAAGACTTGCAGAAAGTTGGAAGCCTGCATTGTTCACATGGGACGTAAGCAAACCAGAGTTTACACCTGCATTAGCCTGGAGTTCTGTTTTTTTTTTTTTTTTCCCCCTGTTGTATTGTGGCTTCTAGCTTAGCTATTTCCTGATTATTTCAAGCTTCGCACTTAGTAGAAATGGAAGCAGCTGTATGTACGTTCGGATGTAGCAAGCGAAACAGGATGGATAGTAGGTCTGTCGCAATTATTGATTCCTTTATGCAAAAATATATTATATTATATTATACTATATTATATTATATTATATTATATTATATTATTTTATATTATATTATACTATATTATATATTTTTTTTAAATAATAATAATGTAAATACTAATTTTCACAGCAATAAAAGAAATTATATGGGTCTATAAAAATTTGAATCTTTAATTTTCAAATAATTATTATATTATATATGATTTCAAGTAAAAAAATAACGTATTAGGCTTACACTATAGGTAACATAAACAAAACAGAAATAAATTGTTAATCACAATTATTTGTATGACAGTTAATCGTCACCACAAATTTCATGATTGTGACAGGCCAAAGTATACTTCCACCAACCGTGTTCCACAATGGTTCGGTATACTTTTCGTCATCGGGTAATTTTCGTCATCTTTTTGTCTCCACGGACATCTGTGCACACAGTCCGCGTGGAGCACAATTTTTGCGTTGCGTAAAACAGCGTATGCGCAAGGTGAATGTTGAGACGGAGTCCACTAGGTGGCAGTATGCACTTGTGATGTATAGTTGAAGAATAGAGTAGTCATCACATATATATCGTGCCGTAGTCAATACAAATCAACACGCTGTTCCGAGAACAGTAAGCAAAGCAGCATGTCATTCTCCATCGTTTTTGTTTTGGTTACTCTTCTAAACTTAACATGTGTTGGCAGATCCGCTACTTTTCTTCTTCTAATGGGAGAAACGAAGCTTTTCAAAGCTTCGAATCAATTGAACCAATTCCTTCACAAAATGATTCACTGTTTCAAAGCATTCGAAACACCACACGCTGGTGACACCTGCTGGTCAGAACAGTGTAAATGCAACAAAAACTCACGCATAAAAGCAGCTTTTACAAACCCATTTCAAGTGTTTTACTGTTAGTATAATCTATCAGATGCAATTAACTAATCATCTAATACATTAAATATTAAGTGCCTGTATAATATGTATTCTTTTTTCAATTTTCAAGGCGTGTTTTGTTTGTTCTATGGATGGGTCAGCTAAAAAGAAACTATTAACAGCTGTTATTCCTTTTAATCATACAAATAACACATCTACAAATGTATAAAACTCATCAGAGATCAGCTAATAGACACTTACACACTCAATACTCAGGCAATAGACATAGACACTTGTTCAATGATTCGCCGCTGGAGGGCGATCTCAGTGAATCCACATGATTCATGGGTTCACACAGATTGCCGCCAACGGTGAACCATTGAAATTTCGAAACAGTTATGGCGTAACGAAGCCTCATTTACTGAAATCACGTGACTTTGGCAGTTTGAAACACGCTCCGAACCAATGATTCGAAACAAAAGATTCGTAAAGGTTTCAAAGCTTCATGAAGCAGTAGCTGCGTCTCATTTCGGATGCTGCGTCCTCCGGAGGATGCATTTGAAGGCTGCATACGTCATCAAGGATGTCTTATTTAAGAAAAGTAACTGTAATAAAATTGACTGTTATTCCACGTGAGGTGTAAAATACTGTAATTTCTTTCTTACTTTGCAGTCTAACGGTTACTTTTCTCAAATGAGACTGCCTCGATGATGTATGCAGCCTTCAAATGCGACCTCCGGAGGATGCAGCCTTCGAAATGAGACGCATGCAGTGTTTCGAAAGTGCCCATCACTTCTTCTATCCTTCTGAGCGAATGTCCTGTAAATGACATGACTCAGTGCTGCCCTCTGATGTCTTGTAGAGTATAGAAAAGCAGTTTTACTGCGCATCTGTCGAACTCCATGATCGAGTATACTTTGAGACACGACTGTGCTCGAGACGGAGAGGAAGGCGGAAAATGAAGTATACCCGTGCCTTAATGGACGGTTTGACAGAAAAGTCAAACTGCAATCTATTAATGTCGTTTAAGTTTATATTGACTTTAGTTTGCGGTCAAGAAACAGCGATATCATCGCACACAGATGACTACCTGTGGGGCGGCCGGGCTAATTTCACAGACTGTTGAGTAGCTCTCGAGCGCAGAGACGCATCGCCGCTTAGCATGTTCTGTTAGCACGACAGCTCGGCTTCCTGTGAGGCAATGCGGTAACGCGGCTCACCTCCCCTCTGGAGATCACCGCGGATTCCTTCATGCTAAATCAATTACGGTAACTATTATTAATCTATCATGCTGCTTCTCCATGCTGCCCTCCCTACCCTCCCCAACGCCAACAACTCCCATTTCCTCTTTTGAAAAATGGCCATTTTGTGTTGTGTTTTTCTTTGTGCTGTGTTAAAGAAAAAAGACAACAAAACAAGGCTATTGGTAAAGTGATAACATCTGTTTGGAGGCGCTGGATGCCAGGAGTAAAAATGGTTTCCTCTTGTCTGGGCCAGTGAGAGCCTGATGCTGTGCAGATGTGCAGCTGGGCCCCAACTGTAAAAGTTATAAGTATTGTCATAACATTGTTCGACTTCTCCAGTATTTCCTGTCTTCTGCTTAGCACTTTATTACAGATCCTGGACACTGTCCAGCTCAGGAACGCTCGGAGAGAGTAAGAGAGAGGGAGAATGTGAGAGGTGATGGGGAGAGAATAAGAGGCTCTCGGACTTCTTTCCTTGGCTGATCAGCAGCGTTCTCTGACTTCTCGTTTTGATAGCGCTCAAGCTGTTGGTTAAATAGCGTTGCAGGAGCTGAGAGGAAGTGGGAGGATGACACATGACAGGGGAGATAGAGATGCTCATACTCGTGTACAGGGAAGAGGACAATGAGAGGCAGACAGGTTCACAGAGTTGTCAGGTGAGGGAAAAGATAAAGTTCTTTCTCAGTACTTTGCCACTGTTCCAAAACATGGTGAGCAAAAGGAGGGCATCTTAATTGCGCTGCCTCTTCAGATATTTGAATGCCGTTCAAAAGTTTGGGGTCTAAGATTTTTTATGTTTATGCAAAACTGCATTTATTGAATCAGTAAAAACAGTACTTGGTAAATATTATTACAAATTCTTTTGTATTTTGAACTTTTTAAAATGTAATTTATTTCTGTGATCAAAGCTGAATTTTCAGCATCATTACTCCAGTCTTCAGTGTCACATGATCCTTCAGAAATCATTCTAATATGCTGATTTGATGAAGAGAAAGATCAAAATAAGTTATTTGAAATAGAAATCTGTTCGTAACTCTTTTCTTACTGGCCCCAAATTTTGAACTGTAGTGTATCCTTTCCCAATCCCAGAGTGCATTGCGTCAAATAAGTCCAAGGAGACCAACGCTGCAAGGGAAATGTTGAGCAATTATTTAATTCAAGACGAGTATGGATAAAATGTAATGTATGTATTATTTCTATATTTCTATTTTACTCTAAATTTTTTTTTTTTTTTTTTTTAGTTTTAGTATTTAAGCATTTTTATTGTATTACATTTTATTATATTAATTTTGGAGTCATTACCATTTTGTTTTAGTTTCAGTTCTTCCCATTTAGTTGTTATTTCTATTTTATTTTTTAATTAAATTTTAATTCTATTTTATTTTTTTTATTTTTATTTATTTATTTTTTTTCACTCTTCATTGTTAGTTTTTATTTTAGTAAATAAGCATTTTTATTTTATTATATTAATTTTGGAGTCATTACTATTTTGTTTTAGCTTCAGTTATTCCCATTTAGGTTTTTTTTTTTTTATTTTTTTTTAATTTTAATTCTTTTTTCTAATTTAGTTTTTGTTTGTTTTTACTGTTCTTCATTGTTAGTTTTTATTTAAGTATTTTAGCATTTTTATTGCATTATATTTTATTTTATTATATTAATTTGGAGTCAACTTTTTTGTTTTAGTTTCATTTTTTTTTCTCCATTTATTTTTTATATCTATTTTATTTTTATTTTTATTTTTATTTTTTTTACTATTTTTCATTGTTGTTTTTTATTTTAGTATTTAGCATTTTTATTGTATTATATTATATTTTATTATATTAATTTTGATATTAATTTGGATTTTTATTATATTTTTTCCCCATTTATTTTTGTGTGTTTTTACTCTTGTTTTACTCGTCTTAAGTTTTTATTTTTGTATTTTTGCATTTTTATTACTTTATATTTTATGATATTAATTTGGAATCATTACTATTTTGTTTTAGTTTAGTTTTTTTTTTTTTTTAGCTTAACAAAAATGTTTTCGTTTAGTTTTTATTGTTAATGATAACACTGGCTATGTATTATGCTTATTAAATATGGTTTACATAAAACTACGTATGCTCTTCCATGATGGTTAGCATGCGCTCTATGAAGGCAGCAGACAGTGAGGCAGCTCACAAGGTTTTGGAAAAGAGCTCTCGTATCCTCTTGTGAGAACAGAAAAGCAGAGAGTGGGCATGAGCACCAGCTGATTCAGTCAAGGCTTGTGTTCATTTCCTGTCGAAGATGCCGTCTCTAGACAAGAAGAGAAAAGGGCCTTTCTTTCTTTCCTGAACTCTCTGCCTCCCTCACTTTCCTCTCACATGGACACGGCTCACTATCCCCGGCTTTAAAACTCACATAAATGTGCTCACACAGTCAAAACCCAACCTTTTCTCTTTTGCTTTCCACTTTGGCCGGGAGCCATTGATAAAGAAAAGACTATTAACACACTTGTATTCTTTGTGAGTCTCCATCTACAGCACAGCTTTCTGCCCCCCTCTGACTATCGCCTGGAGGTCTGCTGAACTCGGCTCTCCGTCCTGGCAGATACTCCAACTGGCCTTTTTCCACAACATGTGCTTCAGCTCCTTTGAGTGATCAGCATGGTAATCTTTGATTTCCATGCAGATTCACGATATTCCCAGACATTATACTTAACAAGCGTGCCACTCGTGAACGTGTCTGTCTGGCTGTCAGTCATCTTTCATGCCGGCAGACTGCATTCGCAACACTTTCACAGAGAAGAGTTTTCAGCTGGAGCACATCGCTGGAACCGATCTCCGTCGTGATGCTCTCGGCGGGCCTCGCCGCGCACAGGCATCAATTCAGTATTCAGCGTTTGTGTCGTTTCATGGAATTAGCTGATAAGGTTGTTTAAAAAACATGCACCTGGTAATAAGCTAACGCTCACCATGGCGGCTTCAAGGTTGATGAAAACACAGATGGAAGGGCTGTGTCCTGGGAAAAGTTGCTAGTTGAGTTGGAATTTGAATTGGAATGACAGAATTCACATGTAATTCATTGTGGGAAATGATGTGGTTTTTCCACCCTAGTCCACAAAAGTTTATTAAATATGGCAAAATAAATAAACTATCTATCTATCTATCTATCTATCTATCTATCTATCTATCTATCTATCTATCTATCTGTTTTTTTCCATCCATCTATCTATCTATCTATCTGTTTTTTTCAATCCGTCCGTCTGTCTGTCTATCTGTTTTTTTTTTCATCCATCTATCCATCCATCCATCCATCTATCCATCCATCCAATGTTATCAAGCCAACATTTGAAGTTTGTCTTGACAAATTTTGATTTTCTAGTTTCAATATTAATGTATTTCTATCTATCTGTTTTTCCCATCCATCCATCCATCCATCCATCCATCCATCCCTCCCTCCCTCCCTCCCTCCCTCCATCCATCCATCCATCCATCTATCTATCTATCTATCTATCTGTTTTTCCCATCTATCTATCTATCTATCTATCTATCTATCTATCTATCTATCTATCTGTTTTTTCCGTCCGTCTGTCTGTCTGTCTATCTATCTGTTTTTTTTCATCCATCCATCCATCCATCCAATGTTATCAAGCCAACATTCGAAGTTTGTCTTGACAAATTTTGATTTTCTAGTTCCATTATTAATGTTACATGCATTTCTTTGAATTTCAACTTGTTTTGGTACTTCCTTACATTCAAATTCAAATTGCAATTTTGCATCGCCTTTGCTACCTCAATGCAAATGCAATTTAAATTGAATGTGAATTTAAAAGGCAACTCAATTCTGTTGTGACTGACATACAAATCTTGGTGTGAATTTGAGCACACGTGTGAAACCCCTTGAGAATGAATCACTGAATCACACTTTAACCGTTTTACAGAATTGGAAAATGGAAATGAGAATAAACAGGTAGAAGAAAGCTGTGTGTGTGGGATTCCCCTCTCTCAGAAATGCTGAGTCACTATGGAAGAGCTCTAAACTTGTACCTCCTGTGCAGCATTTACTTACATGAGTTCAGTCAAAACTGTGTCGTATATTTGCCGTTTAAAAGGTCAATCAGCAGATGAGTGGAATACGAGTACTGTAAACACAAGTAGAAGCAGCTAAAATGGCATGGTTGTTTCAGCAAATGTGGTTTCAACACTATAGGACACTAACGGACATTTAATTTCCATTGCCGTGATGTGAACAACAACCAACGTAATAATAAAACGTTGCCAGATTCATGTTCATCTGTTTTGGATAAAACTTAACTGTCTTTTAGCGCCCCTCACTGGACATTTCACTTTGAAAGTGTCGCGAAATGTGCATATATAATATCATTTTGCAGAAACGTCACCACATCGGCACGTTTTTCCATTGAGCCTGGGTTGAACTTTGATCTGTTTTCTGTTTATTTTTACTATTAAATCAAGTTGAGAAAGGAAGATGGGAAGGTGGGCATGAATCAAACTCATGACTTCTGCCTGAGAGCCTCTGCTTTACATGTTTCGAGCTCTAACTGCCAGCCCACAGTCCAACAAACTGTATTTATAGTTGGATATAAAAGCCTTTCTCAGACGTGTGAGTTGCGATCCCACTGCGTCAGACGTCACTCACAGCCACAGTGTGCGCATATGCGCCTGTGCCTTCATAGCCCATCATCTGTCATCATATGAGTGTGTTTGTATGCCGTACGAGTGCTGCTGTTTTCCCAGCGTAGGGCGTGTAGGAATAGGACATTAATATCGGATGGGTTTACCATGTCTGATACTAGTAAGCCCCCTCTCGCCGTGATGCAGTGCTTTCTAAATAACACTGCTGCAGCTGCAACCTTCAGCTCTCATTTCTGAGGGGTTTTTCTTCTCCCTCATCCCCTCCTCATACTTGAGCACAGTCTTTATTCTCATGAAGAATATATCACAGGGGATAAAACAATGGAATTGAAAACCGGAGACTCTGGTTCTCTGCCAGGTCTGTTTCTGTTTCTACTCTGCCTCACTCTCATTTTATACTTAGATTTTATGTTTACAGTATATTTCATTTGTTCTAATTAACAAGTAAAACTTGTATTCTTTAACAGAATACTTCAGCAAAAATTAAAAAATCTGTTTTGGGATATACTGATATAATTTATTTAGCATCTAATTTATTTTTAAATTATTATATATTGCATAATAATGTAAATAAGCAAACAAAACTTTGGGA